>OY740813.1:20891248-21209567 GCA_963514005.1 Raja brachyura | reverse complement strand
TTTCCCACTGTTCACTTTTGCCGCCCACTGCACCAGTTCCCTCCACAGAGCAGTTCCATAGGGAAGCGCAGCGCTACAGCCTGGTGGAGCCACTACCTCACAGCACCAGAGACCTCGGGTGCTGTCTGTGTGGAGTTTGCACGTTCTCCCTGGGACCGTGTGGGTTTCCTTTGGGTGCTCCGGTTTGCTCCCACATCCCAAAGACGTACAAATTTATTGGTTTGTTCACATCTGTAAAAACATTTTGCCCTGGGTGTGGAACGGATGCAAAAGTGGGATAACATCATCATCGACGGTTACTCAAAATGTGTATGACTGTCCTCTCCTCTCCATAGGGTCGTTCCCTATACGTAGGACGCCTGTGTGTGACTTTATTTAACGAGGGGAGACTGGTGCACAGACAGCCACCACATGGTCCCTTGACAGATCTGGGTCAGGATCCAGTGGCATGGAATCCAAGACGACCGGGAGACCCTTTTCTGCTGCAGCCTTCATCCACCTTCCCAGCCGTTGTGACGCTCCACTAAGGTCAGCCATTGTCCTCCCCCTGTTCCACGTTGAGGTCTTGGTTGGATCGCTCTTTGTCAGGGACCTCCCCCTCGACCTTATCGCCATGGGTGGCCCTATCGCTCCAGACGGCATCGCTCTCAGGATCTCAGGTCCACACAAGCTTCCCCACCACGACAAGGTGACAATCCACGGAGAAGGGGATAACAGAGAACTAGTGTGAACAGGTGATGGATGGTGGGCGTGGGCACGGTGGGCCGTAGGGCCTCTCTCCATGCTGTGTGTTCCAACTCAAACCAAACACAGAATATGGAACTGCACAGGAATGGGGCCCTTCGGCCCACTTTGGAGAGAGAGCATTAACAAGTTGTTGTTGGAGTCAGGATTACAGGGAGGATGGAGTCGCAGGGGCTGGTTGAGGAGGTTTTTTCACTCAGGGTGTTGAGGTTTGGGACTCAGGACCTGACGGGATGGGGGAGTGAAAACCCCCATCACATTTCAGCCCTGGAGCTGTAGCCTTGGGGAGAAGCCAGATCGTGGGCAGCAAGGTGACGCATGGTTGTTGGAGGATTACTGGAGCCCGACAAATCACCCACAGGTTACATTAATTAACCGCGGCTTTCCTTGGAAATGCCCCAACAGTATTTGGATGTGATTTGAATAGCTGATCTTGTAGGAAGCTGTGCCAAGCTAATAATTCTCCGAAACTCCCTTCAACCACACCCCATACCCCACCCCTGATGGTGAACTACGCAAATTCAGTCTAAGGTTATCTCGTCAACAAAAACTCTCTGCCACAGAGGGTAGTTGAGGCCAGTTCATTGGCTATATTTAAGAGGGAGTTAGATGTGGCCCTTGTGGCTAAGGGGATCAGAGGGTATGGAGAGAAGGCAGGTACAGGATACTGAGTTGGATGATCAGCCATGATCATATTGAATGGCGGTGCAGGCTCGAATGGCCGAATGGCCTACTCCTGCACCTGATTTCTATGTTTCTATGTTTCTATGTAAAACAGCTTGATTTTTACATCACCTTATAATTTGATTGACTTTGCACGATCGATTTCAAAGTTTATGATTGAGCTGTATGGGGAGCCATGTTAAAGAGGCTGTGGGGGGGGGGGGGGGGGAGGGGGGGGGGGAGAAAGAGTGATTAAGAGAGAGATGGAGGGCGATAGAGATGGTGAGAAAAAGGGAGAGAGAGAGAGAGAGAGAGAGAGAGAGAAAGAGAGAGAGGGAGGGGGACAGGATGACGGGGGGGGGGAGAATGAGAGGGGAGAGAAAGAGAGTGGGAGAGGGAGGATGTAGGGGAGGAGAGAGGGAGGGAGAGGGTGAGAAAGAGGGGTAGAGAGAGCGAGAGAGAGAGAGAGAGAGAGAAGGGGAGAGGGAGAGAGAGAGGGAGAGAGAGTGGAGTAGAGAGAGGGTGGGAGGGAGGAAGAGAGAGAGAGAGGGAGAGGGCGAGGGTGAGGGAGAGGGGAGAGGGAGAGGGAAAGGGAGGTGGGGGGGAGAGTTGGGTGGAGGTGGGAGAGAGATTTTTGACATTTAAATGAATGTCAAAACATTTAAAAGAAGCAATTTCAAGTGTCTGGGGCGCAGGGGGGCGGTTGCATTGAGGACAGGGTAAGATATCAGATATGGAGGAGTGTTGCAATCACTAGTGGTTGTAGGGTCGGAGAAGATTGTAGGATTGAGGGAAGGTGAGATCACGCAGAAATAGGGGGATTTGGAACAAGAACTTTAAAATTGCCTCCCCGGGGGGCAGCAGGTCTGGTCGCTGGGCAAGCCGTGATCCACCATCACCGGCCTCCAGCCTGCCTTACTGCCTTGTCACGGTGGTACTGCATTGAAACAGGCTCTTCGGCCCCGCTTGTTCATGCCGACCAATTTGCCCAAACGAGCTAATCCCATTTGCCTGTGCCTGGCCAATATCCCTGAGGTTCAAGAAGAGCTTCTTCCCATCAGCTATTGAACCTCAGGCAGACAAAAGTGCTGGAGAAACTCAGCGGGTGCAGCAGCATCTATGTTTCGGCCCGAAACGTTGCCTATTTCCTTCGCTCCATAGATGCTGCTGCACCCGCTGAGTTTCTCTGGCACTTTTGTCTATCTTCAATTCTCCAGCATCTGCAGTTCCTTCTTAAAAGCTATTGAACCTAACTATGCACAACCAAACCTCAACCTTCAGCTATAATAGACGAGCTTAGGTTGCAGTACGTATGTGTGTGTGTGTGTGTGTGTGTGTGTGTGTGTGTGTGTGTGTGTGTGTGTGTGTGTGTGTGTGTGTGTGTGTGTGTGTGTGTGTGTGTGTGTGTGTGTATACACAATGACATTTTTTTCTCATTTATTATATTATTTACAGTGTACTATGTTTACATATATCGTTGTGCTGCTGCAAGTATGAATTTCATTGTTCTATCTGGGACATGAGACAATAAAACGCTCTTTACTCTTGACTTCAGTTTGCACTATCATGACCAGGTTACTTAGTATCACAGATAATTTATTGATTCTTGTATATTTAAGTTTGGGTATATGGAATCAGCGGAGTAGGTGCCTTGGGAAATGCTTGTAGATCCAGGCTGCTGAGATGAAATGCAGTTTAGTTTATTGTCACGTGTTCGGAGGTACAGTGAAAAGCTTTTCATAGCGTGCCAACTAGTCAGCAGAAAGACGTTACATGGATACAATCGAGCTCGTCACAGTGCGCAGATGCACGATAGAGGGAATAAAGTGAAAAACGTTCAATGCAGGATAAATTGGAGCAAAGCGCTCACCTTCTCTGCCTCCACCAAGGAACGCTCGACAGCCTGGAGACGTGATCTTTTATGACAGTCGCAGGACTTTCGGACACTTTAAAAAACTTATTCCAAAAAGGGCGGCACGGTGGATTAGAATTGTTGCCTTACAGCGGCAGAGTCCTGGGTTCGATCCTGACTAGGGGTGCTATCTGAATGGATGCTATTTGTACGTTCTCCCTGTGGTCAGTGTGGGTTTTCTCCCACACACCAAAGACGTACAGGTTTGTAGGTTCATTGGCTTGCTATAAATGTATATTGCCCCTAGTTGTGCATAGTGTTAAGGGCCTTTCCTACCTCGTGGTCGCGTAATTTGCGTGCCAAGGACACGTAAGTGGGACAGGCCCTTCAGTGTGCGGGGATCGCTGGTCGGCACAGACTCGGCGGGCCGAAGGGCCTGTTTCCTCGCTGTATCTCTAAACTAAACTAAACTAAATTTAACTAAACGACATGGAATTGTGGAAACGAGGGCAGCTCAGAGATTTGGACCACTTTTAATGAGATGCCGGAGTGTAAAACGTTACGGAAGACGCTCTCATTCACACGATATTACAGGGCGATGGGGATGAACACACCTTGGCCTAGAGCAAGTTACTAAACACTGTCTGTTTGCAACACAAAACACTCCTTGAACTGGATACCACTTTATTTGTCGACCTCAACAGGAAAATTACTTTTGTCAGGGATATTTTTGCACCTACTGAAAGCAGTTGCAAATTGCTGCCTTGAGATTATTTACAACCACCTGGATATGATGCTAACATTGCCACTGGCTGATCAGTTAAAGGTATCTGTGTTTCCGATCCGCTGAAAGATGCTTTATGAGTTGCTGCATCGCATTTAGACTGGATGTGTGTGGGCAGTCATTGCCCATTTATAGCCCAGCTGTGACTAGGGTGGCCAACTTTCTCACTTCCAAATATGGGACAAAAGGTCAAAATAAGGGACAAACTCCCGACGGCAATTCGTTGACTGCCTCGGCCGTGGCTGTGTGAATGGTGAGTTGGCCCGGGTGCTGGACTGCACACAAAGCCCAGCCGGCGGGCCAGCGGAAGCATTTTGGCCCGGGTCTTCGGACTTTGCGCCTCCTTAAAACTCCTCAGCTGGCCCGCCGGCTGGTCTTTGTGTTCTGCTGCATACAAAGTCCGCCATCCCATCCAACTCATGAACCGACGATAGGCCAAGAGAAGGAGGGGTGGTGGTGGTGTCGGTGGTAAGCGAAGGTTCGAAGGTCGGACAGCTGGCTGGGCTGCCGACCGATGAAGCCACGGGCGAGGGGCGCTGCTGCTGCACTCCATGGGCTGCACTACGTTGGGACACGTGAGGCAGGGCCGGATGCGGCGCTCCGACCCGACAGTCCCCTCAGGACAGACCCATGTAGTAGCAGTCAAATACGGGACAAGGGCGGTCCCGTATGGGACAAACCAATTTAGTCCAATATACGGGATGTCCCGGCTAATACGGGACAGTTGGCAACCCTAGCTGTGATTTATTGAGTCGCTCGCTAGGTCTTGTCTAGAACAGTCAAGGCAGCTTACCCTTACCCTTCGTTATTACTGTGTCCCCCTCTCCCCTGACTCTTAGTCTGAAGAAGGATCTCGACCCGAAAACGTCACCCATTCTTTCTATCCACAGATGCTGCCTGACCCGCTGAGTTACTCCATCATTTTGTGTCTATCTTTGGTGTAAACCAGCATCTGCAGTTCCTTCCTAAACTTTCTCCCTGACAACATGGGATGAATCTGACCAATGTTTAATGACAATGATCCATAGCTTTGTGCTCATCATTCAGAGAAGTTGTTATTATTGTACGTGGCGGAGAAGGTTGTTTAGACTTTAGACTATAGACTTTAGAGATAAAGTGAATACACACAGTGTAATTATTTTTTCTTTCAACGAGTTCAGTAGAATATTGCCGTACCATCCCCGATGTTCAGAAATACTGAGCCCAAACGCAGGCGTTTTTCTGGGCACTTCTGACGCAAGCCCATGAGATTAGGATTTTTACTTTACTTCAGACTTTAAAGATACTGTACGGAAACAGACTCCTTGGCCCACTGAGTCCGCGCCGACCAGCGATCACCCCGTACACGAACACTATCCTACACACTAGGGATAATTTACTGTGTTTTTAGCGCAGACAATTGACCTACAAACCTGTACGTGTTTGGAGTGCGAGGGGAAATCAGAGCACCCGGAGAAATCCCACGCAGGTCACAGGGAGGAAGTACAGACTCCGTGCAGGCAGCACCCGTAGTCAGGATTGAACCCGGGTCTCTGCCGCTGCGCCACCGTGCCACAACGCTACCGTTGCATGAGTTTGAATCCAGCAGTTGACGTAATGGGGTTTAAACTCAGGCTGTTAAAGCCATCGGATCACACAGCACGGAAACAGCCCCTTCGGCCCATCTCATCCATGCCAACCAAGTTGACTCATCTAAGCTAGACTATTTCCCTGCATTTATTCTATGTTCCTCATAACCTTTCCAATCCTTGCACCTGTCCAAATGTGTTTTAGTCCATGCCTGAACCACCTCCTCTGGCAGCTCATTCTACATACCCATCACCCTAAATATATATATAAATATTGGCCCTCAGGCTCCTATTAAATCTTTCACCTATCACCTTAAACCCATATCGTCTGTTTCTTAATTTTTCTACCTCACCTTGTAAGATGAGTGTTGTGAGATCTTGGTCAATATGTGTGGAGTGGCAATCTGGGATCATGTCAAGCATTGACATTGTGGGCTGAAGGGCCTGCTTCAGTGCTGTGCTGTTCCACGGCAAGTGTAAAATCCATTATTGGTTTGGTAAATAGACTTGAGCCCTAGCTGAGGTTGACCATTGAACAATACTTTGGCTGGTGAAGGAAAAGTAAAACAACACCGATGATGGGCAGGGTAGGCCTCTCCTCTCCCTCTCCCTCTCCTCTCCTAGCCGATTTGTTTATCGCCGGTCGAGTCCGTCATCACCGCCGGCTCCCCCCTCATGGTCTCTGGTCTTCGGGGGACGAGCAGGGATCTGCTTGGTGGGTTCCCCCTTCCAGGCAGTGGCTCGCCAGGTCCCAGGGACAGGGCCCAGGGGCAGGGGCCCGGGGCAGGGGCCCAGGGGCAGGGCCCAGTCCAGGGAGCAGGGGCCCAGGAGCAGGGGCCCAGGGGCAGGGCCCAGGGGCAGGGGCCCGGGACAGGGGCCCGAGGCAGGGGCCCAGGGGCAGGGCCCAGTCCCAGGAGCAGGGGCCCAGGAGCAGTGGCCCAGGGGCAGGGCCCAGGGGCAGGGGGGCAGGGGCCCAGGGGCTGGGGCCCAGGAGCAGGGGCGCAGGGGCAGGGGCCCAGGGGCCCAGGGGCAGGGCCCAGGAGCAGGGGCAGGGGGCCAGGGGCAGGGGCCCAGGGGCAGGGGGGCAGGGGCAGGGGCCCAGGGGCAGGGGCCCAGGAGCAGGGGCGCAGGAGCAGGGGCCCAGGGGCAGGGGCCCAGGGGCCCAGGGGCAGGGGCCCAGGAGCAGGGACCCTGGGGCAGGGGCCCAGGAGCAGGGGCCCAGGGGCAGGGGCCAAGGGGCAGGGGCCCAGGGGCAGGGGCCCAGGGGCAGGGGCCCAGGGGCAGGGCCCAGGAGCAGGGGCAGGGGGCAGGGGCAGGGGCCCAGGGGCAGGGGCCCAGGAGCAGGGGCCCAGGGGCAGGGGCCCAGGGGCAGGGGCCCAGGGGCAGGGGCCCAGGAGCAGGGGCCCAGGGGCAGGGGCCCAGGGGCAGGGCCCAGGAGCAGGGGCAGGGGGCAGGGGCAGGGGCCCAGGGGCAGGGGCCCAGGGGCAGGGGCCCAGGAGCAGGGGCCCAGGGGCAGGGGCCCAGGGGCAGGGGCCCAGGGGCAGGGGCCAAGGGGCAGGGGCCCAGGGGCAGGGGCAGGGGCCCAGGGGCAGGGGCCCAGGGGCAGGGCCCAGGAGCAGGGGCAGGGGGCCAGGGGCAGGGGCCCAGGGGCAGGGGGGCAGGAGCAGGGCCCAGGGGTAGGAGCAGGGCCCAGGGGCAGGGGCAGGGGCCCGGGGCAGGGGCAGGTGCCCAGGAGCAGGGGCCCAGGGGCAGGGCCCGGCTCGGTGGGCTCCCCCTTCTAGGCAGCGGCCTGCCAGGTCCAATACACAGCAAGTCGGCTCATTGGCTCCCCCTGTAGGGGAAATGCCCTGTGACATTTCTGCTGATAATCACTGGATGACCTCAATGACAATGTGGTCGCCTCAATGTAATTCAACAACTAGCTTGTACATGACTTTCTGTGCGGTTTAACACTTTTGTTACACAAATTGGTGGGTGCCTGGAACATGCTGCCAGGACCACAGCTGTGCCACAGACTGTGCTACAGTCTGATGCTGAAATGACCTCAGCTAAGCTTTTGGCTGATATGCATTTCACAATCTACTCACCCCCCTCACCCCTTCCACACTGTGGTAATCCTCCAGGAAGATACCTATTGCCACAATCACCAGGCCTTTGGGCACATTGCGGAGAAGTACACACCCATACATTTGGCCTGGTTTCGCAAATACCCTCTGGAAATTACCGATTACATGGCCGATAATTAATTTTTATTAAAAAAAATAATCTGCTGCAGAGATCTGCAAATTAATCACACTCAAGACAAAATCCTTTCATAACATTGACACTCGATCTGAAGTGTTTGAGTGTTTAATGGTGTCCACCCATCAGTTTTCATTCAAAACAATAACTTGTGTTTATGTGAATACACTGAAGAAAATATAAAGAGCTTCACATCACAATGATCCCCTAGCAAAACACAAAGTGGTGGAGGAACTCATAGTGAGGAGAACTCTCAGAATTTCTCAATGCAGAAAGCACCCTTTAGATCGGCACGGTGGCACAGTGGAGGAGTTGCTGCCTTGCAGCTCTAGACACCCAGATTTGATCCTAACTACCGGTGTTGCCTTTACGGAGTTTTACAGTGACCGCGTGGGTTTTCTCCGGGTGCTCCGGTTTCCCGCAACATGCCAAAGACGTACAGGTTTGTAGGTTAGTTAGCTTAGGTAAAAATGGTAAATTATCCCATAGTGTATAGGATAGTGCTAGTGTATGGGGTTATCGCTGGTAGGCACAGACTCGATGGGCTCAAGGGCCTGCTTCTCTAAACTAAACTAAACTAAACTAAGGTACCTGCCCATCTGCAATACAATGGCTAACTCCATGCAACTAATTCCGAGTGCAAGAATTCGCAGGAGTTGCAGTCGTGGCAATTTTGAAAGCATGACATATGTTGCATTGATAGAGTTATAGGTTTGTTTGCGTGCTGTCCAGAGAGTTGTATAGTCATACCGCATGGAAACACTCTTCAGCCCAACTTGCCCACACCAACCGAGATGTCCCATCTACACTAGTCCCATCTGCCCGTGTTTGGCTTATATCCAACTAAACCTTTCCCATCCATGTTGCTGTCCAAAGCTCTTTTAAATGTTGCGATTGTACCTGGCTCAACTACCTCCTCTGCCACCTCGTTCCACGCACCCACCGCCCTCTGCGTGGAAAGAGTCGCCGCTCAGGTTCCTATTAAATCTTTCCCCTTTCACCTTAAACCTGTGTCCTTGTTTCTTGATCCCCCCCCCCCCTACTCAGACTACTATGAAGGACTCGTTTACATTATCTCATCATCTTACACACAACTACAGTAGAAGGTCACCTATCAGACTCCCAGGAATAAACTCCTAGCCTTCCCAGTCTCTCACTATAGCTCAGGCCCACAAGTCCTAACCTCATCCTCATAAATCTCTGCACTCATTTCCAGTGTAACAATGTTCTTCCTGCAGCAAGGTGACCAAAAGTAAATGCAATCCTCCAATTGCAGCCTCACCAAAGTATGGTACAACTATAACGTAACATCCCCAACTTCTATACTCATTGCCCATCCCCATTGCTTCCCCCCCCACCTTTGCCCCAAAGGAACACACACTATTTTCCCCCTTCCCGCTGTGTTCTTTCCCCTGGTTTTGATTTGCAACAATTTGCAACTCTTCAATCCTTTTGTCTCACACCTTTTAAAAAAATTATCTCTGGCCTTTGTCCATTTGCCTATCAAAAACACCCCTCGCCTATGGTGACCTATTACCTGCCATGCTTTGTTCTGCCCTCTTCTCTTCCAGCTTTATTCACCCCTAACCCCCCCCCCCCCCCCCACACAATCAGTTCGAAGAAGGGTCCTGATCCGAAACGTCACCCGTCCAGGTTCTCCAGGGATGCTCGACCCAAATCATCACCCATTCCTTCTATCCAGAGATGCTGTCTGTCCCGCTGAGTTACTCCAGCACTTTGTGTCCATCTCCAGGGAAACTACCTGACCTGCTGAGTTACTCCAGCACTTTGTCTCTGGTCTAGACCAAGGATGAGTTGGACTTGGACAGACCTGGAGTGGTTTCTCAGGAGCTTCACAGGTTGGGGGCAGACCTGATAGAAACATATACAACGATGAAAGACATAGATAAGTCGAGTGTCAGAACCTTTTTCCCAGGGTGGAAATGTCAAAGACTAGAGGGCATAGCGTTAAGGTGAGAGGGGCAAAGTTTAATGATGTGCAGGGCAAGTTTTCCACACAGAGAGCGGTGGGTGCCTGGAATGCACTGCCAGGGGTGGTGGTGGAGGCAGATACCATAGTGACATAAAAGCTTATAGATAGGTGCGCAGAAATGCAGGGGATGGCAGAGGAGATTAGTTTAACTCTGCATCATGTTCTTCACAGACATTGTGGGCCAAAGGGCCTGTTTCTGTGCTATACTGTAAAATTATCTATGACAGTACATTAATACTTAATTATCAGGCACAGCCTTGAAGCTGATTATCAGATTGTTAATGCATGGTATTCTTATTGAAACATATAACATTGTTAAGGGTTTGGACACGCTAGAGGCAGGAAACATGTTCACGATGTTGGGGGAGTCCAGAACCAGGGGCCACAGTTTAAGAATAAAGGGTAAGCCATTTAGAACGGAGACGAGGAAACACTTTTTCTCACAGAGAGTGGTGAGTCTGTGGAATTCTCTGCCTCAGAGGGCGGTGGAGGCCAGTTCTCTGGATGCTTTCAAAAGAGAGCTAGATAGGGCTCTTAAAGATAGCGGAGTCAGGGGATATGGGGCGAAGGCAGGAACGGGGTACTGAATGTGGATGATCAGCCATGATCACATTGAATGGTGGTGCTGGCTCGAAGGGCCGAATGGCCTACTCCTGCACCTATTGTCTATTGTCCATTGTCTATTGCTTGTGGAGTCCTGCTGTGTATAGGCTGGGTGACACTATCATCTCACTAATTGTACAGTTAGTATGTCACTAGTGGTAAAACTATTTAAACTATCCCGGGATTGTGAACGTCAAGGGAATTTTAATTTTGCTCTACACCTCCTTGTAAACAAACTGACTGGAATAAGCCACCATCACATACCTCCCATTATTTTTCACGTCCACATTCTTTTAACACCTGTTGACATGCTGGCTTCTCGCTGCCTCTTCTGTTTGACACAGAAGTTCAGAGTGAGCCAGGCAATGCCAGGGGATATCTGCTCCACACTCATTCAGAGACAGTCCAGATATTTGAAATTAACTTGCAAACTGAGAACAGCACGGTGGCGCAGCGGTAGAGTTGCTGCCTTACAGCACCGGAGACCCGGGTTCGATACTGACAATGGGTGCTGTCTGCACGGGGTCTGTAACCTGCGTGGGTTTTCCCCGGGTGCTCCGGTTTCCTCTATCACACCAAAGTTAATAGACAATAGACAATAGTTAATAGGTGCAGGAGTAGGTCATTCGGCCCCTTTGAGCCAGCACCGCCATTCAATGTGATCATGGCTGATCATCCCCAATCAGTACCCCATTCCTGCCTCTCCCCATATCCCCTGACTCCGCTATTTTTAAGAGCCCTATCTAGCTCTCTCTTGAAAGTATCCAGAGAACCCACCTCCACCGCCCTCTGAGGCAGAGAAGTCCACAGACTCACCATTAGCTGTCCAGGTTTGTAAGTCAATTGTAAATTATCCCTAATGTGTAGGACAGTGCTAGTGTAAGGGATGCTCGCTGGTTGGCGCAGACTCCGTTGACTGAAGGGCCTGTTTCCGTGCTGTATCTCTAAAATCTAAAGTAAAGTAAAAGTCTAAATTTCAAGAGCTTCCGACAGGAGTGCGCAGTAAACCTCTTGCATGCGGGCTCAGTATTCCTCCGGGCGCTCCGGTTTCCTCCCATGTTCCAAAGACGTTGGTTTGTTGGCTTTGGTACAGATTGTAAATTGTTCCCAGTGTGTGGGATAGCGTTGGTGTACGGGGATTGCTGGTCGGCGCGGATTCGGTGGGTCGAAGGGTGTGTTTCCGCGCCATACCTTTAAACTAAACTAAATTAAGCAGGTGTTGGTTCTCAACACGACCCTCGAACCTGCTCTATGTTTAATAAGATCGTGGCTGATAAGATCGATGTTCATCTCTCAGCTCCGCGCACTGCAAAGTCCTGCGTTCCTGCGATCTCAACACATTCCTGTCTACCTCTGATAACCTTTCAAATTTATGCTAATCAAGAAGGACAGGGTAGTTTTCCCCTCAATAGGGTGGGGTAGTAAAGAAGGTAGATCAATGATTTGATGGTGCTTTGATTGCTTCATGTGTCAAGTCAAGTTTATTCGTCACATACACATGCGGGATGTGCAGTGAAATGAAAAGTGGCCGTGCTCGCAGACTTTGTGCAAAAAACAAACAAACAAATAAACAGCAAACTACAAACAGAATGGAACAGAATCACATGTTCTTTTACATATTAAATATTGTGGGCGGTATTGTGGTCCAGTAGAGTTCGTCCCTGGTGAGATAGGAGTTTACAGTCCGAATGGCCTCTGGGAAGAAATTCCTTCTCATCCTCTCCGTTCTCACAGCATGGCAACGGAGGCGTTTGCCTGACCGTAGCAGCTGGAACAGTCCGTTGCAGGGGTGGAAGGGGTCTCCCATGATCTTATTGGCTCTGGAGTTGCACCTCCTGATGTATAGTTCTTGCAGAGGGGCGAGAGAAGTTCCCATAGTGCGTTCGGCCGAACACACTACTCTCTGCAGAGCCTTCTTGTCCTGGGCAGACCAATTCCCAAACCAGATTGTAATATTTCCGGCCAAGATGCTTTCCACAGCCGCTGAGTAGAAGCACTGGAGGATCCTCGGAGACACTCTGAATTTCCTCAATTGCCTGAGGTGGTAAAGTCGCTGCCTTGCCTTACTCACGAGTACTGCAGCGTGCGATGTCCATGTCATATCCTCAGAGATGTGGACTCCCAGGTATTTAAAACAGCTCATCCTATCCACAGTATCCCCATTTATCCTCAATGGTGCAAAGTGCAAATGCACAGTGAAACTCTTTTCTTACAAGCAGTCCAGTGGAGTATTGCCATACCCAAGCTCATGCCCGATTAGCAAGTGTTCAGAAGTAGCCACTGACCCCGCGTACAAGAGGCGCCATGTTTAGGCGCCATTTAGTTTAGTTTATTGTCAAGGTACAGTGAAAAGCTTCTGTTGTGTGCTATCCAGTCAGCAGAAAGACAATACGTGATTACAATCCAGCCATTTCCAGAGTGCAGTTACATGATCGGGGAATAACGTTTAGTGCAAGGTAAAGCCAACAAAGTCTGATCCAGGATAGTCTGAGGGTTGCCAAAGTCCAGTCAGCGCTCTAGCCGTTATGAGTGGTTCTAGACAAGCTCCAGGCTGCTGCGGGCTTGCAGCCAGCCCCTTCCTTGGACGTCTGGATGGACCAGCGCACAAAATACCCAGTCCCCGCACGTCCACCTGGGTTCCCGGGGAACGCCTCCCGCACCCGGGCCAAGCTTGCCTTGGTTGGTCGGGCATTGAGTATAAAAGTTGGGAATCGTGCTTCAACTTTTGCATTAAGCCTCTTTGGTTAAGCCATAGGAAAGATGTCATTAGGCTGGAAAGGGTGACTGGGACTGGTAGGCTTGGGTTATCAGCACAGGCTGGATAGACTGGGACTTTTCCTCTGCAATGAAGGAGAGTGTGGGCTTCAGGTTAGTTTAGAAATACAGCTTTGAAACAGGCCCTTCGGCCACCCATTCACACTGGTTCTATGCTATCCCACTTTTGCATCAACTTCCTGCACACTGGGGGCAATTTACAGACCAATTAACCTACAAACCTGCACGTCATTGGGATTTGTGTGGAAAACAGAGAAACCCAGAGGAAACCCACAAAGTCACAGGGCGAATGTGCAAACTCCACACAGATAGCACCTGAGGTCAGGATTGAACCTGGGATTCTGGCACTGTGTGGCAGCAGCTCTACCAACTGCACCACTGTGCTGCCCTTATAGTGACCTTATTGAGATACATATCGCGAGGTACCCCAATACATCTTTATAAGATCACGCCTCATCCTCCTGCGCTCCAAGTAATAAAGTCCTAGCCTGCTCAACCTATTTAGTTTAGTTTAGTTTAAAGATACAGTGCGGAAACAGGCCTTTCAGCCCACTGAGTCCGCACCGACCTGTGATCCCCGCACATTAACACTATCCTACACACACTGGGGACAATTTGCATTTATACCAAGCCAATTAACCTACAAACCTGAATGTCTTTGGACCTCTTCCTGCCGTTCTGGCCCTCGAGTCCTCTCAACATCTTTGTAAATCTTCTCTGCACCATTTCCAGCTTGACAACATCAGTAGCTCTCCGTCCTGACATTGCTCCGTGTGACTTTGATGGGCTTGGCCGTATTTTTAATAACATTATTTACAGCAAACGCTCGAGATGTTTAATCAGTACATAAACTGACAATAACACTGGAAGGTAAGTCAGGCGACGGCGAGGTATTGGCAAAGTGCCCCATTGGCACTCGTGCATTGCTCCAGCTCATGGGACCTGTGGGTCCAGAATAAGCTGGAGGAGACATTTCCTCACTCACTGGACTTTTCTCACCAATGGTCAGTGACCGTTCCATTGTCGGATAACATTGGATGACATTCTAAAGTTATAAAATGGAGACTGTCAAAGCTGCCACCGCCAGACATAAAAAACAGCTTTTTTTCCACGAGTAGTAGCCAAAAATCTGTAGCCTCCTTTTGCTCTGGTATTTTATTTAATTCACATGTTTAATCGATAAGGTTTTATTATTAATGTTTAATGTTTTATGTATCATTCTTAACTGTCACTGTATGTCATGTTGTCACTTGTGGGCGGAGCACCAAGGCAAATTCCCTGTATGTGAATACTTGGCCAATAAACTTATTCAAATTCGAAAGATCAAAACGACCATGGATACGCAAGAGGCTGAAGATGTTGGTGTCTGAAGCAAAAATCAAAGTTCCCGAGAAACTCAGTGGATCTGGGTGGCAGAGGGATGGTCAATGTTTTGGTTCAAGACCCCACATCAGGACAGAATGTACAGAGGAAAGATGGGTCATTAGGTCATAAGGAGTAGAATTAGGCCATTTGGCAACTCCATCATGGCTGATCTATCTCTCCCTCCTAACCCCATTCTCCTGCCTTCTCCCCATAACCCCCGACACCTGTACTAATCTAGAAACAATACCTATTGGTATTGGTGTTTAAGAAGGAACTGCAGATGCTGGAAAATCGAAGGTAGACAAAAGTGCTGGAGAAACGCAGCGGGTGCAGCAGCATCTATGGAGCGAAGGAAATAGGCAACGTTTCTGAAGAAGGGTTTCGGCCCGAAACGTTGCCTATTTCCTTTGCTCCATAGGTGCTGTTGCACGCGCTGCGTTTCTCCAGCACTTTTGTCTACCTGTTGGTATTGGTATTGGTTTATTATTGTCATGTGTACTGAGGTACAGTGAAGATCTTTGTTTTGCGTGCTATCCAGGCACATCACACCATACCTATGTTGACTGCCTGCCCAGTGTGAAGTGTAGATGGAAAACATGGATAGGTGACGTTTCGGGTCGGGGCCTTGTTCAGATTGATTGTAGTGGCGGGGAGAAGGGTGGAAGGGACGCGGGAGCGGGACAAAACCTGGCGAGTGATAGGTGGATGCAGGTGAGAAGTTTTTCTGATTGGGTATTAGGTGTAAAATAATAGCAGCCAGAGATGGGAAGAAGCCAAAAGGGTGTGAGATAAGTCCTGTAGGCTGTGCTGCCCCACCTGCTGAGTTGCTCCTTTCTTTGGCCACATTGTGCTTTAGATTCTCCTGACGCCATTCAGGGCATTGTTCTTGTCCTTTGCATTCGGCCCACACCATGGCCATGTAGAGGTCGGAGGTCAGGCTGGTCATTCAAAACAACATGGCCTTACTGGGCGATGGGATAGTCTGGTGAAAGGCTGAATGGCCTGCTCCTGACTTCTTCTTCTTCTCATGGTCCTGTCAAGAAGATCCCTAGAGTTACAAAGCCTGCCAGAAACCGGGGACATATTCAAAGCCCAAGTGGGAACACGCTAAGGGGCAGGAAACATGTTCCCGATGTTTTGGGGAGTCCAGGACCAGGGGCCATGGTTTAATAATAAGGGGTAGGCCAATTAGTACGGAGATGAGGAAAAACGTTTTCACCTAGACAGTTGTGAATCTGTGGAATTCTCTGCCACAGAAGGCTGTGGAGGCCGATTCTCTGGATGCTTTCAAGAGAGAGTTAGATAGAGTTCTTAAAGATAGCGAAGTCAATGGATATGGGGAGATGGCAGGAACGGGGTACAGAATGTGGATTATCAGCCATGATCCCGTGGGAGGCCTCTGGGGCGAGACGGGCCTAACGGGGCATGTTCTTGTGTTCAGTCGACTGCGGCACGGTTGCTCGGTGAGTGGATTGGGCCCGTGTGGCTCCCCGGGACATGATGAGGTCCATCCTGGTGGCATTCAGTTTCTGGGCTTGGAGAACCAGGTTGCCCCTACTTATAGTCGACACTGACCTTGATCATTGGGTGGTGCCAGCAATGGCTGCCTCGCCAACAGTCTGTCTGTCCTTTCCTCCTTTGTTTTTTTTTAAATTTGTGTTTTGGGGGTTCTTTAGCTTGCTTTACGTGCGGGTTGGGGGGGGGAGTTGGGAAAAACTTTTTCTAATCTCTTACCTCGACGGAGATGCGATTTTTTCCCGTATCGTATATCCATCCGCACTGCGGCCTAACATCGAAGAGTTGGCGGCCTTTGCTGGAGATTGACCGGGAGCTACTCCATGGTCGCCTGCGGACTTACCATCGCGGAACTCACGATCCCTTTGCCAGGGATCGATCTCGGAGCTCTAACGGTGGGTGCTTGCGGACTTAAACGTCACGGAGCTCGCGGTCTCTGGTTAGAGACCGACTTTCGGCAACTCCAAGCCGCAGGAGTTATGATCGCCCCGACGCGGGAGTTTTGATCGCCACGACACGGGGGTTTCAATCAACCCAGCGCAGGCACTTCGACTGCCGGCTGCGGGAGCTTCGATCGCCCCGACTGCGGATGGTTTGACTGCCTTGACTGTGGGAGAATAAAGAGGAAGCTTGGACTGTTTTGCCTTCCATCACAGTGGGGAATGTGTGGAATCCGCTGTGGTGGATGTTTATGTAAACTTTTTGTAGTCGTGTGTCTTGTTGCTTTTTTTCTCGTATGACTGTATAGTAATTTGCATATCGCTGTACCTTAATTGGTAGACGTGACAATAAAAGACCTTTGAAACCTTTGACCTGATGGGCTGAATGGCCTCCATCCATTAACACATTGAACGGCCCTTTGGACCACAGTGACCGTGCCGAACATGATACCAAGGTCAGACATAAAGTGCTGGAGTAACTTATCAGCTCAGGTAACATCTCTGGAGAACATGGACAGGTGACATTTCAGGTTGGGGCCCATTTTCAGACTTGTTTTCTAGGTGATGCCAAAATAAACTAATCTGCCTGCATATGATCCATATCCCTTCATTCCCGTATATCCTTGTGCCTATCTTAAAGCCTCATAAACATGATTGTATCTGCCTCCACCACCACCCCTGGCAGCATCTTCCAGGCAATAAGTCACCACTCTCCGTATAAAAAAACATCTCCTTCAAACTTTGCTCCTCTCAACTTAAAACTTTGCCCTCTAGTCTTTAACATTTCCACCCGAGGAAAAAGGTTCTGACTGTCTACCCTATCTATGCCTCTCATCATTTTATATACGTCTGTCAGGTCTCTCCTCAACCTTCCATGTTCCAGAGAAAACAATGCAATTTTGTCCATTCTGTGATCCACATACATTTGGCAAGGCTGGAAGCAATTTATTAGATAAGGAACTGGAGTCTTGAACATAACTGCCACAGAAGGCAGTGGTGGCCAATTCACCGGATGAGTTTAGAAGAGAGTTAGATAGAGCTCTTGGGGCTAGTGGAATCAAGGGATATGGGGAGAAGGCAGGCACGGGTTACTGATTGTGGATGCTCAGCCATGTTCTCAATGAATGGTGGTGCTGCTCGAAGGGCCTAATGGCCTCCTCCTGCATCTATTCTCTATATTTCTATGGTTCAATAACCACAGTAAAGGTGACTAACAATGTTTGCTGAGGTAATTTACTTTCAGGAAACCAGGGGAATAAGATTCTGACATTGCTCTTGTGATCTCACATGGGCTTGGCTGCATTTTCATAACATTATTTACAGCGCTGTTTCCTGCACAGTCCTTTTTTATAAACAATCTTGTAGGTTTTATCTGTAATTTATGTGATGGCGATGTTTAAGAGGCTTTTAGATAAGCACATGATGTGTATAGAGGGATATGGATCCAGGCACAGGAGGTTAGTGTAACTTGCTAATATGTTTAGCATGGAAATTGTGGGCCGAAGGGCCTCTACCTTGCTGTATTGTTCACTGTTTGTGTTCCTTGTTGGATATTAGTGCAAAACACGATTAGAAAACAAGTCCACAGCAGTGTGAGTGGTGTGCCGCAATGTTCCATGTGTCGATTAGGGCTCTGCAGGGTAGTTTAAGAACCTGATAGTTGTAGGAAAGTGATTGTTTCTGAAGCTGGTGGTGTGAGATTTCAGGCTTTAGTGCCTCCTGCCCAACGCTAGCAGCAAGATGAAAAAACTCCTGAAAAGACACAAAGCGCTGGAGTAACTCAGCGGGTCAGGCAGCGTGTCTGGGGAACACGGATAAGTGATGTTTTGGGTGCAGATGTTTTGGGATTTTGGGCAAATGCAGATGGTGGTTAATACACAAAAGGACACAGAGTGCTGGAGCAACTCAGCGGGTCAGGCGGCACCTCTGGAGAATATGGACAGGTACCGTTTTAGGTCGAGATCCTCCCTTCAGTCTGTAGAAGTGTCCCCAGTCTGAGGAAGGGTCTCGACCTGAAACGTCGCATGTCCATGTTCCCCAGATATGCTGCCTGACCCGCTGAGTTACTCCAGCACTTGGTGTCTTTTGATGCATTGACCAGCATCTGCAGTTCCCTGGTTCCACAGAGGAAGCTCCTTGGTTTGTTTGGGCGAAAAACAGGGGTCTCTAAACGAGGCCAACTGCCTCTCGCACCCTGGGGTGCAGAGTGCACCCCTGTAAAATGGGACTCACTCTGCCCACCCTGTCCCAGGGACAGGGTGGGCAGAGTGAGTCCCATTTTACATGCCCCTTTCCCGCTGTGCTGTGAACCATTTGTGATCCCTTGAACGTCCCTGACTTCTGCGCAGCACAGTGGAGTTCCGGTGCCGGTGAAACCTGCCCAGCAAGCTCGCATAAAGTGATTGTGTATTCTGTCAGTTAAGGAAAAACGACCGCGTTATTCAGCAGCCGGTGACTGGTTCCTCTCAGTTAGCTGAGCCGGCGTTGAGTAAATTGGATCCCTCCATGGGGCGGTCGGAAGCCAACGTAACAATACAGCTCGGCCTCTCTGACACTGCCTCCACTTTCCAAAGTTGCATTCACAGCAAAAAAAAAAGCATTCTTTTCAGCCCCATAATTGCACCGTTGTGCAGCTTTTCTTGGAAGAGGCACTCTGCGATGCTTTAACCGTGAAACCTCGGAAGATTTTCTCTTCAAGCTGTGGCTTTGATCTACACTTTTGGTCGTGTCTTCCTAATGTGCTCGCTATGTGTTCCCCGGCACACACTGGCTGTGTAATTACGTTGCTTCACATTTGGCACTTGCTGGCTTCCATTGCTCACCTGGATCTTTGATCCCTCCACACACACACACACACGCACACACAGCTGTATTATCCTTGGTATTATACCAAGGGGTATTATCCTTGGCAGCTGACATTCACAACACGTTGGTCCAGTGATCAGTAGCTGCCTTTCCTCTGACAATCTCCATATGCCACAAACACAAAAGCCCAGCACCTGAAGCCCTGAGCACAATGGAGTTCCCGCTGCCGCCTTGTGTGCAACAACAACAGCTTGCATTTACGTAGCGCCTTCAATATACAGAGCACATCACAAGGCATTTCACACGAGACAATAGACAATAGACAATAGCTCTACCCTATCAGGTAAAAAGGAATGGAAATGTGAAAACACACACACCACCAGATCCAGGGACTGTTTCTGATGCTGTTATCAGGCAACTGAATCATCCTACCACAAGCTGAGAGCAGCGCTGAACTACTATCTACCTCTTTGGTGACCCTCGGACTATCCTTGATCGGACTTTGCTGGCTTTACCTTGCACTAAACGTTATTCCCTCATCATGTACAGCACCTACACACTGTAAATGGATCGATTGTAAATATGTATTGTCTTTCTGCTTTTCACTGTACCTCGGTACACGTGACAATGAACGAAACTGAGCAGGACATTTACACTGAGCCAAGTGTTAGTTTAGTTCAGGTACAGTCAGGGTGTAGTTTAAGGTGAAGGGGGAAAGATTTAATAGGAATCTGAGGGGTAACATTTTCACACAAAGGATGGTGGGTGTATGGAATGAGCTGCTGGTGTTGGGACAATTGCAAAGTTTAGGAAACAATTAGACAGATACATGGATAGGGCAGGTTTGGCAGGATATGGGGCAAATGCAGGCAGGTGGAAGTAGTGTAGATGGGACATGTTGGTCGGTGTGGGCCAGATGCACCATAGAAACCATGTTGTCGGGCTGCATCACAGCTTGGTTTGGGAACAGCTCCGCCCAAGGCCATAAAAAATGTCAAGAGTTGCAGATGTACCCACAGACCAGGCTCCCCACCATTGGCTCCGCTACCCTTGATGCAGGCACCCTCCGACTAAAGAAATTCCTTCTGTATGGTGTGGTTTGACAGGATAGTGCGCAGCCAAAGCTTCTCGCTGTATCTTTATATGCGTGACAACAGTAAGCCAATGCCAAACCCAATTGAGGCTTACATTGTAGTTTAGTTTAGTTTATTGTCACGTGTACATTGGTACAGTGAGAAGCTTTTGTTGCGTGGTAACCAGTCAGTGGAAAGACCATACAAGATCACAATCCAGCCATCCACAGTATACGGATATATGATAAAGGGAATAACATTTAGTGCAAGATAAAGTCCAGTAAAGTCCAATTAAAGATAGTTCCAGAGTCGCCAACGAGGTAGATAGTAGCACTGGACCATTCTCTAGTGGATGGTTCAGTTGCCTGTTAACATCTGGGAAGAATCTGTCTCCTAATCTGCACAATGTGCATTTTCACATTTCTATAACTCTTGCCTGATTGGAGAGGGGAGAAGAAGGAGTGTGAGACTAATCCTAAATTATGCTGCTGGCCTTGCCGAGGCAGCGTGAAGTGTAGATGGAGTCAATGGAAGGGAGGTTGGGTTGTGTGATGGTCTGGGCTGCGTCCACAATTCTCTGCAATTTCTTGCGGTCTTGATGGAGCTGTTCCCAAACCGTGCTGTGATTCATCCCAATAAAATGCTTTCCATGGCGCATCTGTAGAAGTTGGTGAGGGCTGTTGGGGACATGTCGAACTTTCTAAGCCTTCTAAAGAAGTAGAGGCGCTCCGTGACCTGGAGAATATTCAAGGGGTGAACCAGTGTTCGGCAGGACATGCAGCCAGCACAGAGCTAGCTCCGCAGCTCAATATGGCAATCCCTTCCCTCCTGTGTAACCAGGCTGGTACAGCAGCACGGCACCCACATTGAACTGAAACTCATCCCCATCTGCCTCTATTCCAACAAACTGAAGAATGTTTTTTATAAATTTGTACTAAGGAAGTTTGAAAACATTTCTCCAGTGACTCTTAGCATATTTGTACAGATGTACCATAGACAACATCTTATCTCCGCGCATCGGTTTGTTTGGCAACTGCCCTGCCCAAGACCTCAAGAATTTCGGGATGTAGCCCAGTCCACAATTTGCCATTGTATCTCAGTACATGTGACAATAATAAACCAGTACAAACAGCATTAAGTAATTAACTTAAATGCTATTTGCTTTCCAAAACCAGAAATGTGAAACCAGTTCTTTTGTTGTGCAAACAGTGCTTCGTTCTTTTAGCTGAATGATTCTGCTTGTGAAAAAGGCAAATTAAGGGCCTGTCCCACAAGCATGCAACTCCATGCGATGAGCGCGACCTAACGTGGTCGCTTGAGCCGTCCGGCGTCGCGGGGCCGGTCCCACTTCAATCGCCGGAGCCGTGCAGAATTGTGCGGAGTTCGTCCCGACATCGCGCGGGGCTCTGAAAAACTGACTGTGTTCAAAAATTCCGCGTGGCAACGGCTTGTCGGCTCGCAGTCGCCTCGACGCATTACACACCGCCTCGACATTGTGCCTCCATGACCCTCTCTGTAGGTGCCTCCGTGACCCTATATGTGTGTAGCTCCGTGGCCCTCTATGTGTGTGTGCCTCTGTGCCCCTCTGTGTGTGCCTCTCTCTGTCCTGGCGAACTTACCTTAAGACTTCGCTCCAAGTTCGCCTCACTTTGCGCCGCGTTGCGCCACTCACCCGACGTCCGCGCGGCCCCCGCTTCTAGTTTGATCGCGTTTATCGCATGGAGTCGGATGCTGGTAGGACAGGCCCCTCTGGGGACAGACATTTCTTCACTTCCTTGTGAAGTGTCAATGTTAAGCATTCCCTCAGGACAAGAGCACCAGAGATTAATGTTGGGGGTGGAGGGAGGGAAGGGAGTGAAGGGAGGGAAGGGAGGGAAGGGAGACGGGAGGGGGGGATTGAGGGGAGGGTGCATTTTTGCATTTTAGGATCTCAAGTCAAGTTGAGGTGGGATCAATGGTAGATGCGAGAGGACAGGTTACAAATAAAGAGGCGGGAGAATACGATTGACAGGATTGCATTGAAAACCGGCATGAGATGATGGACTGAATGGCATCCTTTTAGACTTTAGACTTTAGAGATACAGCGTGGAAACAGACCCTTCAGCCCGCCAACCAGCGATCACCCCACACACTAGCGCTACCCTACACACTAGGGCCAATTTACAATTTTACCAAAATCAATTAACCTACAAACCTGCACGTCCTTGGTGTGTTGGAATGTAGTGTAAGGGTTAAACAGACAACTCAGACACCCGGAGAAATGCCACGTGGTCACAGAGAGAACGTACAAACTCCGTACAGACAGCACCCATAGTCAGGTTCGAACCCGGGTCTCTGGCGCTGTAAGGCAGCGACTCTATCGCTGCGCCACCGTGCCGCCCTAATTTCCCTGGTACGGAAATTAAACTCTGTCAAAAGCAGAAGGTAAACGGCGCTTTGTTATGGAACATTACACTGTGGCCTTGTTTACCTTGCACAGTTTGTTCTGCCATAACTCCCTGAATGTCCAACTTTCAAACCTTAAATCCCAAAAGCACTTATGAGCATTTAAACCCGTAAGATATTTAACTCTTTATCAATAATTGCCTTAGAAGTATGATTGCTAAGTGGGACCGCATTTAGATAAGTTCATAAGTTCATAAGTTCGAGGAGCAGAATTAGGCCATTCGGCCCATCAAGTCTACTCAACCATTCAATCATGGCTAACCTATCTTTCCCTCATCACCCTATTCTCCTGCCTTCTCTCCAAAACCCCCGACACTGGTACTAATCAAGAATCCATCTATCTCTGCCTGAAATATATCAATTGACTTGGCTTCCACACCCTTCCTTTGCAATGAATTCCACAGATTCACCACCCTCTGACTAAAGAAATGCCTCCTCATCTCCTTATCAGTAGAATCGCAAATGCATCCTGTTAGATTGATCCGTCTCCCATTGTTCAACGAGACACTGTGATTGTTGCATGGTCACCAGATACCCAGCCATGTTCAGAAGCCCAGCCACTTGACTAAAACTATGCAAGAGCATTTCCCCCCGTCTCTCCCCGATGTCCAAGTCAGGGAATGACTGGGAATCCATGGAGTAGGGCTTTGCTGGGATGGGCTGCCTGATCTTTGGTTGGAATTTGGAGTCTGAACAAGGGTCCTGATCCTTAATATCACGTGTCCATTCCCTCCGCAGATATTATCTGACCTGCTGAGTTCCTCCAGCAGCTTGTTTTTTTTATGTTGCTTTTGAATGGAATTTTGTTGCTTTGAACTCAGAGATTGACCACTGGTTCAATGGTTCGTTTTTACTCCATGTATGTGACATAAGGCACATAATGAAGGGCGCAGAAGGTAAGACCCCGGTTCAACCTCACACCGGTCCTTGGTCCCGCGTCCACCATTGCCGACTCCCTCCGGTCCAAGGGGGACGGGCGGAGGCCCCTCTATAGGCCACAGCCTGCCGGTGCCGCCTTCTGGCCATGCGGTCCACCCGCCCTGCCGACCAAAACACCAATTGGCGCAAATGCCACCATCCCCCCCCCCACCCCCACGTTTCTGGGACCCTGCTGCAGTGGGCAGATGTCCAATGTCACACAGCGCTGATGCCAAGCTGGTGTCTTGAGGATCATGTTACGACAAAAAAAAAAATGTTCCTCCCTTGACAGCCATCCTAAAAGGTGATTTGAACTAATTTATAATTCAAATCTGTCATCAGTTCTGAAAGGATAAAGCAGAGTTGACACTGCACCTGCCTCGCTGAAGGTGCCCAATGAGTCAATATGTCCTCAGCTCAACTGCAGGTGCAGTAATGAAAGCACGGTAGCTGCTAAATTGCTCCACTCCAGTGCCTGAGGCCCCGCAGTCATTGTTTGAACAGTCATAACTGCAGTTTCATCCTTTGCCTTCCCACAAAATTAAAACTGAAAACTAAAACTGGAATAGCAAAAGGCCTGGATAGAGTGGATGTGGAGAGGATGTTTCTACTAGTGGGAGAGTCTAGGACCAGAGGGCACAGCCTCGGAATACTAGTCAGAGGCTGATGAATCTGTGGAATTCATTGCCACAGACGGCTGTGGAGGTCAAGTCAGTGGATACTATTACGGATGATATTGACAGATTCTTGATTAGTGCGGATGTCAGGCGTAATGGGGAGAAGGCAGCAGAATGGTGCTGAGAGGGAAAGATAGATCAGCCATGATTGAATGGTGGAGTAGACGTGATGGGCTGAATGGCCTAATTATGCTCCTATGAACATGAACTCAGAGGATAAAGTTTTCTCATTGTCTCCTGCTGCTTCTTGCCCACTGCTGTAGTTTTGGTCCTGGATCTTTTGCCGTTACTGTTTGGCTTAGGGTTAGGTTTATTATTGTTATATGTATCTAGTGACATTGCAAAGCTTTTGTTTTGCATGATATCCAAAACAGATCAGATATCCCACACATAAATACAATCAAGTCACACTCAAGTACAATAGGTAGAGCAAAGGGGAAGATATAGAGTGCAGAGTACAGTTCGCAATCGTTCCAGAGACAAAGTCCAATGTCCGCATTGGCTGGAGGTGAATTGGACTGTACCTTAACTCTTGGAAGGAACGTTCGGAAGCCTGGGGAAGGGACAGAGAGGAAGAAGCTGTTCCTGAGTCTGGTGTTGCGTGCTTTCAAGCTTCCGTACCTTCTGCCAGACGGGATCAGGGAGAAGAAGGAATGACCGGGTTGGGACAAGCCTTTGATTATGTTGCCCGCTTTTCAGACACAGTGTGAAGTGTAAATGGAGTCAATGGTGGGGAGTCTGGTCTGTGGGCACAACTGCAACTCTTGTAATTTCCTGTGGCCTTGGGCGGAGCTGTTCCCAAACTGGGTAGAAGGTGCAGGAGCCTGGAAACCGTGACAGAGGCCCGGGTTCCATCCTGACTTCAGACGCTGTCTGTATGGAGTTTGTACGTTCTCCCCTTGAGCTTTCCCCAGATGCTCTGGTTTCCTCCCACACTCCAAAGACGTGCAGGTTTGTAGAGTAATTGGCTTCATTAAATTGTCCCCAGTTTGTAGGATAGAACTAGTGTACGGGTGGTCTGCTTGGACTCCGTGGATCAAAGCGCCTCTTTCTATACGCATCTCTAAACTAACCACGGCCCTAATGGCACCAATCTACTATGGATGTTGTTTAGCTTGCATCATGTACTTTGGTTTACACTATTATAGTCTGATCAGTTCAACACCTCCTGCAGTAGTTGCAGTCAGGAGCAAAGCTGAGATGAAATGGGTTACAATTAGGACAGCTCATTATCTGTGATGCTGTTCATTAGAGCTCTAACCTGGTCTCCAGGTGTCTGTTTCAACACCATTGAAATCAAATTGTAGGAATAGCAAAATGGATTGAGAATCTGGCTTCACCTTCTCCTGTTCTCCAATCTTGCAGTGAGAGATTTAACTATGGAGACTGAGGAGGAGAAGGATGCCTGGCGATGGGCATGTTGTAGAGCAGTTGTAGAGGGGGTGAAGAATAGAGTCATCATCATAGTCATAGAGTGATACAGTGTGGAAGCAGGCCCTTCGGCCCAACTTGCCCACACCGGCCAATATTTCCCGCCTACACTAGTCCCACCTGCCAGCATTTTGTCCATATCCCTCCAAAACTGTATTATCCATGTACCTGTCTAACTGTTTCTTAAATGCTGGGATGGTCCCAGCCTCAACTACCTCCTCTGGCAGCTTGTTCCATACACCCACCACCCTTTGTATGAAAAAGTTACCCCTCAGATTCCTATTAAATCTTTCCTCCTTCACCTTAAACCATAAATAGCTCAGGATTCTTCAGCATTGCAGAGTTATCCCTGTATTTGCATTCCAACGATTCGGCGACCTGTCTCTGGAATGCAGCTGGGGTCAATGTCAAGCTTATCTAATGGCCAAAAATAGACACAAAGTGTTGGAGTAACTCAATGGGTCAGGCAGCATCTCTGGACAACATGGATAAGTAATGTACCAGGTCTGGATCCAGAGAGGAGACGGGGGAGGGGGGGGGGGGGGGCATATGCAGGGGGATGGTGTTCCCCTACTTTTCAGTTTCCAGTTCATGTCCAATTTCTGTACTAGAAGGGAGTCAGAGATGTTAAATACATATATTTTTTTTTAAAACAACCATGGATAATCGTTACAACAACTCACCGCTGCACCGGCCATGAGACAAAAACGATTTGTTAACTACTACTGTTAGCACTTGTTAACAGCCAGTAGTTAACACTTTGTTATACATCGATCCATATTCCTCAGTAATTGTAATTGTGCTTTGACCAAGTATTAATAACTCCGCATTCCTTTGAATAAAATTCACAGGAGAATTTCTTAACTCACTGTCATTGAGGGTTCCAGACCGCGAGCACGGGGTTATTTCTGGTGTGCAGGCTTTCACTCACGTTATTTTATTATTCTCTCGCTCACTCTCTCTCTCCTCTCTCCCCTCTCTCTCTCTCTCTCTCCCTCCATCACACGTTCTCTCTCCCGCTCTCGCTGTGTCTCTCTGTTTTTCGCTCTCTCCCTCCCTCCCTTTCTCTCCCTCCCTCCCTCCCCCTCTCTCTCTCTCTCACGCGCTCTCTCTCCCACTCCCGATCTCGTCTCTCTCCCGCTCTCTCACTCCATCTCTCTCACCCTCTCGCCTTGGCATCCCGGAATCATTTGGCGTTTTGCGGGGACGGCTACATCTGCGGTTCCTTCTTGTTGGGGGGGGGGGCACGGTCTCGTGGCGGCTCCTAGTCCGTTCCCTCCGCGGGTGCCACCTGGCCCGCTGAGTTCCTCCAGCACTTTGTGTTTTTTGTTTCATGGACCTTAGCATACCCCTAGTTCCTAAAACCCATTTCCATCACTGTCTGGATGGAAGAAGGATGTAGGTGGGAAATATTGGCCGGTGTGGGCAAGTTGGGCCGAAGGGCCTGCTTCCACACTGTATCACTCTATGACTATGATGATGACTCTATTCTTCACCCCCTCTACATCTGCTCTACAACATGCCAATCGCCAGGCATCCTTCTCCTCCTCAGGCAGACTTAATAGAGAATGTTCTGGGTCTGTGGACCCTTCTTCAGACTAGCATATGCAGTTCCTTGTGTCTCATATCCTATCAACAACTACAGAGCAGTCCTGAGCTACCATCTACCTCATTGGCGATCCTCCGACCATCTTTAATTGGACTTTACTGAACTTTAACCTGCATTAAACGTCATTCCCCTTTATCACGCACCTGTACACTGTGGAAGGCTCCATTGTAATCACGTCCAGTCTTTCTGTTGACTGGTTAGCCTGCAACAAGAAGGTTTTCACGGTACACTGGAGAATTTGCAGAAAGCCAGATTAGCATGCCGGGCCATTTGTGCCCCGTGGTGCCTGTGAGTGAACATTAAAGGGTTATGCAATCCACCATTAAGATTATGTCTGATGCAACTGTACCACAACTGTGCATTGCAGCCCACTCACACAATCCTTTCATTCTCGAGAACTTAACTCAACAAGAATAAGAACTCAAGGCGGCACGGTGGCGCAGCGGTAGAATTGCCGCCTTACAGCTCTTGCAGCGCCAGAGACCTGGGTTCGATCCCGAATAACTGTGCTGCCTGTACGGAGTTTGTATGTATTCCCTGTGACCGCATGGGTTTTCTCCGAGATCTTCAGTTTCCTCCCACGCTCCAAAGACGTACAGGTTTGTAGGTTAATTGGCCTGGGTTTGTATACTTGGTTTAAGTGTAAATTGTCCCTAGTTTGTGTAGGCTTGTGTGAGTATGCGGGGATCGCTGGTCGGCGCGGACTCGGTGGACCGAAGGGCCTGTTTCTGCGCTGTATCTCTAAACCAAACTAAACCTTACTGGCACAGTGAGACGTCAAGAACAACATTCAGCTGGCTACGATTACACAGCAGACAAGCACCACGATGTCATTGGTATCATAGGACGGTGTAATTGAAGCTGGTATCTCACAGAACCATAACGAGTTAAAGCCTCCAACTATTTTCACTCTGTTATTTTCCTATCTTATCTCTGGCCCGCTGGAAGTATTTTTCACCTTTCAGTCTGAAGAAGGGTCCCGACACGAAACGTCATCTGCCAATTACCCTTCGCAGATGCTGCCAGACCTGCTGAGTTCAGTTTAGTTTAGGGATACAGCGCGGACACAGGCCCTTCGGCCCACCCTGGTCCGTGTCGACCAGCGATCCCTGCACTAACACTATCCTACACACGCTAGGGACAATTTACAATTTTACCGAAGCCAAATAACCTACAAACCTATACGTGTTTGGAGTGTGGGAGGAAACCGGAGCACCCAGAGAAAACCCACTCAGTCACACGGATAACGTACAAACTCTATACAGACAGCACCCGTAGTCAGGATTGAACCCGGGTCTCAGGCGTCATGAGGCAGCAACTCTACTGCGTCAGTTAACCACATCATTAGGTCACCCTCCCACATCTTAGAATCTTGTCTGATGCAACCACTCTCCCAAGCTCCATCTCTTTGATCTCACAAGAGGCATCGCGATGGTGTGAGATAATTTCCTTTACCTGATGTGTAATGAATGATTCAATAGGATATATAATTTTAACCAAAATGCAATGACATGATGACATGTTTGCATGCTACGTTCCTGGTTCCCAAAGGCACATACTGTTGTCAGGCTTCTGAACAATCCTACTATAAGATCAGAACATCATTGTGGCACAGTGGCGCAGCGCCAGGGGCCCGGGTTCGATACCGAGTACGGGCGCTGGTCTGTACTGAGTTTGTACGTTCTCCTTGTGACTCGCGTGGGTTTTCTCCGAGATCTTCGGTTTCCTTCCACATTCAAAAGACGTACGTGATTATAGGTTAATTGGCTTGGTATAAATGCTATTTGTCCCAAGTGTGTGTTAATGTGAGGGGGATCGTAAGTCGGTGCGGTGCGGACTCGGTGGGCCGAAGGAAGGGCCTGTTTTTGAGCTGTATCTCTAAACCAAACCAAACATAAGACGTAGGAGCAGAATTAGGCCATTTGGCCCATCGACTCTGCTGTGATCTAGATCCCTCCAATTGGTGCACTGGTTCAAAAGCAGGTTTCGCTCCATAATGAAAACTTTTATAAGATCATAAGACATAGGAGCAGAATTATGGCCTTTTGTGTCTGCTCCACCATTCGATCCTGGATGATCTACTTTTTCCTCTCAACCCCATTCTCCTGCTTTCTCCCCATAACCTTTAACGCCCTTACTAATCAAGAACCTATCCATCTCCGCTATAAAAATACCCAATAAAAGCACGTACCTTTAGAATGGAGATGAGGAGGCATTTCTTTAGCTAGAGGGTGGAAAATCTGTGGAATTCTTTGCCACATACCTCACTGTCATCTGTGGCAATGAATTCCACAGATTCGCCACCCTCTAGCTAAAGAAATTCCTCCTCATCTCCATTCTAAAGGTACGTGCTTTTATTCTGACGCTCTGCCCTCTGGTCCTAGACTCTCCCAATACTGGAAACATCTTCTCCGCAGCCACTCAATCTAGGCCTTTGCTTATTCGGCAGGTTTCAATGAGATCCCCTCATCCTTCCAGGCTCCAGTGAGTACTACAAGTTGAGGTCCTGTCCGATTCACCTCCAACCCAATGCGGACATGTTCTTTGTCTATGGAACTGGTGTTCCACAATGCTGAGAACTATATTCTGCACTCTGCATCTTCCACTTTGGTCTATCTTTTGGACTTGAGTTTGATTTGATTGTATTTCTGTATAGTATATTATCTGAACTGATTGGATAGCATGCAAAACTAAGCTATGTGCCACGGTACATATGACAATAATGAACCTAAACCCATTAAAATGAAACCTATGTATTGCTGATCTTCTGCCAATGCTGATACAACATCCAGGAAACATGTCAGGCAGCATCTACAGAGAGAGAAAAACGGTGCTAATGTTTCAGCTTGAAGACCTTCTGACCTGAAACATTAACATTGCTTCTCTCACCATAGATGCTGCCTGACCTGCTGAGTGTTTCCAGCATTTTGTGCTTTCAGCGGCCCAGCGAGTAGAGCCGCTGCCTCACATCTCCAGTGGTTCAGGTTCGATCCAGGCCTCGGATGCTGTCTGTGTGGAGTTTGCACGTTCTCCCTTGATCTCATCTGAGTGCTCCTGTTTCCTCCCACAATCTACAGAGGCCAATTCATCGAGCAAGCTGCAGTTTGATTGATTAATTAGTCTCTGTAAATTGCCCCTAGTGTACAGGTGGGGGGTAGAATCTGGGGAAAGTTGACAGGGATGCAGGGAGAATAAAATAGGTTTGTGTGTGTGTGGTATTAATGCAAAACCCAAGGGAAGGGGTTGATGGTCGAAACAAACTCGATGGGCTGAAGGGCCTGTTCCTACGCTTTATCTCTTTATGACAATGACTACCAGCACCTGCATTTTTCTTGATTTTTTTTACTCCACAGAGAGTCAGAACCTTTTCCCCAGAGTGGAAATGTCAAAGACTAGGAGGTTTAGCGTTGAGGTGAGAGAGGCAATGTTTAAAGGAGATGTGTGGGGCAGGTCTTTTACACAAAGGATGTAGGATGAATGGAACGCGCTGCTGAGGGTGATGGTGGAGGCAGACACAAAGGTTAAGAGACTCTAAGATGGGCACATAGATGTATCAAGTAATGGAGCGATTTGGACCATGTGAAGGCAGAGGAGGGTACACAAAATGCTGGAGAAACTCAGCGGGTGCAGCAGCATCTATGGAGCGAAGGAGATGGGCAACGTTTCTGGCCGAAACCCTTCTTCAGAAGGCAGAGGAGATTGGTTTGTCTTGCGATCATGGTTGTCATGGACATTGATGGATCCTGACCCAAAACAAAACATGCTATATTTAAGAGGGAGTTTGATGTGGCCCTTGTGGCTAAGGGGATCAGAGGGTATGGAGAGAAGGCAGGTACGGGATACTGAGTTGGATGATCAGCCATGATCATATTGAATGGCGGTGCAGGCTCGAAGGGCCGAATGGCCTACTCCTGCACCTAATTTCTATGTTTCTATGTTTCTATCCTACCTTTATTTTCAGTCTGAAGAAGGGTTCTGACCCGAAATGTCACTTATTCTTTTCCCCAGAGATGCTGCCTGACTCGCTGAGTTACTTTGGCACTTTGTGCCTTTTTATTACTTCAGACTTCAGACTATAGAGATACAGCGTACCTACGGCCCTCCGAGTCCATGCTGGCCAGCAACCACCCCATACACCAGCACCATCCTACACACCAGGGACAATTTTACAATTTCTACCGAAGCTAATTAACCTACAAACCTGTACGTCTTTAGAGTGTGGGAGGAAACCGGAGCACCTGGAGGAAACCCACGCGGTCACAGTGAGAACGTAGAAACTCTGTGCAGACAGCGCCCGTAGTCGGGATCGAACCCGGGTCTCTGGCGCGCTACCGCTGCGCCACCATGACTGTAAGCTCAGGGTCATGCTTGTGGTGGGAGCCCGATGTTCCATCAGTCACCCGACTTGCAGATGGTGTCTTCACTGTTGAGGAAACAAAACTATGATACTGGTGTGTTTTCTAGTAACAGAAGTTGGTTGCTGTGGGAACCTTTTTTTGTGAATGAAATCATGAGAAAGGTATTTCTGTGGTATGTGGGCTCCACCTGTGCCATTTCATCCTGAACACAGCCGTAAAGTTGCAGATTACCTCATGCGACTTCACTTTGGAAAGGAGGTCATTTACAGTTCACTGCCTAGGGCTTCTTGAGGCTGTGAATGATGTGCGATTTCGAAAAAACATTTCAAAAATGTTAAAAATTAAAAATAAAATTGCAAATATTAAAACGAAATATATAGAAGCAATACGAGGAAAAAAAACACAGTACATGGCTTTCAGCAGGGAACAGAGGGATATGGATCACGTGCCGGCAGAGGAGATTAGTTTAGCTCGGCATCATGTGGGCATGGACATTGTAGGCCGAAGGGCCTGTTCCTGTGTAGGAAGGAACTGCAAATACTGGTTTAAACCAAAGATAGACACAAAAAGCTGGGGTAATTCAGCAGGTCAGGCAGCATCTCTGGAGAACATGGATAGGTGACGATTCTGGTTAGGCCATATTCATGAGGTTTCCAATCGAAAACATTGCCTACCCATGAGGGTCCTGACCTGAAACATCCCCTAAGGAATAGGTGACGGTTCAGGTCGAGGCCCTCGTTCAGGCTTGTTCCTGTGCTGTACATTACTGTGTTCAATGTTTACGATCTCGGGTTGTTCGGTCTATTCATTCTTAGTGTTATCAGTTGTATACAGTGGTATCGTGGGCAACTTATGTGTACAGAGCACCATTGGTACTTAAAGCCCTGTCCCACGGTACGAGTTCATTCCAAGAGCTCTCCAGAGTTTAAAAGAAAATCAAACTCGTGGTAAGCACGGAGAATGAATGTAGCGGGTACGTCGGAGCTCGGGGCCGTCTCTTAGCGGCTCGTAACGCTAACGGCAGGTACTCGGGAAGACTCGCTAACGACAGGTAAGCACGGGAAGACTTGTGAAGATTTTTCAACATGTTGCGAAATGTCCACGAGAGCCCCGAGCGTACCGACGAGTACCGTAAATCTCCCAGTTCGAATCAGGGCAAACTCGGGAGAGATCTTGCAATGAACTCGTGCCGTGGGACGGGGCTTTTAGACTCCAGGGATAATACAAGCTTCAGTGAGGCTTCTACCCCAGACACAGCCCGTGAATGGCCAGTGTTGGAAGGACCTATTGACTAACACGTTCCCTTTCACGTTGGCTGCGACGAGCTTCAGTGCGTCCCTCAGCACGTACTCCCGCCGTCCCGAACGTGCCGGTGGTGGCATTCTCCGCGGACATCCGTACACTTTCACTGTGTAGAAAGGAGCTGCAGAGCTGGTACATACAGGAGGTAGACACAAATTGCTGGAGTAACTCAGTGGAGAATCTGCATCTCTGGAGAAAAAAAGACGGGTGACGTTTCGGGTCGGGACCCTTCTTGAGAGAGAAGGGTCCCAACCCAAACCATCACCCATCCTTTAACTCCAGAGATTCTGCCTGCCTCGCTGAGTTAGTCTAGTACTTTGTACCTCCCCATAATCTTGTCACTGACTGGATAGCACGCAAGAAAAAAAGCTTCCCTCTGTTCTTCGTGACCATAATAAACTGAGCTGAGCGCAACCACAGCAAGTAGTGCAAAGAGGAAAATAACAGTGTGCACAGCCTCTCCAACAGCATCTCATGACCGAGGCCCAAATTTCTCATGTATCATCAGGAGGGAACGCCGCTCCCAACTTGACAAAAACCGGCACATATTAAAACCTTCTCCACTGGCTGATGCAGATGCAAATTTGCGGACCTTAACTCCAACTCCTGTCGTAACATGCGCTTCTTTATTTAAAAAAAAAGTTGTTTTGAAACACAAGCTGATGTCAGAATTTGTCACACGGTGCAGCCAAGAAACTGCTGTTGTAATTGACTTCAAACCTCACCCAGGATTGCAGACATCGGGTAATTACTGCCTACTCATGTGTGAATCGCGCCTCCATTCCTGGCCTTCATCCCACAATGGCAGCTCCCACCTCTCCCTGTGGCAATACTGATGTCAGCATTAATACTTTGATAAACGGTGGGGCATTTTTGGCAGCTGACATTTTGGCAAGTGCGTGACGACTTATTTCTTTGTGCAACGTACTGGATAGTGAAAGGCTCTGGTAGAGTGGATGTGGAGAGGTTGGTTCCATTAGTGGGAGAGTCGAGGACCAGAGTCCATAGCCTCAGAATAAAAGGATGTATCTTTAGGAAGGAGATGATGAGGAATTTCTTCAGTCAGAGGGCGGTGAATCTGTGGAATTCATTGTTATGTTTGGTTTGATTTATTGCCACATGTACTGAAATGCTTTTGTTGCGTGCTATCCATTGCCACAGAAGGCCGTGGTTTTGATTAGCACCGGTGTTAAGGGTTATGGGGAGAAGGCAGGAGAATGGAGTTGCGAGGCACTGATAGATCAGCCATGATTGATTGGCGGAGTAGACATGATGGGCCGAATGGCCTAATTTTGCTCCTATCACTTATGAACATGAACATTTGAAATACTTCTAGGGAAACAAAGTGTCAGAGTAACTCAGCAGGACAGGCAGCATCTCTGGAAAACATGGATAGGTGAGGATTTGGGTCAGGACCCTTCTTCCAAGGTAATTGTGTTGTTAAGATCACTATCATGGACAAGTGGCTTCTGAGTCAGTAACGCCTTGGTTTATGAACGCACGATTCACATCTTTGTGGTCTGGGTCTCTGATTAACAAAGCTGCTTTGAGCTACGATATCACATTATACATTTTGGGGAATACCCAGCACCTACCTATTAAGCTGAAGTCTGAAGAAGGGTCTCGACCCGAAACATCACCCATTCCTTCTCTCCAGAGATGCTGAAATTATTCCAGCATTTTGTGTCTGTCTTCGGTTTAAACCTGCAGTTCCTTCATACACTTTAACTTGGCATAATGTTCGGCACCACCATACCGCAGTGCTGAATCAATATTTAGACATTTCACCATATTGAGAATGCTACATAATGGAAATATATTGTTTGAAATAAGTTCTTAGGAAAAGAGCATTTAATGCCAAGATATACAGTATAACAGCGGAGCATTGTGAACTTCACGGATGTGGAGTTGTTGACAAGACTGTCGGCGTTGTCCATGCCTGAGTGCTCTTGAATCACTGAGGCATTCCAGTGTAAACAAACTAGATTCTTTCTTCCCAACACAGGGTATAGTTCTGTGATATTTCTGGGGCAGCACAGTAGCGCAGCTGGTAGACCCGCTGCCAGGGTTCGAGCCCGATCTCGGGTGCTGTCTGTGTGGAGTTTGCACGTTCTCCCTGTGGACCTTGCGGCTTTCCTCCAGGTGCCCCGGTTTCCCCCACATCCCAATTGGTCGATTGGCCTCTGTAAACTGCCCCTAGTGTGTCAGGAGTAGATGGGAGTGGGAATAACGTAGAATGGGTGAGGTTGGACTGAGAAGGAAATGGTGACCTCGTGGGGGGGGGAGGAGACCTGCAGCCATGTGATGCTAGACAGGACCATTTGGTGAACATTTGTAACTTCATCACCTCCAAAACATGGCGACGCTTGTGTACTGACTAGGTGAGGTTTGCTGTAAGATTTCACCAGGTTGGGTGCAAAACAAAGCATTGCACTGTACCTGGGTACATGTGACATTGAAGTATCATTGAATCATTAATGTGAATGGGTGATCGATGATCACGGTGGACCCGCTGGGACGATGGGCCTGTTTCTGTGCTGTATCTTTAAACTAAACTAATTTCTTGGTCCTCACAGTGTCTGTGTTGTCAGCTTGCTTGTATGAAGGTCACGTGGTGTAGCAGACGTATTCATCTCTAGGATGTAAGAAGCTTGTGTCTTTATTCTCAGCACAAGCCACTGATTTTATTCCCGTCCCAGAAAATTAGTTCAAGCCCAGGGCCCCTGTTAGGAAATTTTGAGAGGCACAGATAGGGTAGACCAGGGGTGGGGAACCTGCGGCCTTAAGGCCTCATGTGGCCTTCTAGGCCATTAAGTGCGGCCTTTTGAATGAATCCAAACTTTGTCGAACAAATCTTTTTATTTTTATTAATATGTTTTTGTTCGTCTTTTATTATTTTAATTTTAATCTTAAAATCAACGTACAGTGGCTTTCAAAAGTTTTCATACCCCTTGAACTTTTCCACATTTTGTCACGTTACAACCACAAACGTAAATGTATTTTATTGGGATTTTATGTGATAGACCAACGCAAAGTGCCGTATAATTGTGAAGTGGAAGGAAAATGATACATGGTTTTCAAATTTTTTTTACAAATAAAAAACTGAAAAGTGTGGCGTGCAAAAGTATTCAGCCCCTTGTACTCTGAAATAAAATACAGTGCAACCAATTGCCTTCAGAAGTCACCTAATTAGTAAATAGAGTCCACTTGTGTGTAATCTAATCTCAGTATAAATACAGCTGTTCTGTGAAGGTCTCAGAGGTTTGTTAGAGAACATTAGTGAACAAACAGCATCATGAAGCCCAAGAAACACATCAGACAGGTCAGGATAAAGTTGTGGAGAAGTTTAAAGAAGGGTTAGGTTATAAAAAAATATCCCAAGCTTTGAACATCTCACGGAGCACTGTTCAATCCATCATCCGAAAATGGAAAGAGTATGGCGCAACAGCAAACCTACCAAGACATGGCCGTCCACCTAAACTGACAGGCCGGGCAAGGAGAGCATTGATCAGAGAAGCAGCTCAGGTGGGAGAATCTGTCCACAGGACAACTATTAGTCGTGCACTCCACAAATTGGGCCTTTATGGAAGAGTGGCAAGAAGAAAGCCATTGTTGAAACAAAGCCATAAGAAGTCCCATTTGCAGTTTGCCACAAGCCATGTGGGGGACACAGCAAACATGTGGAGGAAGGTGCTCTGGTCTGATGAGACCAAAATTGAAGTTTTTGGCCTAAATGCAAAACGCTATGTGTGGCGGAAAACTAACACTGCACATCACCCTGAACACACCATCCCCACTGTGAAACATGGTGGTGGCATCATCATGCTGTGGGGATGCTTTTCTTCAGCAGGGACAGGGGAGCTGATCAGAGTTGATGGGAAGATGGATGGAGCCAAATACAGGGCAATCTTGGAAGAAAACCTGTTAGAGTATGCAAAAGACTTGAGACTGGGGTGAAAGTTCCCCTTCCAGCAGGACAATGACCCTAAACATGCAGCAGATCTACAATGGAATGGTTTAGATCAAAGCATATTCATGTGTTAGAATGGCCCAGTCAAAGTCTAGACCTAAATCCAATTGAGAATCTCTGGCAAGACTTGAAAATTGCTGTTCACAGACGCTCTCCATCCAATCTGACTGAGCTTGAGCTATTTTGCAAAGAAGAATGGGCAAAAATGTCAGTCTCTAGATGTGTAAAGCTGGTAGAGACATACCCCAAAAGACTTGCAGCTGTAATTGTAGCGAAAGGTGGTTCTACAAAGTATTGACTCAGGGGGGCAGAATACTTTTGCACGCCACTGTATTTAAGATACCAAAGAGTAAAAGAAGATTCAACTAAATAATCCTCCCCGACTGACGGCCACAATTAAAACATTAGTAAGTCCTGAGGGCTATTTTATTGCCACGAAGGGTTACTCGCTTTGGGTACTCTTACGGGTAGAACACGAGGAATAGATTTCTTCAACAACTTTCAAGATAAATGTCGTGAAGTATATCTAATTGAAGTTTCTTGGATGTGGCCTTATTAGATTACAGCTAACTTAATGCAGCATTCCAACATGAAAAGGTTCCCCACCCTTGGGGTAGATAGTCGGAATCTATTTTCCAGGGCAGAGATGTTTAATGAGTAGAGGGCATGGCTTTAAGGTGAGTGGAGCAGCGTTTAATGGAGATGTGCTTAGAAACATAGAACATAGAAAATAGGTGCAGGTGTTGGCCTATTTGACCCTTTGAGCCAGCACCACCATTCAATATGGTCATGGCTGATCATCCAAAATCCTACCAACATGCGACTCCATGCGGTGAGCGCGACCCAATGTGGTCGCTTGAGCCGTCCGGCCTCGCGTGGCCGGTCCCACATTGATCGCCGGAGCCATGCGGAGTTGTGCGGAGCTGGTCCTGACATCGCGCGGGGCTCCGAAAAACTGACCGTGTTCAAAAATTCCGCGCGGCAACGGCCTGTCGTCCCGCAGTCGCCTCGACGCATTACGCACCGCCTCGACGTCGTGCCTCCGTGACCCTCCATATATGTGCCTCCGTAGCCCTCTCTCTGTGTGCCTCCATGCCTCTCTCTGTGTGTCCCTCTCTGTCACTTACGAACTTACCTTGCGGACTTCGCTCCAACTTCGCGCCGCATCGCGCCACTCACCCGACCTCCGCGCGGCCCCCGCTGCCGGTTTGGTTGCGCTCGCCGCATGCAGGCGCCTGCTGGTGGGATCGGCCCTGTACAGGGATCACCCGACCTCCACGCGGACCCCCCTTCCAGTTTGGTCGCGCTCACCGCATGGAGTCGAATGCTGGTGGGACAGGCCCTTAACCCGTTCCTGCTTTCTCCCCATATCTCTTAATTTTGTTAGCCCTAAGAGCTACATCTATCTATCTCTTGAAAAATATCCAGTGAACTAGCCTCCACTGCCTTCTGTGGCAGAGAATTCCGTAGATAAATTCCACTTATGCTTTTTATACAGAAGGTGATGGATGCTTGGAACAAGCTTACAGGGGTGGTGATGGAGGCAGATACGATCGTGACATTGAAGAGGATTTTAGATAGCCACATAAACATGCCGGGATGTAGATCATGTGCAGATGGAGCAGATTAGTTTAACTTTGTATCATGTTTCGGCACCGCCTTTTCCCTGGCGCTGAATCAATATTTAGACATTTTGCCATATTGAAGATGTTACATAAAGGTAAGATTGTTTGAAATATGTACTCAGCAAAAGAGTATTCTATGCCAACAAACAGGTTATTGAGTAAGCATTGTGAAACTTGTGGATGTGGACTGAATGACAAGACAATCATAGTCTATGCCAGAGTTCCTTTTGGGCAGAAGACACAAATGTTTTAAAGTGCATACCATCAGACTTAGGAAAAGATTCTTCCCTGAGGAGATTTCACAGTGGAGCAGACAAAATGTGTAAGAAGGAACTGCAGATGCTGGTTTCAACCGAAGATAGACACAAAAAGCTGGAGTAACTCAGCGGGACAGGCAGCATCTCTGGAGAGATGGAATGGGTGACCTTTCGGGTCAAGACCCTTCTTTCTATGTCTATCAAATGCTTCTTCCCCACTGTTATCAGTCATCTGAATGGTCCTCTCATAAACTAGGGTGTAAACAATAGGTGCAGGAGTAGGCCATTCGGCCCTTCAAGCCAGCACCGCCATTCAATGTGATCATGGCTGATCATCCCCAATCAGTACCCTGTTCCTGCCTTCTCCCCATATCCCCTGGCTCTGCTATTTTTAAGAGCCCTATCTAGCTCTCTCTTGGCGTGTTGTCTTAATCCTCCAACCTACCTCATTGCGGACACTGGACTTTTTCATGTTATGCAACGTGCTGTAACACTATATTCTCTGGTATGTTTGGCTTTGCATTACCCTGCTGAATGTGTAGGATTTGAGTGTATGATTTGATTTGACTGGATAGCTTGCAAAGAAACCATTTAAATGTATCGGTACATGGGCCAATAATAAACCAATCCCAGTTCTATTAGCACTGATGTTCTGCGACAGATCGAAATGAGAGAAACAAAATTGTAACAGACAAGATTTATTGAAAGTTAAGCCATTGCATAGAGTGAATAGTGTCGAAGGTTCAGACACCTTATATAAAGTCTATGATAGTGGTTCACTGCTTGAAGCCATTACATCCCAATACACAGATTCAAGGTAATGCATAATATTTCACAAAGCCAGAGTTTGTTCCATCGTGGGCATTGCACTGCTCACATTTGCTTCTGTTCACTATATTCTTCAACCTCACTTGATTCATCCACAACTTTGCCATCAACCAGTGTTGTCGTGATGACTTTGACGATCTTCCTCATTGTGATCTCAGCTGTCAAGTGAGATATGGGAATAAGGTTAAAGCTGAATTTTTAAATCTCTCAGTTTAGATTTTAAAAAATACCAGGATTTAATTATCTATTTGGGCTGCACGGTGGCGCAGCTGGTAGAGCTGGTGGCCTGATGCACCAGAGGCCCTGGCTTGACGCTGACCTTGGGTGCTTTCTGCGTGGAGTTTGCATGTTCCCTCTGTCACCCCGGTTTTTCACCCACATCCAAAGTCGGGCAGGTTTTAAAGTTAATTAGCCTTTATAAATTACCCCTAGTGTGTAGGGAGTGGATGAAAGAGTGGATAAGATAGAACTAGTGTGAATGGATGATCAATGGTTGGCGTGGAATCGATGGGTTGAAGGGCCTGTTTCCGTGCTGTTTCTCTGAACTAAGATTGCTCCTTTGTAATTTGGTGCACTCGTGGAGCCCGAGAGGTGGGTGTTGGTGGGGGGGCAAAGTGTGGATACAAAAGCTGACCGCACAGTGATGGTGAACGGCAGGCCAGGTCTTTACTCCTTGGAGCGCAGAAGGCTGAGGGGTGATCTTATCGAGGTCTACAAAGGGAAAGACAGGACTCGCGGAATGTAAAAGAGCTTCTGTGCAAATATACTTACGAGGAGGGGTTGGAGTTCGTGGAGGAGGTGCTGGCTGTACACTGTAAATGATAACAAAGACAATGTTAAAACCAAATATTGACACTTTGCATAGACACACAATGTTGGAGAAACTCAACAGGTCAGGCAGCATCTCTGGAGAAAATGGATAGGTGCCATATCAGGTCGGGAACCTTCTTCACACTCTGCAGTTTTGTTTGGGGCCATTTTAACCAAAGTCTTTATAAATTAGAGACATAGCACAGAAAGAGGGCCTTCAGCCCAACTCGTCCATGCTGCCCCATCTATGCTTGTCCCATCTATGCTTGTCCCATGTGCCCGCCATTGTCACAGTCGAGTTGCACAGTTAAAGAATGACACCTTGATTCAACGATCCTCAGTATTTATTAGACTGCATTGGTCATAGAATCAGACTCATGCAGCAGGTAAAGAGGCCCTTCGGCCCACTGAGTCTATGCCATCCATCAACGTCCCAGTGGTTGAACGAACCCCATCCTAGTAACCCCATTTCATTCTTCATCTCCTCTCACATTGCGTGGCATCCATGTCACTTTGCTTCCCATTTACCCCCATAATGTTACAATGCAAGAGCCCTTCTATAACATTGGGGTCTTGTCCTGGACAACAGACATTAGTTTAATTTAGTCGAGTTTAGAAATACAGATAGTTTACTTTCAGAGACACAGTGTGGAAACAGGCCCCTCTGTTCATCGAGTCCGCGCCGACCAACGATCCCCGCACACTAACACTCTCTTGCATGCACTAGGGACAATTTACAATGATACCACGCCAATTAACCTACAAGCCTGTACATCTTTGGAGTGTTGTGTTTACTGTTATGCTACTGCAAATAATAATTTTATTGTTCTGATTGAGGCTTAGATGACAATTAAACGCTCTTGGCTCTCTTACCTCAAGTTCCCATTGAGTAGACGCCTGTACTCAGCAATTTCTGCTTCCAGAGTTTGCTTGATTTTTAGAAGACCATCGTAGTTTTCTTTATTCCTGAGCATTTCATCCCGTAATTCGATCAACTGCATTTCCCTTTGGGAGATAGTTAACTGCAACTTATTGAGCTCGTCTTCATTTCTGCTCTCAGTATCTCCCAATATGTTTTCCAATCCGATGACCTGTACAAATTAACAGAAGAATCTCCAATCTTCAATTTGATTTCCAAATTACAATTCCCCAACACTTAACCATTGAGTGAGACAAGAACTATATTTCCATATAAGAAAATCCAATGCAATTTGTGTACGTGCCAGTACTGTAAAAAGTTAGAAGTTTAGTCAAATGCTTCATTTTTAAACATGTATTAATTTTATACGTTTTAGTTATTAGTTTATTGAATTAGAAGATGATTGGTCACAAAAACAAAAATGAAGAAGGGGGTATAGTAATGGAAAAAATTGTTTATCAATGTGGCTTAATTATTCATTTACATGCAGAACATTACATTCGTGAGTAGCTTTTTGTCTACTAAGAAAACATATAATAAGCAGCATGCAAAGTTATAAAAATTCAATGTGCTTAACAAACATAACATCCCGGAAGCTTTTTTATTCTCACACTTCACCCACATCCTTCAGTAACATTAGAAACTATTACTTTCTTCCAGCCATAAGGTTTGTGACATGACCCGCACAACCTTAGTCCTGCCTCAACAACGGAACTCTACAGACCAACTCTTCAACCACCAAGGACTTGTTTTCTAATTGTGTTTTGCACTTATATATGTATAAAATCATGAGAGGAATAGATCAGGTAGATGCACAGAGTCTCTTGCCCAGACTAGGTGAATCGAGGACCAGAGGACACGGGTTTAAGGTGAAGGGGAAAAGATTTAATAGAAATCTGAGGGGTAACTTTTTCACACAAAGGGTGGGGGGTTTATGGAACAAACTGCCAGAGGAGGTAGTTGAGGCAGGGACTGTCCCAACATTTAAGAAACAGTTAGACAGGTACATGGATAGGACAGGTTTGGAGGGATATGGACCATATGGTGGGACATGTTGGTCGGTTTGGGCAGGGTGGGCTGAAGGGCCTGTTTCCACACCGTTATCACTCTATGACACCAAGACCAATACCTTCCTTTTTGAGATTGTGAAATGTTATGGAATTTACTTGTACTTTCTGTAGTGTTTGTGTGTTGTCTGAATCTATGTGCTTATGATGCTGCTGCAAGCAAGATTTTTGTTATAAGTGTACCTCCGTACTTGTGACAATAAACTCAAACTGACTTGAATATTTTAACTAATGTTTCCTTTCACAGAAAATCAAAACTTGAATGTAAGCACCCATTTACTCCAACCCTACACTAGGCCAGTTTTATTCTCAGATCTCCTCAGATTCCATCACTCACGGACACAGAGGCAATTTGCAGCAGCATTATTTTTGGTATGTAGGGGGAGGAGGTAATGGAGGATTCGGATGAAACCTTGTACGGTCTCAGGGAGGATGTTAAAACAGCGTCAGGGCCAAAGCCAACTTGCTGGAGCCGTGAGAAAAAACCAAGAGCTGCTGGAAGAACTCAGCTGATCAGGCAGCATCTGCGGAGGGAAGAGGACCATCGATGTTTCGGGTTGAGTCCCTTCTCCAAAATGGAAGAGTAGAAGGAAAATAGCCGGTGCGAAGAGGCGGGGAGAGGGTGGGCAAGGGAAAGACAGGTGGGCGAGGGAGGGTGGAGATGGTGACAGGGGTTGGGAGGGGATGTGGAGACAGCAAATAATGGCAGATTCTGGAATCTGACGGGTAAGGAAGGTGAAGATTGGAACTGAGTGGCAGATGGGAACAACAGAGGGAGTGGAGGGGTGAGTGTGTGTGGGGGGGGGGGGGGATGGGAATGAAGTGAGAGGAAGATGCTGGTAAATAGACAAATGAAGTAGGTGAGGGGGGAGATGGGGTGGAGTAAAAAAATAGGAGGCATCAGTTTAGGGTTAGATGGGATAGATTTAAAACAAGCCCGAGGGGCAACTTTTCACACAGAGGGTGGAGCACATATGGAACGAACTGCCAGAGGAAGTGATAGAGGTGGGTGCAATAACAACATTTAAAATACTTTTGGAGAGGTACACGGATGGGAACGATTTGGAGGGATGTGGGCTAGGCAGGTTGGGAAAAGCTACATGAAGCAACTTGGCCAGCATGGACAAGATGGACCGTAGGGCCCCTTTCCATGCTGCATAGCTCGATGAGTCCATTCCCCCCCTTGTGATCCTCGGAATATTTGCTTCTTCAGATTCCTCTCCCAACATTTCCTCGCTTGCGCCATTTTACGGAGCCGGTGGACCCCGACCCCGATGTCGATGCCGTGGACCTTACCTGTGACTTCAGAGTTTCCAGCTCCACCTCCAGACCTTGCATCGTCTGCCGTTTCATGTTGAAATCCGCTTTGAAACTGTCAAGTTCCTTTGTGTTGAGCTGGACTTGATTATTTACAACTTGAACCTGTGATGTGAACAGAGATACGTTAAATTCTGTTGAAAGCTGACATATTATGACCAGAGACTCGTGTAACAACATTCCAAGCATGCAATTACATTTAGAAAAGTTACAATATGCCTGTATGTGTGTGCGGTAATCCTATCTACGGCAGCCAAATCCTTAGTCAAACACTGAGTCATTTGAGTGAATGAAACATCTGCCGACACTCTTACTTTCACCGCGTCTATTGTACGTTTCGTTTTTGTACAGTACCTTTCATCCAACCTCAGTGGAAAAGACTTTACTCCTTCATTGATTTTCCGGCACCCTTGGTTCCAGAGGCTTTCTGGATTATCCGATTTGCCGGACCAGCAGAGGTCACAGTCTCCGAGAGATGTCCAACGGGGCTGGAACGGCAGGCCTAGACTGCCGGCATACCGGCCGGCAGATTTTCCCAGGGAACAGATCTGCTGTCTCAGGCCGGGCTGGAGTTCCAGAGCCCCGGCCGTAGGGGGAGCAAATACGACCCGTGGATTGGCGCAGAAGTCCTGATGAGGTTGAGATCGGCCACGTTACCCGGCTGAGGCACTACATTTTCGGGGAGACTACCGGGGGAGATTTCAAGTGCCCTCTCATAACTTTGTCCAGATTAACCGAGGTGCCGGACCATCAGTTGCCAGAAAATTTAAGGGGGACCTTAGAAATATCCATTTAGATTTAGAATGAAATGTAGAGCACTGTACTAGCCCAGAATAAGGAACAGCGTCTTCCTCGCTATCATCAGACAACTGAACGGTCCTCCCATAAGATAGGTTAATGTCCCGATCTTCCAACCTACCCCTATGCAGGTTTGCTCTTTTCTTTTCATCTGCACTTCCTCCATAACTAAAACTGCAATGCTCTAATAATATGTTATTTTTCTATTTGCAGTACCTGTTGTACGTGTATGGGTTGATTATACTCATGTATGGTTTAACTGACTGGAGAGCAGGCAAAAAAAAAGATAAGTATCTTGGTGCAAGTGACAATAATAAACCAATACCAATCTAGAATTTGAAATGGAAAATACCATAAGGTGAAGATGGAAGTCTCAGATACAGCATGGAAACAGGTCCTTTGTTCCACCTGGGCCATGCTGACCGTCAATCACCCGTTCACGCTAGTTCTATGTTATCCCACTTTCTTATCCTACACACTAGGGGTAATTTACAGAGGGCCAGTTAACTTGCAAACCGACATATCATTGGGGTGCGGGAGGAAACCGGAGGAAACCAGCGCGGGCACAGGGAGAACGTGCAAACTCCACACAGACAGCCCCCCCCCCCCCCCCCCCCCCCGAGGCGGGGATCGAACCCGGGTCTCTTGCCCTGTGAGGCAGCTGCTCTACCCACTGCACCACTGTGACAACTCATTCCCCTTCTATTTCCATTCTATACCTCTATAAGATCGTTCCTTAGCCTCCTGCGCCTGAAGGAATAAAGATCTAAGACTTCCTAAAGTCCGAAGACATGCTCCACGAAAGACGTTGGCTTTCCTATAATCCAGTCCCAAGTGGTCACGGGGATAATGTGCAAATCAGAGAGAGGACCCGAGGTCAGGATTGAACCTGGGACTCTGGCGCTACGAGGCATTGTGTGTTGACGGTTTAAACGGCAGCGAGAGCTTTGAGATTCCTTACCTGAGACTCATACCAGGACTGGGCTTCAGCTTTGTTTTTTGCCATCAGACCTTCATACTGTGCCCTGACCTTTGCCACGGCATCAGTGATGTCGGCATCCTCGTTCGATGACACATTCACAGAGACCCTCTCGTTCTTAAGATGCGATTTGAGGCCATTCATTTCCTGCCACACAACAACACGATTTGATCAGTTGAACAACATGAGCAGAGTAAAAAATAAAAAATAAATAAAAGATACAGGGACTCTGCGGGTCAGGCGGCATCTGTGGAGGGAGATGGAGAGACCTAGTTTCGGGCCAGGAACTTTCTTCAGACATGCGCTCCTCTTGTTGGGATTCCCCATTCTACTCAGAACCCCTCTTTCCAGCCTTCCCTCTTAGTATCCCTCTTTACTCATTGTTGATCACTTGATCTTGTCTGCAGGATGAACAAGAGGGAGCGCTCTCAAACTAATGGCCATAACACAAGGTTGTGGAAATTCAGCAGAAACACAGCAGGCGTGAAGACTGGGACTTCATTCCATATCAGACTTAGTTTAGAGATACAGAGTGTAAACAAGCCCTACGGTCCACAGTCTGTGAGTGAACAACAATAGTGGATCAGAATCTACACATGAAGAACTGCAGGTGCTGTTCACAAAAAAAGACACAAAGTGCTGGATTTACTCAATGGGTCAGGCAGCATCTCTGGAGCACATGGATAGGTGATGTTTCTGGTCGGGACCCTGGTGGATAGGCAACGGTTTGGATCGGTACCCTCATGAATAGGGTCCAAGCCAAAACGTCGCCTATCCATGTTCTCCAGAGATGCTGCCTGACCCGCTGAGTTACTCCACTGAGTTACTTTGTGCCTGTGTTTATCGGTGTTCAGTGGCTGAGCTCACCTCTGCATGGTTCTTCTTCAGGAAGAGGATTTCTTCAGTCAACAGGTCAGTCTCGCTGCACAGCGAGGATGCGTTCACCGCGTACTCCTCCTGGACCCGTCTCAAACGCTCGATGTCATTCTCCACAGCTTGACGAACAAGCGCTTCAGAGTCCAGCCTGGAACAAGACCGAGGGATAATGTCCCAGTTCGGACAACAACACCATCCAGAGTCCGAAAACAAAATCAAACCCAAACAATCTCTCCCCCGACATTTATATGCATATATCAAAGAAGGGTCTCGACTCGAAACGTCACCCACTCCTTCTCTCCAGAGATGCTGCCTGACCCGCTGAGTTACCCCAGCATTTTGTGTCTATCTTCGGTTTAAACCAGCATCTGCAGTTCCTTCCTACACATAATGGATAACTATCATTCCGCTAACTCAACTTATTTTTCACAGAGTTGAAAAGAGTAGACCGCCATGTGTACTGGAACTCTCATCTCTCCATATCCCACCATGATAGTCTGGTGGTTAAACCATTCAGAATTCAAGCAATTAAATAAATCTGGATTATTAAAGATGATGCAAGCATCCTCAATACCATGAATCTGTAGTAAAAACAATCTTCCTTGGGAAATGTTTCCTCTCCCAGTCTGGTTTATACTTCCCATGTTAGTGGAGCCCTGAACTAGAGAGGAACAGTCGATTTAAGGTGAGAGGGGAAAAATTAAAAAGAAATCTGAGAGGCCATATCTTCGAGGGCGGTAGAGGAGACTAAAATGGAGACTTTAAAAAGACATTAGGGAAAGTTAGGGAAGAGGGCCAAACACAAGCAGCTGGAGCCAGCTTAGTTATAAAGCCTGATCTGCATGGCTGAGTTGGGCCGAAGGGCATGTTCCCTTGCTGGGCAAGTCCCTGCGGCTCCAGTCTTGCCAGTGGAGTTGCCTTTTAAGCCGCTGCTCAGTTCAATGTGCGTGGATTGGGCGATAAGCGCCGACAATGTCTGCACGTACGTGCGAGTAACTGACAGAAGATGCCGCCCGACCTGCTACACATTTTCTACCTTACTTCAACACTAAAAGAAAAGATGATCAACGACTAATGGTACAAACTTTATCTTGAAGTCCTCTGCGCTCAGTCTGGCGTTGTCTATCTGCAACATGATGGCAGCATTGCCCATGGTGAGGTCTTCAATCTAAAATCCGACGGCAGAAACATTCAGTTAAACAAGACATCGACACACCAGCCTGAGGCACCGCTTGTGAAGGGATGGGTCGGTTTTCATTAAAGCTGCTGTCAGATTGTTGTATTGTTGCAAAACAATGGAGATCAGCTGGAGGAACTCCGTGGGTCAGGCAGCAACTGTGGGGGGGGGGGGGGTGGGGGGGGGGGGGGGGAGACAGGCAATGCTTCTAGTCAGGATCTTTCTTCAGACGGATGGTGAAGTGGGGGGAGGGGGGAGGCTGGTGGAAGGAGCTGAGGGTAGGTGGGTGGGGCAAATGCTCCGTGGATTCAACGTGATCCCACCACCCAGTTTCACCAACATTTCCGCCACTTTCAACATGATCCCATCGCCACTCACATCTTCCCACCCCTGCCCCTCTGAGGGTGAGGGGAGGGAGGTGAAGGGGAGGGGGAGGGTGCGGGCAAGGGTGAGGGGTGGGGAGGGAGAGGGTGAGGGGGGGCAGGGATGGGGAGGGCAAGGGTTAGGGGTGGGGAGGGGGTTGGGTTACGGTGGGGAGGGGTGGGGAAGGGGGTGGGGATGGGGGTTAGTGGGGAGGGGTCGGGTGAGGGGTGGGCAGGGGTTGGGGTTGCAGTGGGGAGGGGTGGGAGGGTTGGGGAGGGTGAGGGGTGTGGAGGGTGAAGGGTGTGGAGGAGGAAGGGTGTGGAGGAGGAAGGGTGGGGATGGGAAAGGTGAGGTGTAAGAGAGAGAGAGAGAGAGAGTGAAGGTGAGGCAACTCCTGGACCCTTCCCTCACCCCCACACCCCTCCCTGGGGTCATCCGCCGCGGCAGGTGAGTGGGACCCACACTACATCCCCACACCGCAAGGCGCCTCTCGGGCATATATATCACCATCGGTTTGGCGAACCCCACTCCGGTGCTAAATCTGATTCCCTTTGCATTTATCAAGGCGGGGGGGGGGGGGGGGGTGCATACAATAACCCAGGTCGGGTGGGAAAATATTGCACTTGTATAAAAGCGGAGCATGAAAAGAGTAAACCGCTTGGCGAGCGACCTTCCTCCGCCGCTCCACTAGGTCTCAACCCACTGATATCTCCCACCCGGACCACAAGTGTGGGCGAGGGTGGAATTAGACGCCGACCAACATCCAGTTCCAGCAACTAATTTAAATGTGGGCCCGCCGGTACAAGTAAAGGCGCCCGGTGGGCAACAAGGAGACGGGTCTATAAGGGGGTGGGGGTGGGGTGTAGCTGGGCGATGCAATGGTCAGGTTTACGCGGACCCCGAGCTGATAACCGGGGTTTAGGGGGAAGGGATGGGATGCGAGTGGGCTGGAGACTGGGAGAGCAGTGGGGCAGTGCCGGGGTTTGGGAGGTACCCGGGGGTTAGGAAGCGTGAGAGTTTGGGAGATCAGCGTGAGGGGATGGGACCAGGGTTGGAGATGAAGATGGGCGGCGGATGTTGGCCTGGGAGAGGAGGGGGGTGGGTCTGTGAGAGATTTGATGAGCGTGGGAGATCGGGGCAAGGGTTGGGGATAAGTGAGTTGGGGGAGGGGAGGGGGTGCGGTCTGGGGTGCTTGCGACGTTTTATGGGCCATTTGAGAAGATTGGGGGGGGCGGGGTTGGAGTTGGGTCAGTGGTTCAAGATTCAATTCAATTGTCGCGTACCGACTAAGGTACAGTGACATTTGGTTGGGGATAAGGATGCGAGTAGGGTGGGGGATGGGGGGGAGATGGGTGAGGCACGGGCAGGAGGTATTTCAGGAGATTAGAAGATGCGAGAGTTGGCGATTGGGTTGGGATGGGATACGAGACGTGGGAAGGTAGTTGGGAGGGTGGGGTTAGGGTGGGATTTTGGGAGGGGTTGGGAAGTGCGATATCTAGAGGGGATTAAGAGGTGCGATAATTGGGTGTGGTGGGTTGGGAGGGGAGGATGGGAGTGAAATTAGAAGTGGTAGTTGGAGTTGTGCGGTTTGGGTGAGATTGTGGGGCGTGAAGCTTTGGGCAGAGTGTGAGATGCGAGGTTCTGGAGGAGATTCGGGGCGGATTGGGAGGGGTGAGGTTTGGATAGATCGGGGAGGGGGGGTTGGGGTTCGAGCGAGATATGGAGGAGATTGAGGGGTGTGAGATTGTTGGGGAGGTTTCGGGCGGGTTGGGGAGTATATCTAGGGGCGGGATATGGAGGAGATGGTGGGATGTGAGGTTGAGGGGAGGGGGGAGGGGGGAGGGGGGAGGGGGGAGGGGGGTGGAGTTGGGTACCTGTTTGTTGAGGATGTGAGCCTGCGCCAACATGGGGTTGATGTTCCTGTCGACGGGTTTCCTCTCCTCCATCAGCGCGCTGATCTGCACCTCCAGCTGCCGGTTGCTGCTCTCCAGCGAGCGCACTTGCTCCAGGTAACGGGCCAGCCGCTCGTTCAGCCCTTGCATGGCCATCTTCTCCTCGCCGATCCTGTTCGTCGCCTCCCCGGACATGAGGAGACCGGCAGCCGAGCTGATGCCGACGCCGGAGCCGAAGCCCAGCCCCAGCGAGCGGCGAGCGCTGGACATGCGGTTCCAGGAGCCGCTCTGGACCGAACGGCTGGAGAATGCGGCCGGCCCACGGTGGGTGGTGCTGCGGCGGGGCGAGAGGGTACTGTTGATGCTTGGCATGGTCAACTCGGGCTGTAGGCAGCGGAACAGGTGGACTGTGAGGCGGGCTAGGTGCAGCGCGCTATATATATAGCGGAGGACGGAGACTCGCCCACTACGGGCAACTCACACGCCCCATTCCTCGGGCCGTAGACACTGCCCTGCCCTCCGGGGCGGGAACCCCACCCTGCCACATTCCACAGTACTCAATTAACTTGCCATTATTGACGATTTCATCAACATTAAACTAATCCCAAATACAAGGAACTGCCTTACGAAACAAAAAGCGCACACAAAGTGCTGGAGTCACTCAGCGGGTCGGGCAGCATCCCTGGAGAACGTGGACAGGTGAATTTACCTGTCCGTGCTCTCCAGAGATTCTGTAGTAACAAGTGTCTGCAGATGCCGGTTTATACAAACGATAGACACAAAGTGCTGGAGTCACTCAGCGGGTCGGGCAGCATCTGTGGAGGGAATGGTCAGGCGACGTTTCAGGTCGGGACCCTTCTTCAGACGTTAAACGACCCGGAACATCGCCCGTGCCCATTCCCTCCACAGACGCTGCCTGCCCCGCTGAGTTCCTCCAGCACTTTGTGTTTTGCTCCAGGTTCTAGCATCCGCAGTGAATTGTGTCTCGCCCTAGGAGGGTTCTTCTCCGTCCCCCTCCCCTCCCTGCAGATGGCACAGCATTTATTGTCGGGATTGTCAGCATCCGCGGTATTTTGCTTCGGTGTCCCTAGCCCCGGAGGGATGAGCGTAAAGTCCGCCCGCACTTTAAGCGGACAGACCGCTGGTTTAAGGCGGACATATATCGCTGTGGGAGCTTTAACTCTGCAGGTACCGATGCAACACCAGTGGGGGAGAGAGGGAGGGGAGGCTGCAAACTGGAGGAACTCAGCGGGCCAGGCAGCATCTGTGGAGAGAGTGGACAGGCGACGTTTCGGGTCGGGACCCTTCTTCTCTCCACAGTCGCTGCCTGACCCGCTGAGCTCCTCCGGATTACAACACCCGCAGTCTCTATTGCCAACATCGACATTGTCTTGTTAAGCCCTGAAGCCTATTTGCGTGTATCCCGGGGAGTGCTATCACACGGCAGCTACGCGTCCGGGGAGGGTCTCTGGGCTGGGTTAGGTGTGATCTCTCAGAGTCATTTTGTAAAAAGCCACGTCAATAATACCTTCCAGCTGCTGAGTCCGCGTTTACACCTTCCCCTTCAAAGCCCTTTCATTGATTGCGTCAGCCTTCGTGGTTTAATACTGAAGGCAGACACAACAACTCTCCAGTAACTCAGCGAGTCAGGCAGCATCTCTGGAAAAAAAATGAATAGGTGATTTTTCGGGTCTGAAGAAAGATTTGAACCCGAAACGTCACCTATTCCTTTTTTTTTTACCAGAGATGCTGTCTGACCCGCTGAATTATTGTTGCATTTTGTGTCTATCTTCGGTGTAAACCAACATCTGTAGTTCCTTGGGGTACACAAAAAGCTGGAGAAACTCAGCGGGTGCAGCAGCATCTACGGGGCGAAGGAGATAGGCGACGTTTCGGGTCGAGACCCTCCTTCAGACTGGTCGGGGATCAGGGAAACGAGAGATATAGACGGTGATGTGGAGAGATGAAGAACAATGAATGAAAGATATGCAAAAAAGTATTGATGATAAGGGAAACAGGCCATTGTAAGCTGTTTGTGGTGTGAAAATGAGAAGCTAGTGCGACTGGGGGGGGGGGATGGAGAAGGAATGTCAGGGCCCGAGGGCTGAGGGAGAGGTGGGGAGGGGTGGGGGCAGTCTGGGTTAACAGAATTGAGAAAATTCAATGTTTAAGCCCAGAGGATGCAGACTCCCCAAGCGGAATATGAGGTGCTGTTCCTCCAACTTGCGGTGTTGCTCACTCTGGCCGTGGAGGAGGCCCAGGACCGAGAGGTGGATACGGAATGGGAGGGGGAGTTGAAGTGCTGAGCCACCGGGAGGTCGGGTTGGTTATTGCGGACCGAGCGGAGGTGTTCGGCGAAACGATCGCCTAGCCTCCGCTTGGTCTCACCGATGTAGATCAGCTGGCATCTGGAGCAACGAATGCAGTAGATGTGGTTGGAGGAGGTGCAGGTGAACCTCTGTCGGACTTGGAATGACTGCTTGGGTCCCTGAAAGGAGTGGATGGGGGAGGTGAAGGGACAAGTGTAGCATCTCTTGCGGTTGCAAGGGAAAGTGCCCGGGGAAGGAGTGGAGCGGGAGGGAAGGGAAGAATTGACAAGGGAGTTGCGGAGGGAGCGGTCTTTGCACCTCATATTCCGCTTGGGGAGTCTGCATCCTCTGGGCTTAAACATTGAATTTTCTCGTTTCCCTGATCCCTGACCAGTCTGAAGAAGGGTCTCGACCCGAAACGTCGCCTATCTCCTTCACCCCTTAGATGCTGCTGCACCCGCTGAGTTTCTCCAGCTTTTTGTGTAACCCTCGATTCTCCAGCATCTGCAGTTCCTTCTTTAACACATCTGTAGTTCCTTCCTACTCATTTTGTGTGTTTTAATGCTGTTGAAACAGGGCTGCCAACATTGGGTGAGAGTTGGGAGGGGAGTGAGAAATTGCGAGAGACCATGCCCGAGGCAGCGTGGCGACCGATGGGGGGCGCGTGGGGGGGGGGGGGGGGGGGGGGGGAGAGGGGTGTCCCCCCTCCCATTGTTGGAAGCTTTTGCATTGTTCAGCTTGAAATTGTGTAATATGGTGCATGCTGTAGCGAGTCTTTTAACTTACACTTGAATGCAATATTTATGCTTTAAATTGGATTAGCTATGAATAAGGTTAGGCTAAATTACATTCCTAATTACATTCCACAGTAGAGCCAGGCTCTGATCAACAGGTGCAGCACACGAATGATCTTAGTATATTCATGTATGGAAATCAGATTATAACCAAACACTTGGCCCATGTTGACCAACCTGGGTCTCACTGCACACCAGGTACTACTCCTGACCCTGACTCCAGTTGCATATCTTTTCTCATTCCTGACCCTGAGTCCAGCCCTACACCTGGCCCCCTATTCTACCCTGACCATAGCTGCTTACCTGCTTCGGTTCCCAGTGCTGCACACTCCCATTGTCCCAGCTTTGACTGCACACCTAGTACTATTCCAGATCTTGACTCTGGATGCATACTTGGCCTTTCTCCTAGCCCCTCTGCACTGACAATATATCTGGCCCACACATAAACCCCCCATATCTGAACTCCTAGACTTAACCTATTACGTTCAAGTCCACAGGTGCTTATCTAATGCAGTAATCTTTTATGGGGCACTTCACATACAAAATTTTGTATGACAAAATTTGCTTCATCCATTGCTTTCCTTGTTATCTAACATGCTAGTTACTTTGTCAAAGAAGTCATCAATTGGCTGATCAAAACTTCTCATCCATATAATTATACTCACTCAGCTGTATAAGTATCCTGTTACCATTTCCTTAATTTTCCTAACAAACTGTCATTGTCATTTTCACCCCCAATATTTTCAGTATTTTGCTGTCTTCCTCTCAGCTGGGACTTTTCCAGAAATGCAAAGTCCAATAACAATATATATTTAAGCAATAATATTTTATTTAATGTGATCTTGACAGTACATAATATTTTCTGTGGTATTTATAACACAACAATGATTAAAAAGATCTTTGTTTTTCATTGCACCTACCAACATACATACATTATTATATTACAGTTAATATGTACTGAGGGCAATTTTTTGTTCCAATGCTCCCCATTCTCAATTGTTTTTACATTGAACTGATTGAAATCCAAGTGAAGTTTAAAGGGCATCAGAAAAATAAAATCTCCAGAATGGATGATATTCATTACGTGGTTGGTTGGAGTCAGTATCAGCACAATTACTATATTAAACTTTGAATCTTCAGATGTCCTGGTTCAAGCTAAAACTAAAGACAAATAATAACCACCTCATACATTCTGCGGCGAGTATCTCTGTCATCCCTTTAAAATATGCCCCTTCTTTGAACAAGCTCTTAAACATCGCATCTGAATCAGTTTCTATCTGATTACATTCCATGAGGATGTTCATCTGCGTGTTCAATTAATAAAACAACGAGATTGGGGACATTTCTATTCAATCTGTCAAAGAAATTTGGGGGGGGGGGGGTTAGAAATAGTCAGTGAGGTAAACAAACATAATAGTTGAGTGGCAAATGACAATAGTGCTACCTTCGCAATATTTAACTGAAGGAAGTAATGGGTTATTGGGGCTGTATATTGTGACAGACAGCCTGACACCTTGCATGTCATTTTAATATTACACTTATCCCATCCCCCTGGATATTCCGGATTAATAAATTATGGTTTTGTCAACTAATTACAAATCAGGCTAATTACTAATCAATAACAGTAGCCAACTCCGGAACACGAAGCACTGAGCATTGGGATCCGGACATCACGGACAACTGGCCTCAGTTCCCCGCTCACATCTGACAGTGCTCTCTGCTGAACCAGGGGCCGTGGAGCATTTTTGAAAGTGGGGGGGCTGAGCGATCACTGATCGCTGGCCTTGGGAGTACCCGGCGAGGGTGGAGCAACCAATTGGGGGGAGGGTGTGGGAGGGGGGCTTTTTGGAAAGGACTTTTTGAAATTTGATGCATTAAAATCATGTTTTGGTGCATTGTAGAACTATGATTTCAATGTTTTTTGTTTGACGTATTTTTAAGGTAACATTAAGGGGTAACGTTTTCCACACAAAGTGTGGTGGGTGTATGGAACAAGCTGCCAGAGGAGGTAGTTGAGGCAGGGACTATCCCAACATTTAAGAAACAGTTAGACTGATACATGGATAGGTCAGGTTTGGCGGGATATGGACCAAAAGCAGGTAGTGTAGCTGGGACATGTTGGCGGATGTGGGCAAGTTGGGCCGAAGGGCCTGTTTTCACACTGTATCACTCTATGACTACATTATACCTCCACCATACATGAATGCTTCAAAATCAAGTGGTCGAGTTTTATTGCCATATACTCAAGCATAGAAACATAGAAAATAGGTGCAGGGATAAGCCATTCGGCCCTTCGAGCCAGCACTGCCATTCAATATGATCATGGCTGTTCATCTAAAATCAGTACTTCTTTCCTGTTTTTCCCCCATATCCCCTGATTTCCCTAGCACCAAGCCCCCCCCCCCCCCCCCCCCCCCCACCCCCCATCGACTCCATCTACACCCTGATGCTGCCTCGGGAAAGCAGCCAACATAATTGAGGACCACTAACATAGGAGGCCATTCCCTTTTCTCCCCGGGGCAGAAGGTACAAAAGCTTGAAAGCGAGTAGGGGTAGAGTTACAAAAGAAGTCTGAAGAAGGGTCTCCATCCGAAAGGTCACCTATTCCTTCTCTCCAGAGATGCTGTCTGACCCGCTGACTTACTCCAGCGCTTTGTGTCTAGTTTTGAGATACAGCGCGGAAACAGGGCCTTTGGTCCACCGAGTCCGCTCCGACCAGCGAGCCCCGTACAGTAGCACTATTCTGCACACGAGAGACAATTTACAATCTTTACTGAAGCCAATGAACCTACAAACGGGTACGTTTTTGGAGTTTGGGAGGAAACCGCCGCAGGGAGAACGTACAAACTCCATACAGACAGAAATAAAGTCCTAGCCTGCCCAACTCCCTTATAGCACAGGCCATCAAGTCCTGGCAACATCCTCTTAAGTACTTTGAGGGCTTGGTTTTGTTACAGCAAGCTAATTATTTTCTCTTTTGCATTACGCGTCTGATATGATGTAACCGGATAGCATGCAAAACAATGTTTTACACTGTATGTACATGAGGCAATGAGACATATCAAATATCAATATCAAATGCAGCTGAAGATACAAGGAACTGCAGATGCTGGATTACAAAAAAATTACAACGTGCTGGAGTAATTCAGTGGTCAGGCAGCATTTCTGGAGGACATGTCAGGACCCTTCTTCAGATAAAGCGGATACCAAATACAGCTGATGAGTTGAAACAAAGAACTGCAGATGCTGGTCAATATACAAAGGGACACAAAGTGCTGGAGTAATTCAGCGGGTCGGGCAGCATCCTTTGGGAAAATGAAAGTTGACGTTTCGCATCTGGACTATTCTACTGACTGAGGACAGAACATGGTTAGGTTATCCAGGGTTCTCCATATTCTTCAGAGATTCTGCCTGGCCTGCAGAATTACTCTAGCACGTTGTGTCCTTTGCAGCGGATTAGTTATTGCATTCACATAATGAGCAGAACTTTGTCAAGTGTGCTGCGATTCCTCACGTTAGCTGAATCCAGGTCTCTGATCAAGGTGCCGGCGACTGTGGCCTGTGATCGATAACTACACTCCATCTGCACAACTGGTGTCAGGAGAGCGCTTCGACCAAAGCAGTCTGTTCCTTCCATTGGGCCTTCTGCAATAACTCACACTCGGGCATCTGACACAATGGGTAATATGTAATGTGCTGCTCACCTTCTCTCTTACAGAAAGAAAACCATGCTGCCTCGCTCGTACTTTGTGGGTTATAAGATGGCAGAGTTGCACCAGGGAGTCGCACCGGAGACCCAGGTTCAATCCTGACCTCGGGTGCTGTCTGTATGGAGTTTGCACGTTCTCCCTGTGACCGTGTAGGTTTCTTCCGGGTGCTCAAGTTTCATCCCACGTCCCAAAGACATACAAGTTTGTAGGTTAATGCTGTATGCTGTAGGATAATGCCGGGATAACATGGAACTTGTGTCAATGGACGATCGATTGGCGGTATGGACTCTGTGGGCCAAAAGGCCTGTTTCCTTACAGCAAACTTTCAATCAATCAATAATCACAGTTCCCCATCTTCCGATATACAGAGTAACGTCTTCCCTCTATGTATTGTACCTAGTGTATGCATTTCATAGACCCACAGTACTGGACACTGTACACTCTATCGTTCATATCTATTTTCCAGCATGATATATTCCAGGTGGTTTGCAGTCTTTGTATTTGTTTAATCATTTGCCTGACATGTTGAGCTGTATCCCGTGTCAGTGGTGAATCACCCTGTTTATGTAACACTTTGACGTCTCAATCCAGGGCTGAGCCTTCAGGGCTGTAAGGAGGAAGTGATGCACTCCTGAGAGCTGCTAAACCAGAGTGAGCCCCAGGGCTAGGGCAACGTCACTCCAGCAAGTTACTCACACACTTTGTGTCTTTGAGCCGCTGAGTTAGTCCAGCAGTTTGTGTCTTTTTTTTTGTAAACCAGCATCTGCAGTTCCTTGTTTCTAAATGAGTGGCAGGTCGGCACGGCCGGATTAAGACCCATCGAGGCCCTGAGCACTTAAAAGATTTTGGTGCCCCATATATATGTAATTCAAAATATAAACATTAATAAACCATAAAATATTTTTTTATTTTTCAAAATGAAACAAAACTAACAGTAAGATGGAGAATAACGTTTATTTTTGTATACTTCAACTTTATTTATTTTTGAAAAGTTTTCTCCTACTTTTTTTTAATTGCAAAGTCTTTTTATATGACGTCACTATGACACCATGAAGACTTCGAAAATATATTCCCGATCATATAAACCATTTCGAATATTATTTTAGCAAGTTTATTTATTTTGTGTCGTAAACCATTTAGCATTTCTGTGGTGCCCCCCGTCTCTTGATGCCCTAAGCACGTGCTTATTTTGCTTAATGGTTGATCCAGCCCGGGAGGTCGGACACTCAAGCCATCTCATGGTACTATTTCCAAGAGGAAGAGGAAGATTATTCATCTGACCCCGACCAATATTTATCCCTTAATCAACATCAGAAGAACAGATCATCTGGTTATTATCGCAGCAGCGTTTAGTTTAGGATCATTAGAACACCTCCTCAGCAGCTGGCCAAAGTCCCATGAGGAAGGTCGCTATCGTTGGCGCCATGACCAAGGTGGTTGCTGAGAGCATAGCCGCTGCCATCGGTAACAGCAAACACCACCACGCCCCAAAGAAATCAATCACTTTTGTCAAAGCTGGAGAGAAGCCTCGACCACAACCAAATACAAGAACGTGCCTCCTCTACACAGCCACTGGCTGGTTGGCAGCTGCACGTCGATCTGGGCAAACAGCTGAAATTTCCACAGCCCATCACAGCAATATCACTCCGGCCAGACAAGATCATCACCTCCGAAGTGACAAAACAGCTGATCATTCTGGATCTGACAGTGCCCTGGGAAGAGGATATTGAAGAGGCTAACGAGAGGAAATGGGCAAAGTACCAGAAACTGGTGGAGATGTGCCAGAACAGAGGATGGAAAACGTACTATGACCCCATAGAGGTGGGCTGTAGAGGCTTTGCAGGATGCTCACTCTGCAAAGTCCTCAACCAGTTGGGCATTACGGGGCTGGCAAAGAAGAGGGCCGTTCAATCCACAAGCGAAGCCGCAGAGAAAGCCACCAGGTGACTTTGGATTAAGAGGGCTGATCCGTGGGAGGTTGCTGCTGGGACGCAAGTCGGGGCTTGATCAACCCCGGCTGGGTCGCCTGGGCGAGGGCGTCTGATGTTGTGAGACCCGAAACACCCGAACGCCCCAGGTCACATCACTGAGGATGCGTCCCAGCGCATCTAGAAGATGAATCTTTCACACAGTTTAGTTTAGAGACACAGCTTGGAAACAGGTCGTGAGGGCTCCAGTCATGGAGCCAGCGGAGCTGCGGACCTACCATCGCGGAGCTGGCCGGCTTCGTAGTGTGGAGAGCTGTGGTGGCACGCTGCTGCGGCCCAACTTCGGAACTCAGAGGCTGCAGCTGCAGGTCCGGTGAATGGTAACACCGGGAGCTCGCTGGTCCCTGGTGGGCGACCGCTTTTCAGAGCTCCCGCAACGGCAACTTCTCCCGCCCATAGTTGCGGGGTTGAAAGTGACCTGGAGAAGGGCCTTACATTGCCCGGCACGGCATTAAACGGCCACGGGACTTGCTAACGCCCGCCAGGGGCTCTAACATCAAGACCCGGAGCAGGGCCTTTTCATCGCCCGGCACGGCTTTAAATGGTCGCGGGACTAGCTAGCGCCCACCAGGGGCTTTGACTTTGACATCGGGAGAGAAATGAAGAGCAGGGGAGAGACAAGACTTTGCCTCCCATCACAGTGAAGAGGAGATTCACTGTGAATGATGTTTGTGTAAATTGCGTTGGTGTGCGTCTTGGTTCTTTTTCTTGTTGTATGACTGCAGAAACCAAATTTCGTTTGAACATCATGTGAGGTTCAAATGACAAATAAACGGTATGATATTGTATTGTGTGGCAACTCTAATGCTGCAGCTGCCCCACTATGGGGGCTTGCTATGTACACAATACCCACCACATTTCTCATCTTAGAACACTTCACTGGGCACATCATTGGACTGAGGCAGTACAGGTGTGGCTTCCATTAAAATAAAATTAATATTGTACAACATGAGTCAAGAGTGTTTAATTGTCGTATGTACCGACAGCGGAAAAAAAAATACTTGCAGCAGAATAATAGGTCTGCAAACATAATATGCACAGGTAAGATATAATTGAACGTGTATTGAAATTGAGAGAAATCATTTAATTTCACAATTGAGCTGGACTATTGAATATTGTATATTGAAGGAATCAGGGGCTGAAGATCTATCAATATCTTATTGAATGGAAGAACTATATTTTCCATTCTGTATATTCCCCTTTGTTCTACCTACTATACATGTAAAGTATTGTATAATTTATTTGGATAGCATGCAAAACATTTTTTTATACTGTACCTCGGTGCCCATCACAATAATAAACCTGCAGGTAAGTATAAACTTTAAGCTGACAGGCAGCTCATGCTGAAGATAGACACAAAATGCTCGAGTAATTCAGCGGGTCAGGCAGCATCTCTGGAGAAAAAGAATAGGTGACGTTTCTGGTCAGAAGCCTTCGTTAGACCCAAGAAAGGTCTGAAGATGGGTTTTGACCTGAAACGTTACACATTCTCTTTCTTCAGAGATGCTGCCTGACCCGCTGAGTTACTGCAGCATTTTGTGTCTATCTTTGGTATAACCAGCATCCGCCGTTTTTCCCTACACGGGCAGGTAGGGCTGATTGGCAAAACCACTGCCGTTTCCAAGGTCCTTGAGTTCTCATTAGCAATAGCTCAGGAATCCTTGTGGAACAGAGTCATCTAGGAATACACATGGCTGTGTACCAATCATTAACATCTACACCTGTATCAAATTATGGTATTAAGCTGGCTGTGAGGCTATGATGCTGTTTATATGCAAATATCACAGCAACCTCAGGCAAATGATGTAGTATGGTTACCTTTGAAAACCTTAGGGTTAGTTTTGCATTGTCAATTTTGAAAAAACCCTCTGTTCAAATGCAAGGGAAGCCATCCAAATCCAGCCCAGCAAGTCTTAGCATTCCAAATTAAGGTGCTTAAAAAACTAAGGTTTCTCAGCGAGGAAAACACCAGTGGAGGAGTTGGAGATGGTTCAGGAAAGGCTTGACAGAATCTGAGCAAAACATAGGGACCCAACCTGAAACATCATCTGCCCAATGCCTCCATAGATGTTGCCTGACCTGCTGAGTTCCTCCGGCACTGTGTGTTTTCTCAGGATTCACAGCACAGCAACAGATGTGGTCTATTGTTCCAACTATTTAAATTAATTCACATTACAATGAGCGTAACATGAGCACTATAAGAAGAAGTGAGTGCAAAGCATTTTTACGTGTTGCTGCCCGACTGGCTATGAAACTTTGAAATGAGTCAGATTAACCTAGTTTCAGCTGCTCTGAGAAGTTATAATAGATTAATTAAAGAAACAGAACACTGCGGAACTCAGCAGGTCAGGCGGCATCTGCGGAGGCAAAAGGTTTAAGTCAACCAAGACCATGCATCAGGAGACCCTGCTGAGTTCGAGTCATGGGTCACGCAGAACAAAAACAGACCCCTCGGCCCAACTCGTCCATGCCGATTATAATGCTCCATCTAAGCTAGTCCCTTTTGCCTCCATTAGGTCCGTACTTCTCTAAATCTTTTCTATCCATGTACCTGTCCAAGTGTCTGACCAAGAGACTGAGCAAGAAGGGTCTCGACCAGAAAGTTCACCCATTCCTTCTATCCAGAGATGTCGCCTGTCCCGCTGAATTGCTCCAACATTTTGTGTCATTCTTCAAGTGTCTTTTAAATGATTTCATTGTACCCGCCTCTACAATGTGAGGGTTCAAGAACCAGAGGTCATTGGTTGAAGGTGAGTGGGGGGAAAGCTTTAATAGGAACCTGAGGGGCAACTTTCTTACACCAAGGATGGAGGGTATGTGGAACCAGCTGCCGGAGGAGGTAGTTGAGGCAGGTACTGTCACAACATCTAAGGAACATTTGGGCAAGTACATGGCTAGGATAGGTTTAGAGGGATATGGACCAAACACATGAAGGTGGGACTAGTGTGGATGGGGCATGTTGGGCAGTGTGGGCTAGATGGGCTGAAGGGCCTTGTTATGACTCCATGACATAACAAATCTCCACAGATGCTGCCTGACCTGTTTCCCAGCATTTGCTGTCTTTGATCTGGCGTTGACGTTGTATCTGGTTGGAGCTAATACAGTCTTGGCCCAAATAAAGGCCTTTGGATATAATTTCATATTCTTCTTTTCTGCCAAGTGCCAGATTTTAAATTATCTTCTTTAATTTGTTGGCAGTTATTTGATACGATTCCCACCCTATCATGCCCAATTATTGCCAGATGAGATGAGAGGATTCTGTTTCCTGAGAAAGGACTTGCGCTCATCAACTTAAGAGCTGAAGGGTTTTTGAGGATATTAGCGTTTTGCACACAAGGCAAATAGTTAGCTGACAGCTTTGGGTGGAACAACCGATTGGGAGAGGTTGTGATTGTCCTTTGATGATCCTGCCAGTTAGAATGGGACTTATGGAAAAATATTCCTGGAACACAATCTATCTCCTTGAATATGCCAGCATTTATGGTATTTCCCATGGACCGATGAGTAGACCCATTGTCGACCAGACTGGAGTCATCTGTGGGCCAAACCAGAGAAGGATGGAAGATTGTGTGGGGAGGAACTGCAGATGCTGGTGAAAATCGAAGATAGACACAAAATGCTGGAGCAACTCAGCGGGACAGGCAGCATCTCCAGAGAGAAGGAATGGGTGACGTTTCGGGTCGCGACCCTTCTTCAGACTGATGTCAGGGGATACGTAGGGCGGTACATAGAAAGGGAAGTGTATAGATAAGGAAGTGTAAGGTGTGAAAACAGGACAAAGGGAATGGAGATCAAGGATGGAAGATTTCCTGCCTCAATTAGTTCCTGGATTTTCATCAAGCACAAAATGCTTGAGGAACTCAGAAGGGGGTCCCTCCACAACATCTGTGGAGGGCAATGGATAGGCAAAGTCTTGGGTTCAAACCCTCCATCAGACTGTTTGTAGTGGGAGAGAGGAAGCTGGGAAAGGGGTCAGTCTGGGACAAAGTCTGGCAAGCAAAAGGTGGATACAATGATTGGGCGTTTCACTGGTTGGTGTGTGGAGCAAGTGACAACGGCTAGAGGTGGAAAGAAAATAAATGGGTGTCGGATAAGGAGGTAAGAGGAGTGGAATTTAAAGCCAGAGAGAGGGATGGGGGGGGGGGGGGGGGAATGGGAGACTCGGGGATGGGAGGCAAATGTGGGAGGGAGGGAAAAAGGAGCAGGGTGATTGGAGTGGTGGGAGATGGGGTATATATGCATGTATTGGGGCAGCAGGAGAAAGATAGGGGGTGATAGTGGGAGAAATCCTTCGAGAATTCAGTACTCATGCCATTGGGTTGTAAGCTATCCAAGCGGAGGATGAGGTGCTGTTCCTCCAGTTTGCGTGTGGCGTCAGCTGGCAACAGAGGAGGTCCAGGACAGAAAGGTTGATGTGGGAATGGGAAGGGGTGTTAACAGCCAAGAGATCCAGTGTATTCCAGGCACCCACCACCCTCCTGTAAAAACCCTGTCCCATACATCTGCTTTAATCTTTGCTCCTCTCGTCTTAAAGCTAAGCCCTCAGGTTTTTGACATTTCCACCCTGGGGAAAAAAGCTTCTGACTCTCTACCCTATCTGTGCATGTGATAACTTTACAAACTTTGATCAGGTCTCCACTCAGCCTCCGACTTTGGTCTCCAGTCCAAACTCCAGGCTGGGAATGCTTATTTCGTTTGACCATTTATCAACACCAGGTAAAAAGACCAAAGCATGTCAGATAGACCAACCTCTCTGCCATTTACATGTCACGCTGCCTCGGCAAGGCCACCAGCACAATCAAGGACGAGTCTCACCCCAGTCACGCTTGCCTCCAGATTCAGGGACAGTTTCTTCCCAGCTGTTATCAGGCAACTGAATCGTAGAAACATAGAAAATAGGTGCAGGAGGAGGCCATTCAGCTCTTCGAGCCAGCACCGCCATTCATTGTGATCATGGCTGATCATCCCCAATCAATAACCCGTGCCTGCCTTCTCCCCATATCCCTTGATTCCACTAGCCCCTAGAGTTCTACCTAACTCTCTCTTAAATCCCTCTATCAATAACTATCAATAACTAGGGAAATGCCCTGAGCTAAACTCGACCTCATTGGAGACTCCTGGACTGTCTTTAATTAGATTTTACTGGACTTTACCTTGCACTAAACGTTCTTTGCTTAATCATGTATCTACACTGTGGACAGCTTAATTGTAAACACGTGTAGTCTTTCCACTGACTGGTTAGCACACGCCAAAAACTAGTACACGTGACCATAAACTAGACTAAACTAAACTAACTAAGGGGACAGCAGGGTACCAGATAAGGAGAGGAGAGAAGATGAGTGTGGGAAGGAGGTAGTTGAGGGTGGACCTGATCAAAGTTTGTGAAACTGATAATTTTGCGAGACATAGATAGGCGAGACAGACAGAATCGGTTTCCCAGCATGTAGGTATGTTACAAAACTTACCTTTAGCGGCGCTGCAGTTCTGTCACTGGCCGTGTGCGCGACTTTGGCGCCTTTGAGGGGCCAGAGTCCGGAGCTTTATTTTCTCGAGTGCAAACTTTTTTTAAAGATTTGTTCCGACTGCTGGTAAGTTCAAATTTTTTTTCAAATCGCCTGACTATTTCAGCGCTGCAGTAAAATAAAAATTAGCTCCTAATGCCGTGAACATCAACAACGGGGACGGATTGTACGTAGGGGACAGGTAAATGAAAGTTGTTTATTTTTTAATATAAACTTGTTTGTTTAGATGACCTTAATCAACATTTCATGTTGTGAAATGGTGATTTACTCCCCATATGAACTGGCAGTATTTTTCCTGCCGATATGGGGTTTAAATTCACCGCAACCGCAACGTTCCAATCCATCGCGTTCCAGAAAATCCCACTCGCAAGCTGATTTAAATGGCCTTTAATTTACAGGAATTAAACACTAAATTCCTTCAATTTGGCCTATAAATTAGTGACAATTAGATTTTAAAGTCATGTTACATTGTGAATTCTTGTGTGAATGTTATTTGGACACTTAGGCTTTAAAAAAAATGTTAATTCTTTCTTAAGAAATGGATAGATGTTTAGGTCCAGTAATTGAATTTTGTAATTAGCTACAATTGGGTAACTAACTAATTATATGCTTTAATTTCAGGTCATCCAAGTAAGATTGTTTCATATTTGTTTCAGAATGCTTCAATCTATAATAACTGAAAATTTCTTTCAGTTCTCTTAATTTTTAAGAAAGTTATGGGCTTTTGACTGTCCTCGATCACAAGTTTTGTGTTAAGTCAATAGAAAAGCAATAGGGAACAAGATGCTAATTTCCGAGTATGAAAACGGCCATAACTTTTTTAATACTGAAGATATGAAAGTGAATTAGGTGTCAAATTAAACTTCTTTTTATGCTTTATCTGATGGGATAAATTGCAGACTTGATTTTTAAAATCTCAAAATGTTTTAACATTGCTACAGCATGGCTTCTGGACTCTGTCCAATTCTGGCGCCCTGCCTAAGCCAAAGTGGTTTTGAATATTCTCTCTTCCCAACGGCTTTGATTCAAATCCAGTTTTGAATGACAAGGAAACAATAAGCGCAGATGCTGGAAAAGCTAAAATTAAAAACAAAGATTGCTAGAAAAACTCAGCAGGACGGGCAGCGTCAGTGGGAAGAGAAACTGAACTAATGGGTTCTCTCTCTCTAACTGCACCCCTGCATTCACTGAGCAGATAACCATGGTTACAGTTTATCCCCGTGGTTACATTCCCATGGTTTATCCTGGTTTAGTGAATAATAGTGAGATTAAATGAGAACTTACCAGTTTGTAGTTTGATCTTGATTTTATGAGGAGTTACGTTGGTGATTACGTGAAGAACCCTGTTCAGGCCGCAAAGCAGCGGTATGAAATCACAAATAATAATCACCGAAGTGACATAGTAAGATGCGTGACTCGAGAACTACCAGGTGATCTTTAGGAGAGAGGGTTGGGCGTGGAGGGCACGTAATCACCAACGTAACTCCTCATAAAATCAAGATCAAACTTCAAACTGCTAAGTTCTCGTTTAATCTTACTATTTTACTTCGGAGTCACGTGAGTGATTCCGTGAAGAGTTCGAAGCTTTGTGATTTCATGCCGCAGATCCAAATCTCGGCGTCTCACTGCATCAATTGACTCAGGATGAGTGAATAATCAAAAATGCAATAAGCATGATATTGATTCAAATGTATTAATGGTTTACGTTAATAAAGAAATCAATAGCAACCACTGTAACTCAGGGGAGGCTAAAGTGGACGCAAAGCAGAATGGGCAAAACCCCGGGTCAGTAACCGGCCTCTGGTAAAAAAATTTAAATCAATTTAGTTGACCATCCTGCGGTCACAAGGACATGGTCGATGGGCATGTACATTGCCCTGACCGCTGACGTTGATGCTGACCTGGTGAAATGAGATGTACAATCGTCAGTGTTAATACCTGCATAACCTGCTGCAGCCACCTTGAAATAGTCTGAACCGACCTTCCTTTGTGTAGTTATTTGTTGATTAATAAACAATGCTGATTCTATACTTCTTAGGATTCTGGCGGCCTTGATATAATATAGCAAGCCAGCCCGCCCACATACACGTGAGACCGTGGGGTATCTGAAAATGATCTTAAATCATGCCACCCCTGGTCTGATCTGCTTGTGTAGATCAGAATGTAAAATGTCATGGCACCTGCAGCCAATTCCATCCTATCTAGCCACAGTGTTTGCAATGTTTGCCGTCGTTGTGCTGATATTAGTGTCATAACTAAGGATGTAGCTGGGACCCCTTGGTGAAGTAATGTTCACACATTTTCAATAACCAACTGCATATTCTTGTAGTGAGTGAAATTGTGTCAAGATCTCTTTAACAACTCGATATCCGGGTTGAACCCGACAGAGTGCTTCCCGTTTGTTGCAGCTGTAGTGTCTCTATAACTGAATTATTGTCAAATACCATTTAAGAATGAACTGGAAGATGCCAGTAATCTGTACCGTATTAAATGTAACATTAACATTTAAACAAAATCACTTCTCAATAGGAATGTACTGCTTTTTTGGGTGCTATCCCTGCACTCTGCAGTGAGCACATTCATGGCTTGATGTGACAACCTGAGCCATAAGTCAATCCATTCAAAATGTGTAAGTCAATAATTGTTTTATTGTGCAAAGGCCGGTCTCCTGAACCACAGTTTGAACCAGCAAAGTTTACGTTTTTTGGAATAACCGTATACCATTATATTATCATGCCCGATGAAGCAGGCAACAAAGCTGCTTAGCCAGTCTGGCAGTATGAACCCAAGCGAGGTCTTGCTGACTGTTTTAAGACCTGGCTAATGAGGCAAAAATGGAGGAAGACATAAAAGAACATTGCTCCTTTTGTAGCGAGAATGTATTTCTCCACACTGTTGTGCCACATATTTTTGCAATCAGTGAATAAACATGAACCAACATGTCGATATTTGATGTAGCATTGAACCATACTTTCATAATACTTTGAGATCCAATACCTATTCTGTGTTGTCATCGATCTGAACTGGATGATACACCAGTGGCAAAGGAGATTAGGTAATTATTACAGGATACTTTTACTTGATTGCCATGTGACTAACATATGTCACCATCGTAGTGTAGCAACATGTAGCATGTTGAGCATGTAGAATATGTATATTCGCTCAATAGCCCCTTACCCATGGGGTGCATCTAGTGTATATATTTAGTTGATACCAACAACTGAAGAATTGGTAACTCATGCAAATCTCCACTACCTCCAACTAGAGATAGTATTCGGAACTTCTCACCTTAGAGTCCTTAGCATCAGTTAGTAATAACTGAATTCGATCGACCAAACTACTGTAGCAAGTTCAAATTCAAGTTCAAGTTCAAGTGAGTTTGTTGTCATGTTCAGCAATGCTGAAAACTGTTTTTTCATCATTGTGACTGAGATAGCTTCAGCTGATAATAGCATGAGGTTGTTAACAATGGTCTACATGTCCTTTGAGAGGTCGCTACTTTGCACGATATCAGTTCCTTGATTTGCTCAGCTGAAACACAGCTACTATATTGCCAATTACGCTTGATGAAATAAAAGTACATTTATAACAGGTTGCTATTAACTCCAATCTCTTGCCACAGGGCCGAGTCATAGGCTAATTAATAGTAAAAGGTAATTCCCAATGACCAACGAACAGTTTATCCCATTCCACAATGTTTTACTGTTATTAGTACATATTGTCTTTGATAACCTCTGTAATGGGACTTGCATAGCATGGATCTTTGAGACTCTTATGAATCTGTTATTAGTCAGGAAAAGAAGTTTTCATATTTGGAAAGTTCATATGCCCGACACTCTCCATTTTTCATAATAAACAGGCCAGTCCTGCCTTATTCCCCTCAGCCAGATGTTTTTTATCCTTTGTGTGTTGTATAACAATTGTAAATTTTACAACTTGTGAATGGTGCACTTACCCATGTTTTGGAAGTGCTAGACCCACTTTGTTGAGTTGGATTGGTAAGGTGCATGGAATTTCTGAGCTATCATGCTGCCCCCAGCTCCAGTGAACCGCCTACTGCCGATGAGCGCCTGGGGTGCGTTCTGAAACGATGACCTTTGCCCGCCGTTGGCTTTAATTGATTTGTCTACCAGGTTTTCTTCCCCTGTTGAATAGGCCTTACCTGAATAACAGATTTGGCGGCTGGCTCTCACATCCCCCTGTTGGTGCTGTTCACTGCCGGCACATCAGTATGCTCCATTGACTTCTTTAGAGCCTGGAGTCAGTTATATCATGACTTTTTGCTCTCTCCTCCTCAGAGAGGGCGATTCGTAGGTAGCCCTGAACAGGCACTGCCGCAGGCCACAGGATACCTATACTGATATGAACCCATTGGACCTATACCCGAATAGAACTTCTGCTGGGATGGCAACTTTGTTGTCAGGAAAAGGTACCTCTGACATGTGCCCTTCATCCCTTGGGGTATGCCCCATGGACATACCCTGAGACTCAGCGTCAGCAGGATACTGACCCGTCTTGGTCTCTGCCTCCAAGAGGGAGACCTGTAGCAGCTCTGTCAACTGGAGCTGCTGGTGCGGCCTGCAGAGGTGGAACTTGTGGCTCAACCTTACCACCAGAGTCGGGTCAGAACTAAAATGACCCCATGGCTCGAACCTCCTCATCTATGAAGCTGCTATCAAACAGTTCTTTACTAGATGCTGCTGGCACCTTTTTGTTCAGGGTGGCGATGGCACTCCTCCTGCTGGCGTATGTTGCTGCATTTGGGATAGTTGTTTCAAACGCACTATCCAGCCCCAGTGAGGAATCATCCCCCAACTCCGTGGGTCTTGCTAACCAGCCCTGGTGGGGAATCATCCCCCGACTCCGTGGACGTACCAGACTTATGCGTGAACTTGAGCAATCCTGTCCCAGGCGTTGCTGATGCTGCCTCTCGTAGAGGTCGGCGGTTTTTGACATGAAACAGTCCTGTACCAGGCACTGCTGGCGCGACTCTCCCATAGGCCGGCGCTTTCATATGTGAAGCAGCCCTGTCAGGCGCTGCTGGCGCGGCCTGTCCCATAGGCCCGCGCTATTACAGTGTAGCCTCACTAAATCAAAAATATTTAGTGCACAGCTTTACCTGTGAAGGGTTAAAGCAAATTTTAACCCTTCACAGCAACTTGTGCTAAACAAGAAGAGTTTCATTGTCAGGGACATATGACAATAACTTTTTATGACTTTTAACTTTGCCTTTAACTTTTAACTTTAAGAAAAACACTATAACTTACATGAAACTTTATTATTAAGAGAAAACCCCTTGCAGCCCGACTCACCCAAGTCCAAATAGGGCTGAACGAGTCCTTTCTCACCAATTTTATTCCCTGCCTGGGGACCGACGTCTGTGAGCCGCTGACCGCACTGTCAGCGACTCTGGCGTTACTCACTTGCCATTCCACGGCATCCCCGCAGGCTGGAAGCCACTGACTGCCTTGTCAGCGGCTCCTTATCGTACAACCCGATCTTTTTCCCGGTTATCCGCTTCCGCGGTCGGACCGGGGTTTCCCCACAGTCCATAACCGATTCACTCGTTGGGCTGTGAAACTGGCAGGAAAACCTCTGTGAAGAGAGGCTCCTGCTTGAAAAGACCCCTGGTAAGTAAAAATGAACTTACCTTCTAGGTTTAACTTACCGCTGGCAGGAGCGCTGCCCTGCCAGTCTGGTGCTTGCGCCAATGTGGCTGAAGTACTGACGTACTGACGCGCATGCGCACTGGCGGGGTTCTTCATGGAATCACTCACGTCACTCCGAAGTAAAATAAGGGTGTCAAAGGTTACAGGGAGAATGCGTGTGCGTGTGTGTTTGTGTGTGTGTGTGTGTGTGTGTGTGCGTGTGCATGCGTACATGTGTGCGAGTGTGTGTGCACGCGCATGTGTGACCTTGGAAATCCCTGGTCCACATTACAAAGCAGAAGCAACTGGTGAATTTATTGGTGACTTCAGTGCTAGGGTAGAAAGGAACACAAGTGGTGCAGCGGTAGAGTTGCTGCCTCACAGCGCCAGAGACCCGGGTTCGATCCTGACCACGGGTGCAGTATGTTTGGAATTTGTACCTTCTCCCTGTGACCGCGTGGGTTTTCTCCGGGTGCTCCGGTTTCCTCCCACATTCCAAAGCCGATCAGGTTTGCAGGACACATACCACTAGTGTGTAGGATGAGAAACTGGGATAACATACAACTAGTGTACAGGTGATTGTTAGTCAGCGTGTACTTGGTGGGCCAAGGGGCCTGTTTCCACGCTTCCTCTCTTGAGTGTGTTTGAGTGTGTGTGTTTGTGTGTGAGTGAGTTTTTGTGTGATTTTGCGTGTGTGTGTTTGTGTGCATGTTAGTTCGTGTGTAACATAGAAACATAGAAAATAGGCGCAGGAGTAGGCCATTCAGCCCTTCAAGCCTGCACCGCCATTCAATATGATCATGGCTGATCATCCAACTCAGTATCCTGTACCTGCCTTCTCCCCATACCCCCTGATCCCTTTAGCGACAAGGACCACATCTAACTCCCTCTTAAATATAGCCAATGAACTGGCCTCAACTACCTTCTGTGGCAGAGAATTCCACAGATTCACCACTCTCTGTGTGAAAAATGATTTTCTCATCTCGGTCTTAAAAGACTTCCCCCTTATCCTTAAACTGTGACCCCTTGTTCTGGACTTCCCCAACATCGGGAACAATCTCCCTGCATCTAGCCTATCCAACCCCTTAAGAATTTTGTAAGTCTCTATAAGATCCCCCCTCAATCTTCTAAATTCTAGCGAGTACAAGCTGAGTCTATCCAGTCTTTCTTCACATATAAGTCATGCCATCCCAGGAATCAGTCTGGTGAACCTTCTCTGTACTCCCTCTCTGGCAAGAATGTCTTTCCTCTTTGCATGTAATTTTGTAATGGGTGTAATTTTGCATGTGCGTGTGTGTGTGCGCGCACACACACGCTCGTGCACGCATATCGACATCTAGGAGTGTGCATGCAGGAGTGTACACTTGTACATGGACAGGAGGGTGAGTTTGTGTAATGTGTGCACGGGAATGCATATTTGTCTGTATGCACATGGGAAGAGTGGATAGTTCTACTGAGATAAGATCACATCTATAATTTGACTGAAAAAGCCATGTCACGTTAACCCTTCTCATGCAGCACAATGTGTACACGTTATCCAGTAGAGTTAGTTATCAATGGCAAGATCAAAAGCCAGCACCGCAAATGTAACTGGAATTAGTTTAGAGATACAGCGCGGAAACAGGGTCCTCTCCGACCAGTGAGCCCCGCATATTAACACTATCCTACACACACTGAGGACAATTTTTTTTTTAACATTTACCAAGCCAATTTACCTGCATACCTGCACGTCTTTGGAGTATGTGTGTAACTCAGCGGGCCAGGCAGCATCTCTGGATAACATGGACAGGCAATGTTTCAGGTCGGCACCCTCCTCCGACTGACTCAGAGATGTACAAATAAAAAAAAGCGTTAATTTACTTGCAATGATTTTAGAAATGTTTACATGTGTAATGTAACGTGCAGGGAGACACCCACCATTGTACTCAGTCTTTCAAAGATAAGAGGTAGTGCCTCCACCTTACAGAGAATGTAAATAACATTCATCTGTGTAGGGAGGAACTGCAGACGCTGGCTTTACACTGGGGACACAAAATGCTGGAATAACTCAGTAGCATTAGCAGCATCTCTGGAGAGAAGGAATAGGTGATGTTTTGGGTCGAGACCCTTCTTCGGACTGAGAGTCAGGGGAGAGGGAAACATGGAAGGGTGGAAAGGGCATGCAAGGTGTGAAAAGAACAGACCAAAGCAGACGATGATCAAGTTCTCCTACTAGTTTCACTGTTATGATTAAGTTTGCTGTTTGTATGCGTCAATGTCACCATCCCCTTTTTCAACAATGACCCATTGTACATTTCCATGAGCATTGTCTGCTTTGATCTGTTCTTTTCACACCTTACATGTTCTTTGCACCCTTCCATATCTCGTTTTGCTATCCCCCGTCTCTCAGTCTGAAGAAGGGTCTCGCCCCAAAGCGTCACCCATTCCTTCTCTCCAGTGATGCTGCCTGTCCCTCTGAGTTTGTCCAGCATTTTGAGTCTAACTTTCATCTGGGCAGTTTTCAAATTCAAGCAGCCTGCGACATTTGAGATCTAGAAGGTAAGTATTTCTCGATATGGTTGCATTCCACGAAGGCAAAGCCATGTTTAAGGAATACCTTTCAGAAGGAACTGCAGGTGCTGGAAAATCGAAGGAAGACAAAAATGCTGGAGAAACTCAGGGGGGTACAGCAGTCATAGATACTGCTGCACCCGCTGAATTTCTCCAGCATTTTTGTCTACCTTTAAGGAATACCTTGTTGGGCAACTGAAGTGTGATCAGCACAAAGGCTGCACACCTGCACTCTGTATCTTCCCCTTTGCTCTCTCTATTGTACTTGAGTTTGAACTGGTTGTATATCATTTAGTATAATTGAGTTTAATGCCTCTTGTATCGAGGTACAATGAAATGCTTTGGTTGTGGCTAACCAGAAAGCGGAAAGACAACACATGATTACAACTGAGCCGTCCACAGTGTATAGATACAGGATAAAGAGAATAACTTTTAGTTCAAGATTAAGTCCAATAAAGTCTGATTAAAAAAGTCAGAGACTCTACAATGAGGTGGATGGTAGGTCAGGACTTCTCTATGTATCTAAGTATGATTTGTTTGAAAAGCATGAAAAACAAAGCTTTTCACTGTACCTCGATACACATGGAAATAATAAACTTAAACCTAAATGTGTGAATCAGGTGGCAGGCAGAGAAATCAGCATAAATGTGTAACAACAGCAGGAAATGCTGGGAGCGCTCAGCAGGTCAGGCAGCATCTGTCGGGATAGAGGCAGACTTAATGTTTAACGTTAAGGATAGAGTGAGCAGGAATTAAAATGTCAAATTGCTGCAGGGGAGGGAATGCCTGTAAGAGCAAAGATGTTGGGGGTAACACTTGCTTTAAAAACTAGCAGCTAGAGTCAGAAGTGGAAATGCTCTTTGGGACAGACAGTTGTGTTGTACATTCTACCAACGTTTGTTAAGAAACTTTTTTCTCTTCTGTCTGCAACTGTAATTCTCATCTTTGTTCTGCACCCCATCACAGACATTCTCTCCTTGTAATTGAAACCCTCAGATCCAGGCAGCATCCTGGTAAATGTCCTCTGTTCCCTCTCCAAAGCCTCCACGTCCTTCCTATAATGGGGTGACGAGAACTGCACGCAATATTTCAAATGAATGAATGAATGAATGAATATGTTTATTGGCCAAGTATTCACATGCAAGGATTTTGCAAGGAAATGTGGCCTAACCCGTGTCTCATAAAGTTGTTCCATGACTTACTGACGTACTCAATACCTAGACTGTTGAAAGCAAGCATGCCATGTGCATTTTTTTTACCCCCTATCTACCTGTGTTACCGCTTTCTGGGAGCTACGGACTTGTACTTCAAGATCATTCTGTAAATCAAAGCTGTTAATTTACTGTATACCTTCCTCTTACATTGGACCTTGCAAAGTGCCACACCACCCACTTGCCCGGATTAAATTGCATCGGCCATACCTCCACCCACACCTGCAACTGATCTTGCTTCCTGCAGTATTCGTTGACAGACTTCCCCAGTTTGCATAACTGCACCAAGTTTTCTGTTGTCTGCAATCTTACTAATCAGCCCTTTGATTCTGTTGCCCTGAGGCAGAATAAAGAATTTTGATTCCAAAAAGATAAATTATTTGTAACATTTTCTGAATACTTTCGCACAAAAGCCAAGAGTAGGTGAATCAGGGACCAGAGGCCATTGGTTTATGGTGATGGGGAAAAGATTTAACAGGAATCTGAGGGGTAACTTTTTCCACACAAAGGGTGGTGGGTGCATGGAACAAGCTGTCAGAGGCGGTAGTTGAGGCTGGGACCATCCCAAAGCTTAAGAAACAGTTAGACAGGTTGGGGAGGTCCAGGACAAGGGGTCACAGCTTAAGGATAAGGGGGAAATCCTTTAGGACCGAGATGAGAAGGACTTTTTTCACACAGAGAGTGGTGGGTCTCTGGAACTCTCTGCCACAGAGAGTAGTTGAGGCCAGTTCATTGACTATATTTAAGAGGGAGTTAGATTTGGCCCTTGTGGCTAAGGGGATCAAAGGGTATGGAGAGAAGGCAGGTACGGGATACTGAGTTGGATGATCAGCCATGATTATATTGAATGGCGGTGAAGGCTCGAAGGGCCGAATGGCCTACTCCTGCACCTAATTTCTATGTTTCTATGTTTTTATGAATAGGACAAATTTGGAGGGATATGGATCAAACACAGGCAGGTGGGACTAGTGTAGCTGGGACATGTTGGTCAGTGTGGGCAAGTTGGGTGGAAGGACCTGTTTCCACACTGTGTCACTCTAGGACTATATTTACAATCATTGCATGGTCATTCACGGTACCGCCATATAGATATGATATCAACCTGGCAGCAGTATTTATTCTCAGACCTTCCACTGACAGGGTGCAAGATACAGCTCAGTCCCACATATTTAGTGATGTTGGAACCCTGGACTGTGGTCCATCCCCATAGAGCCTTCGCGGTGGCTACAACGAGCGACCCTCAGCACGAGCTTTTAGTTTTTATTTAGTTTCTAGAGTTACAGCGTGCAAACAGGCCCTTCGGCCCGCCGGGTCCACGCCGACCATCGCACACCCATTCACACTAGATCTGTGTCATCCCACATTCACACCCATTTCCTACACCCTAGGAGCAATTTACAAAGGGCCAATTAACCTACAAACCCGCACGTCTTTGGTATGTGGAAGGAAACCAGAGAACCCGGAGAGGAAACCAACGTGGTCACAGGGAGAACGTGCAAACTCCACACAGACAGCACCCAAGGCCAGGATCAAACCTGTGTCTCTGCTGCTGTGAGGTAGCAGCTCTACCAGCTGTGCCCTGTTTTTTTTTCCAACACATTTCCACTCTCACCTTAAACCCATGTCTTCAATGGCTCAGAGTAGGCTATTTGGATGCTGGTCTTGGTGCTCCACTCAAACCTTCTACTTTCCCAAGCAACTTGCTGGTTGCAGGCATCGCAAGAGAAACGTGGGGGAGCACTGCACGCACACCATCTTACTCACACCTGGAGGATCACAATTACACTTGAGAGGAATAGTTACGGTAAATGCAGAGTCTCTTACCCAGAGCAGGGGAATCGAGAACAAGAGGACACGGGTTTAAGGTGAGGTGTGAAAAAGTTAATGAGAGTGATCACTTTTTCACACAAACGGTGGTTGTGGTATGGAACGAGTTGCCGGAGGAGGTAGTTGAGGCAGGTACTATCGCAACGTTTAAGAAACATTTAGATAGGTTCATGGATAGGACGGGTTTAGAGGGATATGGGCCAAATGCAGGCAGATGGGATGAGTGTAGATGGGACTTGCACGGTGGGGGCAAGTTGGGCCGAAGGGCCAGTTTCAACGCTGTATCACTCTATGATTCTATGAGTCTAAATGTTAAGAAGGGGAAGGAGGAGAACATCAGTGAAGCTGGGGTGGAGGACGAGGTCTTTCTTGGGGGAGAAAGGTGGAAAAGAGAGGTGGGGGCTGGCAAGTAATAGGTGAATACAGGAGGGGGGAGGGTGGGTTGGTTTGTAGATGGGTGGAGTAAACGACAAAGACTGGAGGTGAGAAGAGACAAAAGGGTGTCAAATAAGGAGAAAAGCAGAGTGAAATGTAAAGCTGGAGGGGGGGATACGTGTGCTACTTTAGACTACGGAGATACAGAGTGGAAACAGGTCCTTCAGCCCACTGAGCCAGTCAGCGATCACCCCGTACGCTAACAGTATTCTTCACACACGAGGGACAATTTTTTTTTATTGAAGCCAATTAACTTACGAACCTGCACATCTTTGGAATGTGGGAGGAAACCGGAGCACCCGGAGGCAACCCATATGGTCACATGGAGAACGTTCAAACTCTGTACAGACAGCACTTGTAGTCAGGATCGAACCCGGGTCCCTGGCGCTGTAAAGCAGCAACTCTACCGCTGCGCCACTGTGCCGCCACTGTCCAGGTGAGTTTAGATTGACTCAATCACATTCCTTGCATTCCTTGCACATGCTAACCTCACGTCTGCAGCCCCAAGAATTTGAACCAGAATTCATACTGTTTTCCAACATTCAACAGGAATCGCCGATTTCTGCTCGAGATTAGTCAGTTTGCTCAATTATGTTCTGGATTCCATCAGCCGAGACAAGGCGCCGATTTGAACATTATTGGATCGTTTGTTGACGGGGCCTCTGGGCAGGGTGTATTCCCGTGGACTTTGCCCAAGACTTTTGGACTGCTTACCTGCACGGAACAATGTGCGGTTCCTCCTTCCGAGACCTCATGGCCCTCGCTGCTCGTGAGTTAGTTGGCATCTTTGCCGCCCATTGGAAAAGCAGAACGTCGGGGTGTACAGCATCTCCTGTAACTCCTCCACCTCTTTTACCTCCCTCTCATGTCACATCTGAAACATCGATAAACTTCAAAATCAGATTCAAGAGTCAAGAGTGTTTATTGACGTATGTCCCAGAACGGAACAATGAAATTCTTGCTTGCAGCAGCACGACAGATATGTAAACATATTACTCTGTAAAACCCATAATAAGCACCAACAAAAAAGTTCTGCGTGTATTTAAAATACAACCATACAAATAAATAGACAATAGTCGTGCAATGTCAAAAATAATGCCTCCAAGTCATAAGGTGATAAGTGATAGGAACAGATTAGGCCATTTGGCCCATCAAGTCTATTTCTTCATTCAATCACGGCTGATCTACCTCTCCTTCCTAACCCCATTCTCCTGCCCTCTCCCCATAACCCCTGACACCCTTAGTAATGAAGAATCTATCTATGCCTTATGAGTCTATCCATTGACTCTACAGCCGTCTATGGCAATTAATTCCATGGATTCACCACCACGGTCTATGTAGTTCTTGGTTCTTGGTTTCTTGGTCCTCCAAAATATTCCAAATGGAATTTAAACTGGAGGTGGTGGAGGGAGGACTTAAAGGGTTGGACCTTAATTGAAGTTGTAGTGTTTAATAGCCAGATGGTTGTCGGGAAGAAGCTGCTCCTGAACCTGGACGTTACAGACCTGGAGTGTCTTTCTTGAAACCAAGTCTCTGTGATGGCCACTACATCATAGCCTCTTGGACACATCGTAGCCACTACATCAAGTCCGCTCCGACCAGCGATCCCCGTACACCAGCACTATCCTACACACTGGGGAGAATTTTACAATTTTTACTGATTAACATACAAACCTGTACGCCTTTGGAATGTGGGAGGAAACTGGAACACCCGGAGAAGATGTCTGTGGTCGCAGGGAGAACCTACAAACTCCATACAGACACCACCCATAGTCAGGAGCAAACCCGGGTCTCTGGCGCTGTAAGGCAGCAACTCTACCGCTGCGCCACCATGCCATCACCTCAAGGTGAATGGCATATGTCCTAGCTCCAATTCAAGAGTGACAACATTTCAGCAGGACCTCATTGACTGTAAAAAAATGTAAAGTGCTGGAGTAACTCAGTGGGTCAGGCAGCATTCCTGGACAACATGGAAAGCCAACATTTTGGCTTGGGACCCTTCTTCAGACTGATTGCAGTAGGGGGAGAAATCGGGAAGAGGAGTGGGGGCGGAAGAAAGCCTGGCAAGTGATAGGTGGATACAGGTGAGGGGGTTTGATTGGGTGGTTTCATTGACTGCATCTTGGGTCATCTGTCCATCAATGTAAATGCAGGTCTCTCGTGCCTCTCCACCAGTGGAGGTCATCTCTGATCACATGCCTGCTTCAGTAGATTTGACATGACCCAGGGCAGCATCAGAGTTAAAACGTCCAGTGGTATTTGTGGAGGAGAAGGGGTGAAAAGGTGAATCTTTGCTATTCCGCCCTCTGCACTGCTGCTGGGGTGGATGTGTCAATATTCACCTTTATCTTTAAACTGATCTCAATATCAACAGCGTTACCTGACCTGTGAAATAACAGATTGGATTTCAAAGCAAGTGTTTGTAACTCAAAGACATTAGGAGCCTTATAAATCATACACCCTTGCTTCAAAGACCTCAGTGTGCAGAGAGAAACAAGATCAAGGGCCCGGTTCCAGCTGGGATTTGTGCCAGGCGTGACTTGAAAGAGCTCGTCCGACAGCGTCTGATGTTACTTTCATGTCAACTTCTATTGGAAGCATCTTTTGCTTCCAAGATGGCGCCCAGCACAGGCGAATATTTGCGCGCCAGCCACGAAAACGGATCTACGAACTCACATTACAATCGTTCCCGTCTCCTAAATCCGTATTGGTACAGCACCATTTCCTACTTTTAACTATGATACATTGTAAATAGATCGATTGTAATCATGTATTGTCCAGACTGATTCCTGGGATGTCCAGACTGATTCCTGGGATGTCAGGACTTTCATATGAGGAAAGATTGGATAGACTCGGCTTGTACTCGCTGGAATTTAGAAGATTGAGGGGGGATCTTATAGAAACTTACAAAATTCTTAAGGGGTTGGACAAGCTAGATGCTGGAAGATTGTTCCTGATGTTGGGGGAGTCCAGAACAAGGGGCCACAGTCTAAGGATAAGGGGGAATTCCTTTCGGACCGAGATGAGGAAAACATTCTTTACACAAAGAGTGGTGAGTCTCTGGAATTCTCTGCCACAGAAGGTAGTTGAGGCCAGTTCATTGGCTATATTTAAGATGGCGGGAAGACTATACATGATTATAATTGTGGTGTCTATATTGTACAGATACATGATAAAGGGAATAAAGTTAGTGCAAGATAAAGACCAGTTTAGTCCGAATAAAGATAGCACGAGGGTCTTCAATGAGGTGTGTAGTAGCTCAGGACTGCTCCCTAGTTGTTGATAGGATGTTCAGTTGCTTAATACCAGCTGGTTAGAAACTGTCTCTGAATCTGGAGGTGTGTGTTTTTTCACATCTGTACCTCTCAGGAATGAGTGGGTTAGCATATGATGAGCGTTTGACAGCATTGTGCCTCTACTCGCTGGAGTTTACAAGGTTGGGGGGGGGGGGAACCTTATTGAAACTTACAGAATAATGAAAGGCATAGATAGAGTGGATATGGAAAGGATGTTCCCACTGGTGGGAGAGTCTGGGACCAGAGCTCATAGCCTCAGAATTAAATGGCGTTTTTTTAGAAAGGAGGTGAGGAGGAACTTTTTTAGTCAGAGAGCAGGTGATCTGTGGAACTCATTACCACAGAGGGCTGTGGAGGTCAAGTCAGTGTGTATTTTTAAGGCAGAGATAGACAAATTCTTGATTAGAACGTGTGTCAAGGGTTATGGGGAGCAGGCAGGGAAATGGGATTAGGAGGCATAGCTCAGTCGGAGTGGACTCGATGGGCCGAATGGCTTAATTATACTATAACTTATGAACGTGAACTTTTGCATGGCAGGTGTGGGTAATTAATGTATTCAACGTCCAACGTATCACTCGCCAGCCTTTGTCCTGCCCTCCTCTCTGCCAGCTTTCTCTGCCCCCTTTACCACAATCAGTCTGAAAAACGCCACCTATCTATGTTCTCCAGATCAGAAATCATATTAGAAATGCAGGTCTTGTCAATGACATTGAATAGAATGCCTTTTATTGTCATTCAAACAGACAAGGTTTGAACGAAATTTCATTCCTACAGTCATGACATTACAAAAATACCCAAGACACACACTTAACACAATTTACACAAACATCCATCACAGAGAATCTCCAACACCTCCTCACTGTGATGGAAGGCAAAAGTCTCATATCTTCCCTTTGTTCTTCTCCCGTGGTCCAGCACTCCAACTGCAGCGTCGAGGCGACTGGGGCTCCCGATGTTAAAGCCCCCGGCGGGCGATAGTAAGTCTCGCGGCCGTTTAAGCCACGCCGGGCAATGTTAGGCCCCGCTCCGGGTCATTTAAACCCCGGGATTCCAGCGGGAGAAGTGGCCGTTGCTGGAGCTCCGAAAAGCCGTCTCCCACCAGGGACCCGTGAGCTCCCGATGTTCCTGTCCACCGGACCTGTGGCCGGAGCCTCCGAAGCTCTGAAGTCGGGTTGCAGCCGCTCGCCACAACAGCTCTCCCCGCTCCGAAGTCGGCCAGCTCCGCGATGGCGAGTCCGCAGGCTCCGCGACTGGAGCCCTCAGGTTGGTTCCGGTTGGAGGCCGCCACCGGCTCCGCGATGTTAGGCCCAACGACACCGGAGACCCGACAGGGAAAGAGTCGGGTCCTCGTACAGGGAAGAGATTAAATGGTTTCCCCCCCCCCCCCCCACATATACACAGCTAAAAAGTAATAAAAATTAAAACCAAAAACATACATCTAATGGGATAGAAAATTTAAAAAAGACAGACGGACTGCAGTCGAGCTGCTGCCGTTAGGGGCTGCCACTTCGCATTGAGATGCTGTGGATGTGTGCAGGAATATTTCTGGCTGCCGGTAGCGGCAGGGAGATCAAATGAAGGGTTTTCGCAAAATTATTCTTCGGTGGAGTGGGTAAAATTAAAACCCATCATTCTCAACTGTCATTGGTCGCTCGATAATGGAATTCCATATTAAATTTAACCAAAGAAAGACACAACGTGCTGGAGTGTCTCAGCGACTCAGGCAGCATCTCTTGAGAATGATGTTTCATCTGGGGAGGTGAAGTTTCAGGTCGAGACACTTCTTCAGACTTCTTCAGAGTCTTGACCCGAAAATGTCACCCATTCATGTTCTCCAGAGATGGTGCCTGACCCGCTGAGTTATTCCAGCACTTTGAGCCTTCCTTTGGTCCTTGTTTCTACATTTTAAATTTGGCCCAGTGGCGCAGCGATTGACTTTCCGTCTCATAGCGCCAGAGACTCAGGTGCTGTCTGCATGGAGTTTGCATTCTTTCCCTGTGACTGCATTGCCTTTTTCCGCGTGCTCTAGTTTCCTCCCACCCTCCAAGGACGTACTGGTTTGTAGCTTAATTGGCTTTTGTTAATTGAAAATTGTCTCTAGTGTGCAGGTAGACAAAAATGCTGGAGAAACTCAGCGGGTGAGGCAGCATCTATGGAGCGAAGGAATAGGTGACGTTTCGGGTCGAGACCCTTCTTCTAGTGTGTGGGGTGATCGCAGGTTGGCGCAGACTCGGTGGGACAGAAGGGCCTGTTTCCACGTTTCTTCATGTCTCTTCAAGTCTCTTCATGAAACTTAATTAAATTAATTAAATAAATGAAAATTAATTAAATTTGCTTAATTATGGGATCGCCCGTCAATGTCTCAAGGGCCTTTGCAACCTCCTGCTTCCAGGCAATGTGTGGGGTGTAGTCCCAGACTCTGAAACCGCACCTGGTGGCATCAGTGACTGTTTACTGTATACCTTGAGGTAAATATGAACAAAACTAATCAAATCTAATCGCTGTTAATCACGCGAGAAACTGAGCAATGTGCAAACCCAGCACCGTATGTAGGGACTGCAGATGCTGGTTTACACCGAGGATAGGCACGAAATGCTGGAGTAACTCTGTGTTTCAGGCAGCATTTCTCCAGGGATGCTGCCTGACTCGCACGTTTCCACAGGCGTTTTGTGTTAACCCCTGCACGGTGCTTGTTTCTGACCCCCTGCGTTTTGCCGGGGGAAGGGGGGGTGGTTTGGAGACTCCAAGGCCCTTGGTTCGCACAGACCAGTCAGAGGCCCAAGCTGGAAATACCCACATTGTCCTGTCACCGTCTCAGGTTGGGAGAGAATGCGCTGGCGAAAAAACTTGACTAAACCTGCAGAATTCTCCCTACCAAATCACGGGCAACAAAAAGTTTTAACATGCCATTATTGTGCGGGAAACCTCAACCTCACTCTCCCAAAACTCCGCCGGGATTCAGGAAAGAACTGCGGAAAAGTGTTAGCTGTGAGGAGGATGCTAGGAGACTGCAAGGTGACTTGGATAGGCTGGGTGAGTGGGCAAATGTTTGGCAGATGCGGTATAATGTGGATAAATGTGAGGTTATCCACTTTGGTGGGAAAAACAGGAAAGCAGACTATTATCTAAATGGTGGCCAATTAGGAAAAGGGGAGATGCAGCGCGACCTGGGTGTCATGGTACACCAGTCATTGAAAGTAGGCATGCAGGTGTAGCGGGCAGTGAAGAAAGCGAATGGTATGTTAGGTTTCATAGCAAAAGGATTTGAGTATAGGAGCAGGGAGGTTCTACTTCAGTTGTACAGGGTCTTGGTGAGACCACACCTGGAGTATTGCGTACAGTTTTGGTCTCCAAATCTGAGGAAGGACATTATTGCCATAGAGGGAGTGCAGAGAAGGTTCACCAGACTGATTCCTGGGATGTCAGGACTGTCTTATGAAGAAAGACTGGATAGACTTGGTTTATACTCTCTAGAATTTAGGAGATTGAGAGGGGATCTTATAGAAACTTACAAAATTCTTAAGGGGTTGGACAAGCAAGATGCAGGAAGATTGTTCCCGATGTTGGGGAAGTCCAGGACAAGGAGTCACAGCTTAAGGATAAGGGGGAAATCCTTTAAGACCGAGATGAGAAATACTTTTTTCACACAGAGAGTGGTGAGTCTCTGGAACTCTCTGCCACAGAGGGTAGTTGAGGCCAGTTCATTGGCTATATTTAAGAGGGAGTTAGATGTGGCCCTTGTGGCTAACAGGATCAGGGGGTATGGAGAGAAGGCAGGTACGGGATACTGAGTTGGATGATCAGCCATGATCATATTGAATGGCGGTGCAGGCTCGAAGGCCGAATGGCCTTCTCCTGCACCTAATTTCTATGTTGCTATGTTTCTATGAAAATGCAATGTCGTGAGAAAGAATACTTGGAGGAAAGTCACTGAGTCCGCAGATGCTGAAAATCTGAAACTAAAATGGAAATGGATGTTAGTGAGAGAGTCTAGGATCAGAGGCCATAGCCTCAGAATATAAGGATGTACCTTTAGAAAGGAGATGAGGTGGAATTGCTTTAGTCGGAGGCTTGTGAATCTGTGGAATTCATTGCCACAGACAGTGGTGGAGGCCGTCAGTGGATATTTTAAAGGCTGAGATAGACAGTCTTTCATTTGCAAGGGTGTCAAGGGTTACAGGAAGAAGGCAGGAGAATGGGGTTGAGAGGGAAAGATAGATCAGCCACGATTGAATGGTGGAGTAGACTTGATGGCCGGAGTGGCCTAAATCTGCTCCTACAACTTATGAGCTTACGAACTTATGAAAGCGGTGGAAACGGTCAATGGGCGAGGTTGAAGGGTCTTCCACGTGAACCATTGACCCTGTTTCTCTTTCCATGGATGCTGCCTGACCTCCTGAGTGTTTCAAGCAGTTTCGGTTGTTACGTCAGAAAGTAGATTGCCGAGAAGATTGGTGGTGAAGAGTGGTCCCAGACCTGAAACGCCACCTATCCATGTTCTCCAGAGATGCTGCCAGACCTGCTGAGTTACTCCAGCAAGTTGTGTCTTTTATTTTGTAAACCGGCATCTGCAGTTCCTTGCGTCTCCATTGGCTAATCAGATGGAGAAAGACTTTAACCCCAGCAGAAGTAGGTTAATGCGCTGGTGATGCAGTGTCCCAGTCTGCGTGAACTAAATACTCCCCTGGCAACAGCAATGCGCCTTGTGATTTGCATGGTGTTTCAGGAAAATGCAACATGATTCTGCACCAATTAATAATGCACTGGTCACCTGGCAGGCAGGTACACTCAGAGCTTGCTGCTGGCTGATTGCCCAATGGTACAGGCAGAGAGAGAGAGAGAGAGGGAGAGAGGGAGAGAGACAGAGAGAGAGAGAGAGAGAGAGAAAGAGAGAGAGAGAGAGAGACAGAGAGAGAGAGAGAGGGAGAGAGAGAGGAGAGAAAGAGAGAGGGTAAGACGGGTGGCTACTCTTGTCCCGCCCTCTATATTTGTAACTGCTTTACAAAAGAAGCTGGTAGATTTCTTTTGGGGAAATAGGAAGCATTGGATTTCCGCGGCGGTCCTGAGTCTTCCGTTAGAGGAGGGCGGCCAGTCCTTGGTGTGCGTGCGCACCCAGGTGGCGGCTCTCCGTCTCAGGACTCTGCGGAGATACATGTATGTAGAGAACCCTCCCAGATGGCACGCTCTGGCCACGTATTTTTTTCGTCAGGGTCGTTGCCTAAGGGGGGTCTCGCGGCTCCCGGTGGCGGGTGTCAGTCGACCCGCTCTAAGGGGCTTGCCTGTTTTCTATAGGGATGTGTTAAGAGTGAGGAATTTGGTGGTGTTCAGCCAGAGTGTTGTTCCACGAGGAGAGGGGGATGTTGTGGCTGCGGGTGTGGCTGGTCCTCATCCTGTCATGGTGGTTGTCGAGGAGAGGCGCGAGCCTAGAGTGGTTCAGATAGAGCTTACCCCTGCTCCGTCAGATCTGCTCATCGGGCCTAGGCTTCGGGATATTTCTCGGCCTCCGGCTCCGCATAATCTGAGCTGCCTTTCTGAGATGACCAGCATGCCATTTTGTGATGCAAGGAGACGCGCACTGTACAGGATGCTCCTGCACATTCTGAACCACCGTGCCTTCGTCTCCCGTCCTGACTCACCATGGAGGACGGTGTTACCATCCGAAGGCGGCGGGGGGCCCCAGTGGGGGTCCTTCTATAAGGGAGTTGTACCCCTTTATATTGGGGACCTGGGGTGGAGAGTGCTGCATGGAGCGGTGGTTTGTAATAAACTTTTGAGTCGGTTCACGGGCTCGTCTGCCGCATGTATTTTCTGCGGAGAGGAGGAGACCGTATTCCATGTGTATATGGAGTGTGTGAGGTTACTGCCCCTGTACCAATATCTGAAGGGGCTGTTCCTCAAGTTCTGGCTGCATTTTAGCCCCACAATCCTGGTGTTTGGACACAAGGCGGGGAGTGGGGAGAGCCGAGTGTGGGGGGGGGACTTACCTGTCGGTTTGCTCCTTGGCCTGGCCAAGATGGCCATTCGTGGGTCCAGGCAGCGGGCTGTCGACGGTCAGGCGAGAGTCGGCTGCCTGCCCCTCTTTCGGGCCTACGTCCGTGCACGTGTGTCCCTGGAGAGGGAACACGCGGTGTTCACGGGGACTCTGGAGGCCTTCCGTCAGCGCTGGTCGCCGCGTGGGGTTGAGGCGATTATAAATTAATGTACTGCTGTACTACAATGATCTGTTCATTATAGTGTGATTTTTGATTGTGTTTGGATGTGTTGTATTTTATGATTTGTGTTGAATAAAGTTTTTGAAATGAAAAAAAAAAAAAAAAAGAGAGAGAGGGAGAGAGAGAGGAGAGAAAGAGAGAGGGTAAGACGGGTGGCTACTCTTGTCCCGCCCTCTATATTTGTAACTGCTTTACAAAAGAAGCTGGTAGATTTCTTTTGGGGAAATAGGAAGCATTGGGTTTCCGCGGCGGTCCTGAGTATCCCGTTAGAGGAGGGCGGCCAGTCCTTGGTATGCGTGCGTACCCAGGTGGCGGCTCTCCGACTCAGGACTCTGCAGAGATACATGTATGTAGAGAAGGCACGCCTCCCAGATGGCACGCTCTGGCCACGTATTTTTTCCGTCAGGGTCGTTGCCTAAGGGGGGTCTCGCGGCTCCCGGTGGCGGGCATCAGTCGACCCGCTCTAAGGGGCTTGCCTGTTTTCTATAGGGATGTGTTAAGAGTGAGGAATTTGGTGGTGTTCAGCCAGAGTGTTGTTCCACGAGGAGAGGGGGATGTTGTGGCTGCGGGTGTGGCTGGTCCTCATCCTGTCATGGTGGTTGTCGAGGAGAGGCGCGAGCCTAGAGTGGTTCGGATAGAGCTTACCCCTGCTCCGTCAGATCTGCTCATCGGGCCTAGGCTTCGGGATATTTCTCGGCCTCCGGCTCCGCATAATCTGAGCTGCCTTTCTGAGATGACCAGCATGCCATTTTGTGATGCAAGGAGACGCGCACTGTACAGGATGCTCCTGCACATTCTGAACCACCGTGCCTTCGTCTCCCGTCCTGACTCACCATGGAGGACGGTGTTACCATCCGAAGGCGGCGGGGGGCCCCAGTGGGGGTCCATCTATAAGGGAGTTGTACCCCTTTATATTGGGGACCTGGGGTGGAGAGTGCGGCATGGAGCGGTGGTTTGTAATAAACTTTTGAGTCGGTTCACGGGCTCGTCTGCCGCATGTATTTTCTGCGGAGAGGAGGAGACCGTATTCCATGTGTATATGGAGTGTGTGAGGTTACTGCCCCTGTACCAATATCTGAAGGGGCTGTTCCTCAAGTTCTGGCTACATTTTAGCCCCACAATCTTGGTGTTTGGACACAAGGCGGGGAGTGGGGAGAGCCGAGTGTGGGGGGGGGGGACTTACCTGTCGGTTTGCTCCTCGGCCTGGCCAAGATGGCCATTCGTGGGTCCAGGCAGCGGGCGGTCGACGGTCAGGCGAGAGTCGGCTGCCTGCCCCTCTTTCGGGCCTACGTCCGTGCACGTGTGTCCCTGGAGAGGGAACACGCGGTGTTCACGGGGACTCTGGAGGCCTTCCGTCAGCGCTGGTCGCCGCGTGGGGTTGAGGCGATTATAAATGAATGTACTGCTGTACTACAATGATCTGTTCATTATAGTGTGATTTTTGATTGTGTTTTGATGTGTTGTATTTTATGATTTGTGTTGAATAAAGTTTTTGAAATGAAAAAAAAAAAAAAAAGAGACAGAGAGAGAGAGAGAGGGAGAGAGGAGAGAAAGAGAGAGGGTAAGACGGGTGGCTACTCTTGTCCCGCCCTCTATATTTGTAACTGCTTTACAAAAGAAGCTGGTAGATTTCTTTTGGGGAAATAGGAAGCATTGGGTTTCCGCGGCGGTCCTGAGTATCCCGTTAGAGGAGGGCGGCCAGTCCTTGGTATGCGTGCGTACCCAGGTGGCGGCTCTCCGACTCAGGACTCTGCGGAGATACATGTATGTAGAGAAGGCACGCCTCCCAGATGGCACGCTCTGGCCACGTATTTTTTCCGTCAGGGTCGTTGCCTAAGGGGGGTCTCGCGGCTCCCGGTGGCGGGCATCAGTCGACCCGCTCTAAGGGGCTTGCCTGTCTTCTACCGGGATGTGCTAAGAGTGAGGAATTTGGCTGTTTACAGCCAGCGTGTTGCTCCACGAGGAGAGGGGGATGTTGTGGCTGCGGGTGTGGCCGGTCCTCATCCTGTCATGGTGGGTGTCGAGGGGAGGTGCGGGCCTAGAGTGGTTCAGATAGAGCTTACCCCCGCTCCGTCAGATCTGCTCATCGGGCCTAGGCTCCGGGATATTTCTCGGCCTCCGGCTCCACATAATCTGAGCTGCCTTTCTGAGATGACCAGCATGCCATTTCGTGATGCGAAGAGACGCGCACTGTATAGGATGCTCCTGCACATTCTGAACCACCGTGCCTTCGTCTCCCGTCCCGACACACCATGGCGGACGGTGTTACCATCCAAAGGCAGGGGAGGTCCCCAGTGGGGGTCCTTCTATAAGGGAGTCGTTCCCCTTTATATTGGGGATCTGGGGTGGAGAGTGTTGCATGGAGCGGTGGTTATGTAATAAACTTTTGAGCCGGTTCACGGGCTCGTCCGCCGCATGTATTTTCTGCGGAGAGGAGGAGACCGTGTTCCATGTGTATATGGAGTGGAAGAGGTTACTGCCCCTGTACCAATATCTGAAGGGGTTGTTCCTCAAGTTTTGGCTGCATTTTAGCCCCACAATCCTGGTGTTCGGACACAAGGCAGGGAGTGGGGAGAGCCGAGTGTGGGGGGGGGGACTTACCTGTCAGTTTGCTCCTCGGCCTGGCTAAGATGGCCATTCGCGGGTCCAGGCAGCGGGCGGTCGATGGTCAGGCTAGAGTCGGCTGCCTGCCCCTCTTCCGGGCCTACGTCCGTGCACGTGTGTCCCTGGAGAGGGAACACGCGGTGTCCACGGGGACTCTGGAGGCCTTCCGTCAACGCTGGTCATCGCGTGGGGTTGAGACTATTGTAAATAATGCATGTACTGTTGTACTACAATGATTTGTTTGTTATAGTGTGATTTTTTGATTATGTTTTGATGTGTTGTATTATATGATTGTGTTCAATAAAGTTTTTGGAAAAGGAAAAAAAAAAGAGAGAGAGAGAGAGAGAGAGAGAGGAGAGAAAGAGAGAGGGTAAGATTGGGCAGAGACATATAAGGAGAAAGGAAGAGAGAGAATCAGAGCTCTACAGCATGGAAACAGGCCCTTCGACCCACCTTATCCATGCTGACCAAGCTGGACTGGTCCCATTTACCACTATTTGGCCCTTATAAACCCTTCCTTTCCATATATCTGTCCAAATATCATTTAAAAGTTGCAATTGCATCCACAAAGAGAAGCAAGCGAAAGAGAGGGGATGGAGAAGAGGAAGAGAGAGAGAGAGATTGACCGGGCCCCTTTGTATGTACAGACGGCACTGCATTCACAGCTGTGATACTATACGGAATGGCCAGCTTCAGGCATTGTTGCTATCTCATTCTGGGTGGCCAGGGCTCAGGGTAAAGCACATCTCCTTGTCTTTCCCAGTCTTCCTCGGGAGAATAGTGGTCTGGGAACTCTGTGGGCCAGAGAGGGCCCTGCACCATTTAATGTGCTTGTGGTGGGTTGTGATTAACAGGACGAGTTCACTGTGGGAAAGGTGAGCAGGCTGTGACCTCTCAACACTCCCTTTCAATTTTCTCTTCACTGTCACTGGTTCAAGACCGCATTCAGAGCCAACGTCCAGTTCACCGCAGGCGGCTCCCACTCACCTCAACAGCCCCGCTGTTACCTGGGCAGGTGGAGCCCTCTGGTGCCCATGGCTGGAATCATCCACCTGACGTTTGTAGGCTTCCAACGTTTTAGAACAGAGGACAACAGTACAACACAAGAACAGGCCTAACGGGCTGCACAGTGGCACACGCTGCCTTACGGTGCCAGAGACCTGGCTTTTGATCCTGAGTACGGCTGCTCTCTATAAGGAGTTAGTACGTTCTCCCTGTTACCGTGTGGGTTTTGTCCGGGTGCTCCAGGTTTGCCCACACTCCAAAGACATACAGGTTTGTCAGTTAATTTACTTCTGTGAATTGTAAATTGGCCCTAGCATGTAGGATAGTGCTAGTGTACAAGGTGATTTCTGGTCGGCATGGACTCGGTTGGCCGAAGGGCCTGTTTGCACACTATTTCTAAACTCTCTGCCACAGAAAGTAGTTGAGGCCAGTTCATTGGCTATATTTAAGAGGGAGTTAGATGTGGCCCTTGTGGCTAAGGGGATCAGGGGGTATGGAGAGAAGGCAGGTACAGAATACTGAGTTGGATGATCAGCCATGATCATATTGAATGGCGGTGCAGGCTCGAAGGGCCGAATGGCCTACTCCTGCACCTATTTTCTATGTTTCTATGTTTCTAAATCTAAAGCCCTTCCACCCGCAATGTGCATTCCAGACATGAGGCCAGGTTAAAGTAATCTTTTTCTGCCTATGCATGATCCATATCCATCCATTCCCTGTCTATCCATGTGCCTATCTAAAAGCCTCTTGAATGCCACCATCATATCTGCCTCCACCACCGCTGGCAGAGAGTTCCAGGCGCCCGTGATAAAAAAACTTGTCCCGCACATCTCCTTTAAACTTTGCCCCTCTCATGTGAAAGAGATTCCTTCTGGGAGGAAACCGGAGCATCCAGAGGCCACCCACGCGATCGCAGGGAGAACCTGCAAACTTCACATAGACAGCACCCGAGGTCAGGATCAAACCTGGCACTGTGAGGCAGCAGTTCTGCCCACTGCACCACATCACTGTGCCACTGTGTTGCTGCTGAAACAAATGGGACTGATGAGGTACTGCACACGGCACATCGTTTGAAGGTTTCAGATACCTCATAAAATAACTTTGATCGGTCCATCACCCAGTCTGACTTTATCTCGATGATCACACCATTCTTCAATGATGCCGAGCATTTTAATTAATTTTGAATTGCAATAACATCTCCATTGAATTGTATCCACATGCTGTCTCTGCTATTAGTCAGCAGTCTCCTTCTGCTTACCTTACGAAACATTCATACCAAGCGCATCAGACACAGCGAGAGACATTCCTTGTGGTGGTATGACCTATGAATGAAGTCATTGACTGGTCATAGAGTCATATGGCGTGCAAACAGGCCCTTCTACCAAACTTGCCCACACACCGAGCAACATGTCCCATCTACGCTAGTCCCACTTGCCTGCCTTTGGCCTGGCGTTAAACACTGGGATGCCCAGTGCCTGTGTGTGGATGTTCCTGTCATTGTTAGCAGTGCTTGCTCTCTCTTTGATTTTTAGCCACAAGACACACAACTCTTCCATCAAATTGTGCTCCCTCATACCTTCTGTACGTTCCCCTTACGGTCCGATACGATACTCTTTATTTAACCCAGGAGGGAAATTGTTCCTGGCAGCAGATCACAGCTGAGTGGTAATTTTATTCAGGATGAGCTGCCATCTCTAGTTGCACGTGAGAAGTTAGCGGTGTTCCCAGGATTTTGATGCTCGTGTCCTTCTAGCTGGGAGAAGTAATTGGTTTGGAAGGTGCTGTTGAAGTTGTCTGGTTGGCTTAGTTTAGCTTAGAGATGCAGCTCGGAAACATTTATGGGGGGGTTTTGGAGGATGAGTCTCTGAAATAGTATGTTTTGGACTACCAAACCGCATCCTGGAACAGCCTGCGTTTTATTAACATCGTGTTCCCAGCTGAATCACAACCTGTTCCTCAGGTTGAATCTCAAAAATAAAAATAAAATTCCTGACAGTTGAGCTGTCCGTGTCATCAAGTTGGAAAGAGTGCCGAGAAAAGTCACGAAGATGCTGCCAGGATTTGAGGTCCTGTGCTGTAGGAAGAGATTGGGCAGGCTAGCACTTTATGGAAGGCGACTCCGGACTGTCAAAGCTGCCACAGCCAGACATAAAACAGTTTTTATCCACGAGTAGTTGCTCTACTCAGCAGCCAAAAATCTGTAGCCTCCATTTGATCTGGTATTTTGTTGGTTCACATGCTTCAACAATGGTGTTTTATCTTTAATGTCTTATTATTATTAATGCTTAGTGTTTTCTGAGTCATTCGTAACTGTCACTGTATGTCATGTTGTTACTTGTGGGCAGAGCACCAAGGCAAATTCCTTGTATGTGAATACTTGGCCAATAAACGTACTTACTTAATTACTTGCTTATTCCTTAGAGCACAGTAGATTGAGGGGTGATCGTAGAGAGGTGTATAAATTATAGATCGGGTTGGGTCACTGTACTCAGTGGGGAAATGAAGAACGAGAAGGCTTAGGTTTGAGGTGAGAGGGGAAAGATTTAATAAAACCGAAGGGCAACTTTTTTGCACAGAGGGTAGTGGGAATATGGAACGAGCTGCTAGAGGAGGTAGTTGGGGCAGGTCCAATAACAACATTTAAATGACATTTGGGAGAGGTACATAATATGAAAGGTTGAGAGAGATATGGGGCAGGCATGAGTAGTGTGGCACGATGGTGCAGCGGTAGAGTTGCTGCCTCACTGCGCCAGAGACCCGAGTTCGATCCTGACTACAGGTGCGATCTGTGCGGAGTTTGCACGTTCTCCCTGTGACTACATGAATTTTCTCCGAGTGCTCCGGTTTCCTCCCACATTTCAAAGACGTGCAGGTTTTGTGGGTTAATTGGCTTCTGTAAATTGTCCCTAGTGCGTAGGATGGGACTAGTGTAAGGATGATAATTGGTCGGACAGAGTTGATGGGATCTAGGGCCTGTTTCCATGCTGTATCTAAACCAATCCAGTCAGCATCCTGGCAAACCTCGTCTGCACAAATGTTAACACAATTTGCTAACCCGATTCTTTCAATTCCTTAGTTTGTAAACCTGTATTGTAATTGATGACTTTAGACTTCAGAGATACAGTGTGGGAACAGGCCCTTCTAATACTAATACTAATATTGGTATCAAGAAAACTAGGTATATTTTTGTCTTTTGACAGCAGGCAAGTTGGTATTATTTGTTTTGTAAATATTATTATTGTAGATATTTTAATTTAAAAAATGTCGATGAAAAAAAGCAGTGCGGCACTCCCTCAGTACCGCCCCCCCCCCACCCCGCCCCCCCACAGTGTGGCGTCCCTCAGTATTGCCCCTCCCACAGAACTAAAGTGACCCAACAGACCCACCGGATCCCTAGCTGGCTGTGCTCTCCCTCTCGGTGGTCAACACAATATGAATTCCTATCTCCAACGCTGAATTAAAGACATAGGGAGGTGCAGTCGGCCTGCGGTCCTGGCAGCTGGCTCTAGGGGGAGCCAGTGGACCAGTGTCGCTGCTGCCATGTCACCTGGTAATTAGTGCCACTGTTACAGGTCAGGAGGTTAACAATGCCTTGCGAGCAGGTTTAGTCTCAAACCGCTGTACACAGAGTGTTATGTAGTTGACTAAAATTATCAGATTGCATTCGATATAAAAAGCACTTTTGCTACCTACCGCAGACTGAAGTGTTATAATCTTCACAATATATAGTAACACAAGGAACTGCAGATGCTGGAACCTTGAGTAAAGCACAAAATGCTGGAGCAACTCAACGGGGCAGGCAGTATCTGTAGAGGGAATGGACTGACGATGTTTGCGGGTCAGGGCCCTTCTGCAGACTGGTTGATTGGGAGGCAGCACTATGGGCGCTTGCCTGGCCTCGTTACTCAGACACTTGGTGTAAAGCACAGATATAGCTCAGGTCCCACCACACAGCTGGGTAATGTCAACTCGGCAAATTAAATTAATCTAACTCTGATATGAGTCTCCAAATCTGAGGAAGGACATCATTGCCATAGAGGGATTGCAGATAAGGCTCACCAGATTGATTCCTGGCATGTCAGGACTGTCTTATGAAGAAAGACCGGATAGACTTGGTTTATACTCTCTAGAATTTAGGAGATTGAGAGGGGATCTTATAGAAACTTACAAGATTCTTAAGGGGTTGGACAGGCTAGATGCAGGAAGATTCTTCCCGATGTTCGGAAGGTCCAGGACAAGGGGTCACAGCTTAAGGATAAGGGGGAAATCCTTTAGGACCGAGATGAGAAGGACTTTTTTCACACACAGAGTGGTGGGTCTCTGGAACTCTCTGCCACAGAGGGTAGTTGAGGCCAGTTCATTGGCTATATTTAAGAGGGAGTTACATGTGGCCCTTGTGGCTAAGGGGATCGGAGGGTATGGAGATAAGGCAGGTACAGGATACTGAGTTGGATGATCAGCCATGATCAAATTGAATGGGGGTGCAGGCTCGAAGGGCCGAATGACCTACTCCTGCACCTAATTTCTATGTTTCTATGTTTCTATGTTTCTATGAGTAATAGAGATTCAATTGGTTCAAAAACAGAATGATGGGCAGCACGGTAACACAGCGGTAGAGTTGCTGCCTCACAGCGCCGGAGACCCGGGTTCAATCCTGACTACGGGTGCTGTCTGTACGGAGTTTGTACGTTCTCCCTGTGACCTGCGTGGGTTTTCCCGGAGAAGCTACGGTTTCCTCCAACACACCAAAGACGTACAGGGTCGTAGATATAAATGTAAATTGTCCCTATTGTGAGGAGGATAGTATTAGCGTGCGGAGATCACTGGTCGGCGCGGACCCGGTGGGCCGAAGGGCCTGTTTCCACGCTGTGTCTCCAAACGAAACTAAAACTAATCTCTTCCAGTACAGTCCTGCCCATATATGTGATTCCAGACCAGGTGGGTGTATGTACGAGGAACAGCACTTCAAATTCCACTTGGGTAGCTGACAACCCAACAGTATGAACATTGAATTTTCCAAATGTAGGTAACTGACCACCAACCCCCCACTGAAGAAGGGTCTCAACTCGAAATGTCACCTCTCCATGTTCTCCAGAGATGCTGCCTGATCCGCTGAGGTACTCCAGCACTTTGTGTCTCTGGTATCTTTGGCATAAACCAGCATCTGCAGTTCTTCTTTATTACAATAAACGGCCAACTTTGTTTTCTCTCCCCTGTATCCGAATGGATGAAATCAGGCAGTGGGAAGTGGAGCAAGGGGGTTTGAAAGGCACATTTTGGGGGGTGCATGGATGTGGGTAGAAGGATATGGGTCAAGGGGAGGCAAATGGGAGTAGCTTGGAAGGGGCATCTTGGTCGGACAGGACATGTTGGGTCTGTCTCCATGCTGTCGGACGTTATGAGTTAAACATGGATTAACTTTTTCACTCAGTGTGTGTGGTGCAACTGTGCAATCGGTTACCATTTCCATGAGCTGCTGCGGAATCACTCTGTGATTCTAGGGTTGGTGCTTAGGCAATGGATGTGCGGCATGGAATGACCACTCTTAGTGACCACTCTACAGCCATTCTCCTTGCCAGGAATGCCTCCATGTATCACAGACACTCAGTTGTAGCAGTTCACTGAAGCAGAGATGGGCAGGCTTCTGGACATGAAGGGCATCGATGGGTATGGAGAGAGTGTTGGAAATGGTGCTGGGATATAAGATCAGAACCAGGGGCCACAGTCTTAGAATAAATGGGAGGCCATTTAAGACTGAGGTGAGATAAAAAGTTTTCACCCAGAGAGATGTGAATTTGTGGAATTCCCTGCCACAGAGGGCAGTGGAGGCCAAGTCACTGGATGGATTTATGAGAGAGTTAGATAGAGCTCTAGGGGCTAGTGGAGTCAAGGGATATGGGGAGAAGGCAAGCACGGGTTATTGATTGGGGACGATCAGCCATGATCACAATGAATGGTGGTGCTGGCTCGAAGGGCCGAATGGCCTCCACGTGCACCTATTTCCTATGTTTCTAAGATCAGCTGCACCTCGACGAATGGTGAAGCTAGTAAGCCTCTATTGTACTTGAGTTTTACTTGATTCTTCCTTTCATGTTCGCAGTACTGTCCTGCAATTTTAGGCTGGAGAAAATTATCCATGTTAAAATTTATTAGAAAAGAGAAAAAAAAAATCAAATCCTAGTGGCTGTTTAAGAAGGAACTGCAGATGTTGGAAAATCAAAGGTAGACAAAATAGCTGGAGAAACTCAGCGGGTGAGGCAGCATCTATGGAGCAAAGGAAATAGGCGATGTTTCGGGTCGAGACCCTTCGTCAGACTGATGTGAGGGTGGGGGGGGGGGGGGCGGGAAGATGAAAGGACGAGGCAGAGACAGTGGGCTGAGGGAGAACTGCAATTGGAGAAGTCAATGTTCATACCGCTGGGGCGTAAACTGCCCAAGCGAAATTTGAGGTGCTGCTCGTCCAATTCACGGTGGGCCGCACTCTGGCCATGGAGGAGGCCCAGGAAAGAAAGGTCGGATTCGGAATGGGAGGGGGAGTTGAAGTGCTGAGCCACCGGGAGATCAGGTTGGTTAATGCGAGCCGAGCGGAGGTGTTGGGCGAAACGACCCCAATTGCTGCTGTGCTGTATAACTCCATGATTCTAGGGTAGGTCCTTGAGCAATGGGCGTTCAGTATGGAATGATCACTTTTAAGGGCATTTCAACTTCCATTCTCCTCGCCAGGAATTCTTCCAGGTTGCTGGCCTCAGTTCCATCGTTTAGTTATCCAGGATAGCGCAAGAGTAATTAAATGACGGAAAATGCTGGCAATTCGTTGCAAAATAGTTCAGTTCTGCAAACCTTGGCCAGCAATATCTCCTTGATTCTGCACAGCAATGCATCTCCCTGCAACCATTTGAAGGAGGGACAAGCTTTGCTGGTCTCATTCTGCTCCAGAGCAAGAAGACACGGCCAAACTTTCAATTTGAGTATCTCCAACCCACACAGCATCTGGGGAATTTAAATTCTAGTAGTTCAGAATCCTGGAACTATAACCCAGCCTCAGCAACAGCAAACAAAAGCAAAGACTTTGTTTTTTCTTAATTTAGAGATACAGCACGGAAACAGGCCCTTCGGCCCACCGAGTCCGCACCGACCAGCGACCCTCGCACATTAACACTACCCTACACGCTAGGGACAATTTTACATTTATACCAAGCTAATTAGCCTACAAAGCTGTACGTCTCTGGAGTGTGGGAGGAAACCTAAAATCTCGGAGGAAACCCGCGCAGGTCTTGGGGAGAGCGTACAAACTCCATACAGACAGCACCCGTAGTCAGGATCTAACCTGGATCTCTGGCACTATAATCATAATCATACTTTATTTGCCAAGTATGTTTTGCAACTTACGAGGAATTTGATTTGCCGTACAGTCATACCAATAAAAAGCAACTGGACACACAAAATACATTTTAGCCTGAACATCCACCACAGTGACTCCTCCACATTCCTCACTGTGATGGAAGGCGGAAAAAAAATGCATTCTCTTCCCTTCTTTGTTCTCCCGCAGTCGGGGGGCGTCGAGCCTTCCGTTGACGGGGCGATCCTGGCTCCCGTAGCTGGCGGTTAGGCCCTGAACGTCGGGGCCATTAAGCTCCTGCATCGGGGGATCTCGGCTCCCCCGCACCGGGCGATCGACATCAGGTCGGGGCTGGTCAAACCTTCTGCGACGTTGGAGCTTCCCGACATCAGCCTCTACCCGAGACTGCGAGATCCTCGACATTGAAATCCGCAGAGAGCGTCGATGGAGCGTCGATCCCAGGCAAGGGATTGACTCCGATGGCAGCAACTGTACTGCTGCGCCACCGTGCCGGCATCTTCATGTGACTCTGAACTTCCCTCTGGTCCAGTAAAGGATAGGCAACACATGTACTATTGTCACGTGTACCGAGATTCAGTGAACTGCCTTGTTTTGCATGTCATCCAATCAATCCAAATAATACCATACTTCGATGGAATCAATGCAAACTCAAGTATATAAAGGTTATTATTTAAACTACTGACAAACCTAGTAATTCCTCTTCCCTTTCTCCTGAAATCATTTGTTTCTCTTTGATTTTACTTGCAAATTTAGACACTGGTGAGTTTCACAGATACCTCTGCATCCTAGATACCAACACCATAAGAACTGTAAGATATTGCAGCAAATTGTGGGCGCAGCCCAGGCCATCACACAAACGAACGGTCCTTCTATCGATTCCATTTACACCTCACGCTGCCTCTGCGTCTGAAGAAGGGTCTCGTCCCGAAACGTCACCCATTACTTCCCTCCAAAGGAAGTCTGTGCTGCCTGTCCTGCTGAGTTACTCCAGCTTTTTGTGTCTATCTTCGGTTTCAACCAGCATCTGCAGTTCCTTCTTACACATTTAAGAGGCATTTAGACAGGTACATGGACATGCTGTGAGTGGAGGGATATGGTTCATGTGCAGGCAGAGGAGATTAGTTTAACTTGGCATCATGTTCGGTACGGATATTGAGGGCAGAAGAGGCTGTTCCTGTGCTGTCCTGTTCAATTTTCCATGTTCTATATGGCATCATGTTTGACAATCCCCAAACCATTGTGGGATGAAGGACCAGTTCCTGCACTGTTCTATGTTCTATATTTAGAGCTGGATCTGTGGAAAAGGTGATGCATAAAAAGTCCTAATTTATCATCTTAACTTGCTAACAGTTACTGAGCTGGTAATGAAACTTGCTTTGAGTTTAATAGTTCTTGCCTCTGATCTTTACACGAGGTTAATTGTCGCGTGAAAGTTAAACCATTTATTGGACTGACAATGATTGGCATGCAAAGCAATAACTTGGCACAAGTGTTGAATAATTGGATCATCTGGTGGGATCATGATTGAAATATGAAGTCTGGTTCAGGAATGCTCGGCATTGGATGTGATCATGCACTGATTTATCCCACTGCCATTGTGTGCTGGGATTGGAGATGTGTTTACCTAGAGTGCACCCCTCATCATGAATTGAAGGAAAAAATCTTCCTCTTAAGCCGGCCCCTCGGTCTTCAATAAGAAATTCTTTTATATGGTGCGCATTATGTTCGGTAGCCAAGGCTGGACACCAAAAGCTGGAGTAACTCAGCGGGTCAGGCAGCATCTCTGGAGAAAACAGATGGGTGACGTTTCGGGTCGGGAAGGGTCCAAAGATAGGCCACTTTGTGCCACTTTGTGTCTTTCTTTGTTATAAACCAGCATCAACAATTCTTTGAATTTTCACACTACTTGTTGAAGAGTAGCTTGGCATTCCCCCATATTCCCCGAACAACGCCAACTGGACCCAGTTTAAAACTGAGGCCAGCGCAGAATTGTCAGAATGAGTCAATTTTTTTTTTGCATCGATGGATTCTTGGTCAGATGGAAACCAGATGGGAAAAAGGATGTGAAAAAGTGGAAAACATGAAAAAATTGTTTTAGATTAACAGCGTTTTGGAAGTGATTTCAACTGTTGGAGGCAACAAGGACAGGTTAATTTATTTTTCAACTGAAAGGACTATATTCCGTGTCACTATTTGTTAACCTTTATGGATTTTAAGTTAGGTGAATTTCTAATTGCTTCCTACATTAAATATGTTTCAATATTTGTAACACACCTCCCCTTTCTTTGAGGCATGTGGGTTCAGATTAATCTGGATAAAGGTTTATACATCTGGTATCCAAATGTGCCCAATGCTTCATCTCCATATTCCTTTCACATGCCGTGTGATGAACGCAACACAAACATTAACAATTTCGGCTGGAGTCTCGAAAGCGGCAATGCTTACGTTCCCTGCCCAGTGATGTACAGGCTGGGTGGTGAGGCTTCGCTGTACACATTCGCTGACTCAGCATCAATACTCAACTCTGATTATGGACGCAAAAAAGCTGGAGCAACTCAGCGGGTCAGACAGCATCTCTGGAGAAAAGGAATTGGTCTGCAGAAGGGTCTCGACCCGAAACGTCACCTATTCCTTTTCTCCAAAGATGCTGTCTGACCCACTGAGTTACTCCAGCTTTTTGTGCCTATCTTCAGTTTAAACCAGCATCTGCAGTTCCTTCCGACACAAAACTCTGAGTTACTCCAATTGTTTGAGGTGAGTTCAGTAGTACAGAAGTTAGTCCACAGCAACGGACCCCCTGTTCTGTGGCCCTTGTTCTCCCAAATGTATTTTTCTCCCCCGATGGTCCCGTCAAATTACCTCTTCCACAGTGTGGACTCGAAGCTCTACACCTTTGTTTCATGGGTCATCGCAATCACAAATAATGATCCAATTAACTGATTCTGAATGGAACTGTTATGTAAAGGAGTTCTCAGCAAATGATATTGGTATGGATTTATTATTATGATCTATTATTATTGTGAGCAATTTTGGGCACCGTATCTGAGAAAGGCTGGACAGGGTCCAGAGGAGGTTTACAAGAATGATCCCTGGAATGAGTGGGTTAACCTATGATGAGCGTTTGACGGCACTGGGCCTGTACTCGCTGGAGTTTAGAAGAATGAGGGGGGACCTCATTGAAACATACAGAATAGTGAAATGCTTGGATAGAGTGGATGTAGAGAGGATGTTTCTACTAGTGGGAGAGTCTCGGACTGGAGGTCATAGCCTCAGAATTAAAGGACGTTGCTTTTGGAAGGAGATGAGGAGGGATTTCTTTAGTCAGAGGGTGATGAATCTGTGGAATTCTTAGCCACAGAGGGCTGTGGAGGTCGTCAAAGGATATGTTTAAGGCAGAGATAGATAGATTCTTGAACAGTGCGAGTGTCAGGGGTTATGGGGAGAAGACAGGAGAATGGTGTTAGGAGGGAGAGACAGATCAGCCACTTATGCTACATTGACGACTGCATCAGTACTACCTCCTGCACCCACTGACATCCTGCAGTCAAATTCACTTGGGCCATCTCCGGCATCTCCCTGCTGTCTCTAGATCTCACCGTCCCCATCACAGGAGACAGACCATTGACTGACATATATTATAAACCCAATGACTCCCATAGCTATCTAGACTACACGTCTTCCCACCCTGCTTCCTGTAAAGACTCGAAATTCATCCGTCTACACCCCATCTGTGCCCAGGATGAGGTTTTCCATACCAGGTCATCGGAGATGTCCTCATTCTTTAGAGAATGAGGGTTCCCCTCTTCCATTATAGATGAGGCCCTCAATAGTGTCTCCTCGATATCCTATAGCTCCGCCTTTGCTCCCCCTCCGCACGTTCATAACAGGGACAGAGTCCCCCTTGTCCTCAGCTTCCACCCCATCAGCCGTCACATACAGCACATAATCCTCCAACCAACATTTTCGCCACCTCCAACGGGATCCCACTACCAACCACATCTTCCCATCTCCAATCCTTTCCGCTTTCCGCAGAGACCGTTCCCTCCGCAACTCTCTGGTCAACTCGTCCCTTCTCACCCAAACCACCCCTTCCCCAGGTACTTTCCTCTGCAACCGCAGGAGATGCAACATCTGTCTCTTTACCTCCCCCCTCGACTCCATCCAAGCACCCCGACATTCTTTTCAGGTGAGACAGAGGTTCACTTGCACCTGCTCCAACCTCATCTACTGTATCCGATGTTCCAGGTGCGGACTCCTATATATCGGCGAGACCAAGCGCAGGCTCGGCGATCATTTCGCTGAACACCTCTGCTCAGTCCGCATTAACCTACCTGGTCGCCAGGTTGTTCAGCAATTTACCTCCCCCTCCCATTCCCAATCTGTCCTTTCTGTCCTGGGCCTCCTCCATTGTCAGAGTGAGGCTCAGTGCATATTGGAGGATTAGCACCACATATTTTGCTTGGGTAGTTTACACCCCAGCGGTAGGAACATTGACTTCTCTAACTTCAAATATCCCTTGCTTTCCCTCTCGCTCTCCATCCCCTCCCGTTCCCCAGTTCTACCACCAGTCTTACTGTCTCCGACTACATTTTATCTCTGTACCGCCCACTCCCCTGACATCACTCTGAAGAAGGGTCTCGACCCGAAACTTCTCTTCAGAGATGCTGCCTGTCCCGCTGAATTACTCCAGCATTTTGTGTTCGATAGATCAACCATGATTGAATGGCGGAATAGACTTGATGGGCTGAATGGCCTAATTCAGCTCCTATCACTTATCACCTTATGATGACAGTGTGTATCGAGGTATAGAGACAAGCTTTTTGTTTGCAATGCTATCCGGTCAAATCAAATCATACTGTGCTTGACCAAAATCAAGACAAACGTGCTGTGATGCTGCAAATCTGTAACATTATATTCTTTGCTCTGCCATTTTTCTCTCTGCGCAAATTTTGTAATTTGGTGCCATTTACACAAGAAAAAGAAAAAAAATCCAAAGCCCTCAGCCATCGCATACAGCACATAATCCTCCACATGGTGGAGGTACTGGAGTGCCCCCGATCCAAGCAGGCCCCAGGCTGCGGCAGGGCCTCCTCCGTCAGCATGGTAGCGCAGCGGTAGAGTTGCTGCCTTACTGCGCTTGCAGAGCCGGAGACCCGGGCTCGAACCTGACCACGGGCGCTGTCTGTACGGCATTTGTACTGTCTCCCCGTGACCGCGGGGGTTTTCTTCGAGATCATCGGTTCTCTCCCACACGCCAAAGATGTAGGTTAATTGGCTTGCTACAAAATGCGAATTGTGTGTAGCATAGTGTTAGTATGTGCGGATCGCTGGTCAGTGTGGACTCGGTGGGCCGAAGGGCCTGTTTCCTCGCTGTATCTCTGAACTAAACTAAACTAAACTAAACGTCACACACGACCTTCTCGGCCCTCCAACCGACGTCTCTCTCCTCGTCCGACCTCCTCTGTGTCCCGGTAGCATCTCCTGCATCCGCCCTGGCGCCAATACCCCAGCCCCTCTCCCACCGGCCCACTCCTCGCGTCCGCCGTTGCCAGCGGCTCCCTCGTCCTCCACTCTCCGATCTTTGTGGCCGAGCTCGGCGGCTTCCGAGCTTCCCCCGCGGGCAGCGGTCCCGCCCGGACCTTCTCCGCGGCAGCGATGCAGGCCTGACGCCACCGCACGTGTCCGGTGACAACCCGCATGTCTTCTGATTATTGTGACCCAGTTGTGGGTTGGGGAGCGTAACATTGCCTTTGAAGTTTAGATGGCCCCTAAATAACATAATAACTTCAAAATAAAGCCAACACAATTCCCAATCAAGTGTCGTTTTAAGGTCAAAGTCTTCTCGGATGCTGCTCATGAACTTGGGATGATAAGTGGGAGTTTGATTGAAACATTCCATCAATCACGCCTGCAGTAGTTAATCACAAGTCTCTGTGGTGCTACAAAATAATTATCACTTAAGCAGAACATTATAAGATTACTGAAATTGTAACCATACAAACAGAGATTGAATTCACATCGGCAGAGTCACAGCTGTGATGTGTTCTATTGTACCCGATTAATGGTGCACAGAGGTGGGGTGGTGTCTGAGTCTCTGGGTAGAGTTAGCAGAGGCAGGTAGAGGATTCAGTGTTGAAGGGGAGGGTGCAATCTGTAGTGTTGGTGTCACTTACACAGCCTGCGGAGCAGATTGTAGTGAGCAGTGTTGCTGTAGTGTGCACAGCGTACAGACTAGGTGTGTAGGATGGTGTGGTGAGTGTGCACAGTGTACAGGGAGGGGTGGAAGATTGCAACCTTCACGTGGTCCACCCTGTTTCGACTAACGCAATCAACTCGATGTGCACAAACGGAAGATCAAATAGGACAAGTTGTCCAACAACTTTAGGCTGTGCACGCCACACGGAAGAAGGAGAAGTGTACAGGGACAGGGGATTGTAGTGAGCAATGATATGTTAGTGTGCACAGGATATTGAAGTGAGCACAGCTGGTGTGTGTACTGTAGTGAGCGGTGTTATGTTGGTGTGCACAGTCTTCGGACACAGGTGGTTGCACAGGGCAATGTAGGGGTAGTGTGCATGGTGTATCGACACAGGAGGTTGAAGAGAGCATTAATATGTTAGTGTGCATGGTGATCTGACACAGGAGGTTGCAGTGAGCAGTGTTGGAGTGGGCACAGTGTACTATCACAGGAGGTAGGTATGTTACAAAACTTACCTTGAGCAGCGCTGCAGTTCTGCCGCTCCCCGTGTGCGCGACTTTGGCGCCTTTCAGAGGGGGGTGGGCTTAAAGTGCCATTTTTCAACAGACCTGGAAAATCGATGAATGTCGGGCGATTTCGTTGCGGAAGAAAAATCGCTCCGACATTTCATGAATGAAGGTATTTTTAAATTACACTAAATTATTTATTAACTAGAGTAATTTAAAAATCGCCTTCAAAAGCCGTGAGTGCCGACAACCGGAAGGATTTTGCGTAGGGGAGAAGAAAAGGTAAATAGTTTATTTTTATATTAAAAGTTGGTTTTTCGGGAGGCTTTAATAATATTTTTATGTTGCGAAATGGGGTCTCAAAAAATGTATGAACAAACAGTATTTTTCCTCCTGACTTCACCGCTAACCGCAACGTTCTAATCCACCGCATTCCACTAAAACCCACTCGCTAGTTGATTTAGGCCATTAATTTACAGGAATCAAACACTAAATTCCTTCCATTTGGCCCAGAAATTCATGAAAATGAGATTTAAAAATTATGTTATATTGTGGATTATTGTGTGAATGTTATTTGGACACTTACGCAATTTTAAAAAAGTTTATCTTTTCTTAAGAAATGGATTGATGTTTAGATCTACTCATTGAATTTTGTAATTAGCTACAATTAGATAACTAATTATATGCTTTAATTTCAGGTCATCCAAGTAAGATTGTTTCATATTTGTTTCAGAATGCTTCAATCTATAATAACTGAAAATTTCATTGAGTTCTCTTAATTTTTAAGAAAGTTATGGGCTTTTAACTGTTCCAGATCACAGCTTTTGAGTTAAGTCAATTGAAAGGCAATGGGGAACAAGATGCTAATTTCCGAGTATGAAAATGGCCAAAACTTTCTTAATACTGAAGATATGAAAGTAAATTAGGTGTCAAATTAAACTTCTTTTTATGCTTTATCTGATGGGATAAATTGCAGACTTGATTTTTTAAATCTCAACATTTTGTAACATTGCTACAGGAGGTTGTTCGCTCTATACCTCCCCATTATTCATGCCTCCTGATTTACATGCTTTTCTCCATTTTGTTCCTTGGCCAACTTCCCCGTTCCTGCGGCCTTCGTGAACAATGATCAAGAACTGAGTGAGATTTGCAGCTTGTTGTTCAGGGTGAAACTGTTTCAGTAAAAAGTTGCCAGTGTGAATTGGAGAGCCTCTACACTCAGTGGGCAATCTCTACATCAAATGGGTGACCTCCAATTAAAGGTTTAAATCAAACAATTATGTTTGTTGCAGAAAATCCCCGAATGTACTATCTTCGTATTAACCAGTTTGTACAATTCAAACTGGTGATTTAGTTTAGTTTAGAGATGCAGCTTGGAAACAGGCCCTTCGGCCCACCGTGTCCGTACTGACCAGTGATCCCCGCTATCCTACACACACTAGGGACAATTTATATTTATACCAAGCCATTAACCTACAAACCTGTACGTCTTTGGAATGTGGAAGGAAAACAAAGAGCTCGTAGAAAACCCACGCAGGTCACAGGGAGAATGTATATACTCTGTACAGACAGCACCCGTAGTCGGGATCGAAACCGGGTCTCTGGCGCTGTAAGGCAGCAACCCTACCACTGCGCCTCCGTGCCGCCCTTATGCTTAAACAAATTTCACTTGAAATCGAAACAACATTCTTCAATGTTCTTGTTGTCCTCTGTTGTACCAGATGAGCGCAGACTAGACTTGGAAAATAGCCCCAAAACATGGCGCCTCTTGCATGTGGGATCAGTAGACTATTTCTGTAAACTTGTTAATCGGGGACATGCTTGGGGGTAGAAATACTCTACTGGACTGTTGGTAAGGAAATAATTTCACCGTGCATTTGCACTTCACACATGTAACAATAAAAGCTCCATTGATCCATTAAAACTGGTCATTAGAGCTGCAGTAAATGCACGAGGTAGGTATTGAGATAAAGAACCGCAGACGCTGGTTAATAAGAAATTACACAAAGTGCTGGAGTAACTCCAACACTTAGTGTACAATATAGAAGGTTGCTAGGTGAACCATGTGCCAGAAGAGCTGAAAGCAGACAGGACTGAATTTGCTTGGCTTCATCCTAAATTACATGCCGAGAGAATTTGTCGATATCTGTAACCAATTGCTACAACTTAATGCTGTAGTCATGGAGAAATTGCGAGCAGATAGATGTGGAAACCCACCGTTTGGTGGTCGCTACGCCTGTTCTCTGAGATAATCCAGTCCTTTCATCTAGATCGGCAGCATTTCCATTTGCAAGATATCTCACGTGTGACTGTGTAGATGGGGCACTGCACATCGAGGGCAAGGGGTGGTGACCAGTCTAACAATTGTCATCCTGACAATGTAGGGTTTGTCAGGATAACATTGGATTGTAGATATCACTGCACAATGCTCCAGTATCTCTATCTTGCAGAAAGCACACCAAGACATCTACATCCTTGCAAGTCTAAGGAGATTCTTAATCTCCAATGACTTATCAATTCCTACAGATGCACCATAAACATCCTATTGGGATGCATTATAGCTTGGTTTGGCAACAGCATTACCCAAGACTGCAAGAACTTGCATGGAGTTGTAGATGTAGCACAGTCCATCACGCAGACTTGCCCGTCCACCATGCACTTCTCCAATGCTTCACGTTGCCTTGGGAACGCAGCCAACATAATCAATGAGCATGTACACTCCATCATTCCCTCTTCTCCCCTCTCCCGTTGGGATGAACATACAAACGTGAATACCAGTAGATTCAGGAATAGCTTCTTCACCGATCTTATCAGATTACTGAACGGTTCTCTCCTAAACTAAAGGTGTGGTCCTCATCTCCCAATGCACCTCATTGCACCCCTAGCACTTGTTGCTCACACAGCCACACAGTGCCAACTACTCCCATTTTCAGGTGAGAAGGGAAAATTCCTGAGCTGTATGATATGATATGATGCGATACGATAGAACTTAGTCTCCCACTTGGGAAATTCATTTGCCAACAGTTATAAAAAACACAAAATACATGAAACATGAAATTAAAGTGTCGAGTGGAAAGGCTTTGGGGATGTGGGGAGGGGGGACGGAGGGGAGTCTCAGTCTACCTCATGACAGAAGGGAGAGTTGTAAAGTTTGATAGCCACAGGGAAGAAGGATCTCCTGTGGCATTCTGTCCTGCATCTTGGTGGATTGTTTTACGTTCCATTTACAAAAAAACTATCTGAGCTGAGATTTCAGTCTGAATCCCTCTAGATTCCACATAAATTACCACACACAATGTCATAATGTTGGAACGGGTGCAGAAGATCGGCACGGTGGCGCAGCGGTAGAGTTGCTGCCTTCCAGCGCCAGAGACCCAGGTTTGATCCTGACGACGGGTGCTGTCTGTACGGAGTTTGTACGTTCTCCCTGTGACCGCGAGGGTTTGCTCCGGGCGCTCTGGTTTTCTCCCATACTCCAAAGACGTGCGTGTCTGTAGATTAATTGGCTTCTGTAAATTGTCCCTAGAGTATAGGATAGATCTAGTGTAAGCGGTGATTGTAGGTCGGCGCGGACTTGGTGTGCTAAAGGGCCTCTTTCCGAGCTGTATCTCTAAACTAAACTGAACCAAACTGAACCGAACTGAACCGAACTGAACTGAACCGAACCGAACTGAACCGAACTGAACCGAACTGAACCGAACTGAACTGAACCGAACCTAACTGAACCGAACCGAACCGAACTGAACTGAACCGAACCGAACTGAACCGAACCGAACTGAACCGAACTGAACCAAACTGAACTGAACCAAACCGAACCGAACCGAACTAAAACTAAACTAAACAGAGATTTACGTGGCTATTGCCTAGGATCATGTGCATAGTATGGAGAGGCTGGATAGGCTGTGTCTATTTGCTTTGGAGCACAGGAGGATGAAGGGGTGACCTTAATGAGGTGTACAAGATCTTAAGGGGCCTGGATAAAGTGAATGCTCACAATCTTTTTCCCAGGATAGAGAATTCAAAAAGAAGAGGGCACAGGCTTAAGATGAGATGGGAGAGATTTAAGAGGGATGTCAGGGGAAACCTTTACACTCAGAGGATGATCCATATCTGGAATGATCTGCCAGGTGAGGCTTTAGAAGTGGATACATTCACGACTTTTAAAAGACATTTGGACTGATATATGGATAGGAAGAGTTTAGAGGGGTGTTGCCCATAATACAGGCAAATGGGACTAGCCAATGTATGCCAAATTGGTTGGCATGGACAAGGTACACCAAAGGCCCCTTTTCCATGCTGTATAGCTCTATGACGCTATGACTCTATATCTCTGACTAAAAGTTTATTCATCGACAGTTTACTCAAGTTAGACACAAAAAGCTGGAGTAACTCAGCGGGACAGGCAGCGTCTCTGGAGAGAAGGATTGGGTGACATTTCAGGTCGAGACCCTTCTTCAGATTGGTTAGGGATAAGGGAAACGACAAATATATATGGTGATTTGGAGAAATGAAGAACAATTAATGAAAAATATGCAAAAAAGTAACAATGATAAAGGAAACAGGCCATTGTGAGCTGTTCGTAGGGTGAAAATTAGAAGCTAGTGCGACTTGGGTGGGGGAGGGATAGAGAGAGAGGGAATGCCGGGACCACCTGAAATGAGAGGAATCAATATTCATACCACTGGGCTGTAAGCTGTCCAATCAAAATATGAGATGCTGTTCCTCCAATTTGCGTTTAGCCTCTCTCTGGCAATGGAGGAGACTGAGGGCAGAAGGGTCAGTGTGGGAATGGGAAAGAGAATTAAAGTGTCCAGCAACCAGGAGATCAGGTTGGTTCAGGTGGGCTGAGCGAAGGTGTTCCGCGAAATGATCGCCCAGTCTGCGTTTTATCTCACCGATGTATAAGAGTCCACATCCTGAACAACTGATACAGTAGATGAGGCTGAAGGATGTGCAAGTGAACCTCTGCCTAACCGGAAAGGACTGTCGGGGTCCCTGGTCAGAGTCGAGGGAGGAGGTAAAGGGACAGGTGTTGCATCTCCTGCAGTTGCAGGGGAAGGTACCTGGGGAGGAGTTGGTTTGGGTGGGAAGGGATGCGTTAACCAGGGAGTTGCGGAGGGAACGATCTCTGCGGAAGGCGGAAAGGGTTGGAGATGGGAAAATGTGGCTGGTGGTGGGATCCTGTTGGAGGTGGCGGAAATTTGGGAGGATTATGTGTTGTATGCGACGGCTGATGGGGTGGAAGGTAAGGACTATGGGGGCTGTCTCTGTTGCGTCTAGGGGAAGGGGGAGCAAGGGTGGATCTGCGGGTTACTGAGGAGACACAAGTGAGGGCCTCATCTATGATGGGAGTGGGGAGAAGTGGGAAGAAGTGTAGTCGAGATAGCTGTGGGAGTCAGTGGGTTTGTAATATACTTCAGTCAATAGTGTATACATTTCCTGTGATGGAGACTGTGAGATCAAGAAAGGGGAGGGAGGTGTCGGAGATGGTCCAAGTAAATTTGAGCGACAGTTTACAACTTGTGTTTAACGCAATGTACTTTTACTATCCAAGGGCATGAGTGGATAGGATAGTTGAGATGCTCGTGCCAGAAAGATGCCCTTCTTTATTTCCACATTAATCTAATAAACCTGTTTTGAAAATTCCATTTTTATCCCCATTTTCCCTGGGTTAGGACTCCTTCGTTATTTCCAATTTACCTGAAAAAAAACATCTCAATATTTTCACACCCGGGATTCATGTCAATACTGTGATCAAGACAATAATGAATTGGACTCTGATTGCATTATCATATTTATAGAATTTTAACTAACCCTTCTGATTACATTAATTAAATCCACGCACAAATCTGTCAGGGTCACTGACCAAGGATGGCTCAATTTACTTTGACCTTTCATTTAATGCTTGCACTGCATATCTTTATTTTGTGAGGTCTCGTTTTACATGTCCTTATGTAACTGCCTTAATCCATTCTAATTGCAGCACCATAATATTTAATATTTAAATTTTAAATGGCGTTCCACTCATCCTGGGCCCTTTCAGTCGGGCAGGTCCTACCATCAACACCTTGCCAGGTGCAGCTCTGAAGGTCCTGGTGATGGAGTCAAATGGCATGGCAACAGGCCCTTCAGCCCACATGGACTGTGCTAGTCAGCGCAGAGACATTTACAGGAGATCACTGTCTTAAGACAGGAGTTACGTTCCTGGGGAAATAAAAAGACAGAGTGTTGAAGTATCTCAGCATAACTCAGCAAGGCAGCATCCCTGGAGAACATGAAAAGGTGCAGGAAGGAACTGCAGATGCTGGTTGAAAGGCAGCGAGAAGGGATGAGCGACGTTCCGGGTCGAGACCCTTTTTCAGACTGAACGTCACGGGTAAAGGAAACGAGAGATATAGACGATGATGCGGGGAGTTCTAGAACATATGATTGAAAGATATGCAAAAAAAGTAAGGATGATAAAGGGCATTGTTAATTGTTGGCTAGGTGAGAACGCAAAGCTGGTGTATCTGAGGTGGGGGAGGGATGGAGAGAGAGGGGAATACAAGAGTTACTTGAAGCTAGAGAAATCAATAGCCACACCCCTAGATTGTAAGCTGCCCAAGCGAAATATGAGATGCTGTTCCTCCAATTTGCATTCAGCCTCACTCTGACAATGGAGGAGGCCCAGGACAGAAAGTTCAGTGTGGGAATGGGAAGGAGAATTAAAGTGTTTAGCAACTGGGAGATCGGGTAGGTTCAGGCGGACTGAGCAAGGGTGTTCAGCGGAACGATCGCCCGGTCTAAGTTTGGTCTCGCCGATGTATAAGAGTCCACATCTTGAACAACGGATACAATGGATGAGGTTGGAGGAGGTGCAAGGGAGTAGGGGACAGAGTCTTTGCAGGAACCTGGGTGGAAAGAAGTGCAGTCAAGATAGTCATGGGAGTCAGTGGGTATGGAATATACATCAGTCGATAGTCTATCCCTTGTGATGGAGACGGTGAGATCAAGAAAGGGGAGGGAGGTGTCGGAGATGGTCCAAGTGAATTTGAGTGCAGGATGGAAATTGGTGGTGAAGTTAATATTCTCTCGACTCTGTCCAGGGACCCTGACAGTCCTTTCAGGTTAGGGAGAGGTTCACTTGCACCTCCTCCTACCTCATCTACTGTATCTGTTGTTCAATATGTGGACTGTTATACATTGGTGAGACCAAATATGAATAGGTGTTCTGAAGAAAGGTTCCAACCTGAAACGTCACCTGTTCCTTTTCTCCAGAGATGCTGCCTGACCTGCTGAGTCGCTCCAGCACCTTGTGTCTATCTTCGGTATAAACCATCATCTGCAGTTCCTTGCTATGCTTGAATAGGTGACGTTGCAGGTTAGGACTCTTCCCAGTCTGAAGAAGGGCCTTGATCTGAAACGTCACCTATCCAAGTTCTCCAGAGATACGACCTGACCCGCTGGGTTGCTAGACCACTTTGTGTCTTTTTTTTTTCAACCATCATCTGCAGTTCCTTGTGTTTCATTCATGGAAAGAGTACAGAGAATATCTACAAGGATGTTGCCAGGACCAGAGGGGCTGAGCTATAGGGAGAGGTTGTGTAGGCTGGGATGCTATTCCTTGGAGCGCAGGAGGATGAGGGGTGATCTTATTGAGGTGTATAAAGTCATGAGAGGAATAGATCGGGTAGATGCACAGAGTCTCTCGCCCAGAGTAGGCGGATCAAGAACCAGAGGGCATAGGTTTGTGAAGGGGAAAAGATTTAATAGGAATCTGAGGGTAACCTTTTCACACAAAGGGTGGTGGGTGTATGGAACGAGCTGCCAGGGGAGGTGGTTGAGGCAGGGACTATCCCAAGATTTAAGACACAGTTAGACTGATACATGGATAGGACAGGTTTGGTGGGATATGGACCAAACAAGGGCAAATGGGACATGTTGCCCGCATGTGGGCAAGTTGGGTCGTAGGGCCTGTTTCCACACTGTATCACTCTACAATATCATTCTATGACTGTGAGAAGCATTCGTAAATCAAAAAATGAAGTGTGTGGGACAGGATCACAGCAATGTCCATGAGGGGAGTGAGCAAGACATCGCAGTGAGTTGTGTAGGCTCCCAGTCCCTCACACAGACTAGCCTCCCCCTCATTGACCATCTACAGTTCACGTTGCCTCGGGAAAGCAGCCAACAACATCAAGGACTGTTTACACCACAGACATTCTCTCTTCGCCCCTCTCCCATCGGCCAGAAGGTACAAAAGCTTGAAAACGCACACCATCAGATTCAGGAACAGCTTCTTCCCTACTGTTAACAGACTGTTATCCTTAGTACGTGTGAACAACCAACCTCGCACATACTAAGGGTGTGGCATGATCTTCCAACCTACCACTTGTAGTTGCACTTGCTCTTGCACTGTTGTCATCTGTATTTTCTCTGTAACTATAACACTATGTTCTCACTGGTGTTTTCCTCGTTGTGCTACCTGTTGTGATTGCACTCATGCATTGTATGATTTGGCTGGTGGGAAGAGATTAAAGGAATGGTTTAAAGGAATGTTGGACTGTAAAGGGCCTGTCCCACCAGCATGCAACTCCATGCGATGAGCGCGACCTAACGTGGTCGTTTGAGCCGTCCGGCGTCGCGGGGCCGGTCCCACTTCGATCGCCGGAGCCGTGCGGAATTGTGCTGAGTTCGTCCCGACATCGCGCGGGGCTCCGAAAAACTGACCATGTTCAAAAATTCCGTGCGGCAACGGCTTGTCGGCTCACAGTCGCCTCGACGCATTACACACCGCCTCGACATCGTGCCTCCATGACCCTCTCTGTAGGTGCCTCCGTGACCCTATATGTGTGCCCCTCTCTGTCCTGGCGAACTTACCTTTAAGATTTCGCTCCAAGTTCGCCTCACTTTGCGCCGCGTTGCGCCACTCACCTGACCTCCGCGCGGCCCCTGTTGCCGGTTTGGTCGCGCTTGCCGCATGCAGGCGCATGCTGGTGGGACGGGCCCTGTACAGGGGATCACCCGACCATCGCGCGGCCCCCGCTGCCGGTTTGGTCGCGCTCACCGCATGGAGTCGCATGCTGGTGGGGCAGGCCCTTAATGACTCCAAACAGGTTCAAGGTTATAATTTATTTGTCCCATGCACCATAAGGTGCAGTGAAATGTGATTCACCATGCAGTGTTCCAATTAAAAATGGACATAATACACAACATAATTCAACACAGCCATCCATCGCAGCATTCTTCACTGTGGTGGAAGGCAATACGGTTCAGTCCTCCTCCTCCCTTGTTCACCCATGGTCGGGGCCCTGACCCTCTGTAGTCGCCACTACGGACGGCCTGATGTTCAAGCCCCCTGGTCGGGATGGTCGGAACGCCGGCGTCGGGACAGGTCGAGCACACCCCACAGCCCAGAGCTCCCAAATCGGCCACCTCCTTACCGGAGACCACGGTTTCAAGATGTTGTAGACCATAGGCCAACGGTCGGAGCTCTCCTCCAGCGAGCCCCGGCTAGGGATCGCCCGCTCCATGATGGAAGGTCCGCTCCACGCCTGCCGCAAGCTCCACAGACCGAGGCTCCAAGATGTTGAAGGCCGCAGGCCAGGAGTCGGAGCGCTTCTCCGGTGACCCCCGGTAAAGGGAGTCCACGATGTTAAAGTCCCCGCTGCGCCGCCGCTGAAACTCTGGGCCCGACTCCGGGAAAGGCCGCGCCAAACCAGCTGTAAGGCCGCGAGGAGAGGGGCGAAGATGCGACAAGGAAGAAATTAGCATCTCCGTCGAGGTGGGTGCCTGAAAAACAGTTTCCCCCTATTCCCCCCACACAAGACATACAGAGAAACGCTAAAACGTACTTTTGGACCTACTAAAAAAAATAAAAAGGTGAAACAACGAACACGCTGCAGGCCAGACAGCTGACACGCAGTGCCATCGGATCCGGAGCCACTTCCCAACGCAGATTTAGAGGGATAAGGGCCAAACGCTTGTTTGCAGGTTAATTGGCCACTGTAAAATTGTCCCTGGTGTATAGGGAATGGATGAGAAAGTGAGATAACATGGAACCAATGTGAATGTGTGATCGATGGTCAGCGTGGGTTCAGTGAGCCAAAGGGCCTGTTCTCATGCTCTACCTATAAACTAAACTAAACTAAACTGAGCATCCACCAACATTTTATTTTATCATTATTAAATGTATTGAAAATTGGAAAAAAACTGCAATTTAAAATTAAAGTAATTAAAACAGATGGGGAGATATAGCTTCTACATTTATTGTTAACAGCTGTGCTAAACTGCAATTAGAATCTGCACAGAACAAAGGTGTATGGTGCCTTTAAATCTACCTTGCAAAGTCCTGGGAAAAATCTGCTGGGTAAATGCAAACAGATAATAGCTCCTTTTGTGCATCGTGAATGTTTTCAATCTGTGAAAAGTCTGGTAACATCTAGCAGCCTCGCCGTTTCACAAAGAATTTGATCTTTGCAAAATGACATGATATTAGTATGCAGCCTTTTGAATATAATTGCATAACAATGAGCACAGAACGGTAATTTCTGATGGATGCTTTTGCAATCAAGCTCCCATTCATTAGTGTATGGCTTGTAATTACCTGAACCGCTCTGGACTTCCAAATGCGTTAAGCGTGAATCGGCAGTGCGCTCATTTCAAACAGTGCGGTTCACATGTCACGCATCAATTTCATGAAACTATTGCCGATCAACGTCCCCGGTGCAGGATAGCTGGCCATTTATGAACGAGGAACACACAGAGGCGAGAGAGCGACTATTTTCAGCCCACGTTATGTTTATTCTGGTGAAATTACTTTTAGTTAAAGGCTGAGGCTTCGAGCACAGTGAGTGTCGTTTGTTTTCTCGTTGGACTTCTATTTTTAATAGAAGCGATTCCTCGCTGCTTTTAGAAAAGGACCTTAGAAAAGTACACTGGCCCTGTCGCCGAACTCTATCTCCGCTACATTGAAGACTGCTTTGCCTATCTTCTGCACCCATGCAGAACTCCTTGATTTCACTAACTTCACTACTAAATTTCTATCCTGCTCTCAAATTTACTTGGACCATCTCCGACATCTCCCTCTCATTTCTTGACCTCACCGTCTCCATCATAGGAGATAGACTATCGACTGACATCTATTATAAAACCGAAGATAGACACAAAAAGCTGGAGTAACTCAGCAGGACAGGCAGCATCTCTGGAGAGAAGGAAAGGGTCGAGACCCTTCTTCAGACCTACTTCAGATAAACCTACTGATTCCCACAGCTATCTTGACCACACTTCTTCTCACCCTGCTTCCAATAAAGACTATCCCCTACGGCCAATTCCTCTGTTTACACCCAAAATGAGTTGTTCTGCTGCAGGACATCAGAGATGTCTTCATTCTTTAGGGAACGGGGTTCCCCACTTCCATCATAGATGATGCCCTCACTAGGGCCTCCTTGATATCTCGCAGCTCCTCCCATGCTCCCCCGCCCCCCAGTCGCAACAGGGACAGAGTCCCCGTTGTCCTCACCTTTCACCCCCTTAGCCATCCCATTCAGCACATGATCGGGCTCTGAGCACCGCGTGAGGAGCGGTGGTGGCTCGCCGCTGCGGCCCAACTCCCAACTCTGGAGCTGCAGCTGCAGACCGGTGGACTGTCGGGATATCGGGAGCTCGTGGGTCTGTGTGAGAGACCGCTCTCCGGAGCTCCCGCAACATAGCATCTCCAGCCCGTGTCGCGGGGTTGGAGCAACCCGGAGCGGGGCGGTACATCGCCCGGCGCGGCTTCAATGGCCGCGGGACATTCCAGCGCCCGCTGGGGGCTCCAACTTTATGACTTTTGGGCCTAGAGCGGGGCCGTACATAGCCCGGCCCGGCGCGGCCTCAATGGCCGTGGGACTTAACACCGCCCGCCTGGGGCTTCGACCTCGGGAGAGAAATGGTGCGGGGGAGAGAGAAGACTTTGCCTTCCATCACAGTGAGGAGGAGATTCACTGTGATGGATGTTTGTGTGAATTGAATTGTTTGTGTGTTTTTTTTATGAATTGTTCTGTTTGTATGGCTTGTAGAAACGGAGTTTTGTTCGAGCCTCTCTGAGGTTCGAATGACAAGTAATAAAATCAAATCCAAGATGTTCGCCACCTCCAACGGGATCCCACCACTAGGCACATCTTCCCGTCTCCACCCCTTTCAACTTTCTGCAGAGACCGTTCCCTCTGCACCTCCCTGGTCAACTCGTTCCTCCCCCCCCAAACCACCCCCTCCCCAGGTACTGTCCCCAGCAACCGCAGGAGATGCAACACCTATGTACCACAAAACACCTATGCTTCCCCCTCGACTCTGTCCAAGGACCCCAACAGTCTTTTTAGGTGAGGCTAAGGTTCACTTGCACCTCCTCCAACCTCATCTACTGTGCCCCCTGTTTCAGGTGTGGGCTCCCATATATCAGCGAGACCAAGCGCAGGTTCGGCGATCATTTCACTGATGCCGCTCAGTCCGCCTTAATCTACCTGATCTCCCGGTGCCTAACACTTTAACTTCCCCCTCCCATTCCCTCACTGATCTTTCTGTCTGGTCCTCCTCCAATGTCAGAGTGAGGCCCAGCGCAAATTGGAGGAACAGCACCTCATATTTTGCATAGGTTGCTTACACCCCAGCGGTATGAACATTGACTTCTCGAACTTCAAATAGCCCTTGTTTTCCCTCCCTCCTAGCTAACAGTGGTCCATTCTGCATTTTCCTTCACCATCTCTTTTGATCTCTTACACTTCATTATCTCCGCAACTCCCTCTCCCCTGACGCTCAGTCTGAAGAAGGGTCTCAGCCCGAAACGTCACCCATTTCTTCTACCCAGAAATGCTGCCTGTCTCACTGAGCTACTCCAGTATTTTGTGACTTTCTTCAGTGGAAACTGCATCTGCAGTTCCTTCCTAAACAGAGGGAACGCGATGCTTTATTTTTAGTGTTAGGTACAGAAGGAGGGCATGGACCCAGGGGAGAGGGAGAGAGAGAAGAAGGGGATTAACGCTAGCGAGGGAGAAAGAGAGTTGGAGTCTCCTGCACCTTTGGCGCCTGTTGGCCCTAGTAGATACTCGGACTACTCGACGTTGCTCCTATCACTCAAACATACCTTGTCTGGTACTCAGTTGTGTCATATATTTTACAGAGGATCCATTGGGTTTAAAGAGAGTGCGAGACATCCAAGCAACTTGTCACACATCCTGTTTACACTCCGAACTCCTGGGTCACATTCCAAACTTGACAGATAGGCAGGTATAAAATATTCTGCTTCTTTCCGAAAAGATAGATAGATACTGCATATTGATGGATGAGACTGCAGATACTGGAATCTGAAACAAAAAAAACTAGTGCTGGAGGAATCCATTACATGTAGCATGGAAACATAGAAACATAGAAAATAGGTGCAGGAGGAGGCCATTCGGCCCTTCTAGCCAGCACCGCCATTCATTGCGATCATGGCTGATCGTCCCCAATCAATAACCCGTGCTTGCCTTCTCCCCATATCCGTTGATTCCACTAGCCTCTAGAGCTCTATCTAACTTTGTCTTAAATCCATCCAGTGATTTGGCCTCCACTGCTCCTCTGTGGCAGGGAATTCCACAAATTCACAACTCTCTGGGTGAAAAAGTTTTTTCTCACTGTGGGGAGAATCTGTGGAGAGAACGGACACGCTGAAGAAGGCTGCTGACCAGAATCAATGACAGCCTCACGCTAGCCCAGGACATGGTGAAATCCTGTCTCAGTAAAGAGTCCTACGAATTGGACAGGAAATGGACGCAAAAAAAAAAATTAATGCAGGGATTGCTTTCAATGAGTGACACAGAGCATACAGCACAGACACGGGCCCTTCATCCCACACTCTGTGCTGAATGTGAAATTAATCTCCGTCCGCCTGTGATCCATATCCTTCCATGCCCTGCACATCCATGCATCTATCTAAAAGTCTCTTAAACACTACTGTTGTATCTGGCTCTACCACTACCCCTGGCACCTGCCACTCTCTGTTTAAACACATGCTCCCAACATCTCCTTTAAATGTTGACCATCTCACCTCAAAGCTATGCCTTCTGTTCTTTGACATTTTCCACCCGGGAAGAAAGTTTCTGACTGTCCACCCTGTCTAGTGAACCCTGAAAATATTTGTGTATAGTGTATGCCTACCACTGCTGTGTGGATGCATCACGGCAGGGTTTGGCAACTCTTCCGTCCAGGACCGTAGGAAATTGCAGAGAGTTGTGAACACAGCCAAGTCCAGTGCACAAACCGACTTGCCCACCAGCGACTCCAGCTACATTTCACACTGCCACGGGAAAGCAGCCAACTTCATCATCCACTTGCACCCCAGTCATTCCTTCTTCTCCGTTCTCCGGCTGGGCAGAAGATGCAAAAGCTTGAAAGCACGCACCACCAGATTCAGGAACAGCTTCTTCCCCGCTGTTATCAGGCTCGTGAACGGGCCTGTCATTAGGGAAAGATTAATTTTCAATCTCCCATTCTACCTTGTTGTAGCCCTTGCATTTTTTAACCTGCACTTTCTCAGTAGCTGTAACAATATATTCTGCACTATATTTATTTATACTTCTGCACTACCTGTTGTACTTATGTATGGTACAATATGCCTGGATAGCATGCAAAACACTTTTTCTTTGTATCTTGGTACACAGTGAGAGTATTTTAGTTTGTTGCCCTTCAATTGATGTGAAAATTTAATTTTGGCTAAGTCTCCATACATGGTCTTTACCTGACCTGCTGGTGTTTCCTGCATTTGATCCTGATTTTGTTCTATCTCTGCACCTTAGGAAACCCAATAATTGAGTGAAGAAGGGTCCTGATCCAAAGCATCACCCATCCTTTTCCTCCAGACATGCTGCCTGACCCATTGAGTTACTCCAGCACTTTGTCTCTATCTTTGGTGTAAACCAGCATCTGCAGTTCTTTGTTCCTACATTAGTTCTTCCCCTGATCTCCCTGACGCAACTCCAGGGCAGACGATAGAGGCAGCAATGTCCAAGGGTACAGATTAAACCATAATACCTGCTGATTGATTGAATTTGATTCATTGAAAGGTATCGCCGACCATCGATCACCCGTTCACACTCGTTCTACGTTATCCCTCTTTCTCATCCGCTCTCTGCACTCGAGGGAAAATCTCCAGAGGCCAATGGACCTACAGGCCTACACGTCCTTGAGATGTGGGAGGACACCAGAGCACCCTGTCAAAGGGAGAGCATTCAAACTCCACACAGACAGCGCCCGAGGTCAGGATCGAACCTGGAATCTCAGGAACTGTGAGACAGCAGCTCGACCAGCTGCGCCACTGTGCTGCCTTGTATATGTATTCAGCTTTCTGGACAGTTTATGGAACAGGGCTGCAAAAAATTAAAAGGTGTGAGCCTGTGAGTCATTGTCACCTTTGCAATTTGATCTGCCTTTAGATAATGATACAAATACTTTGGGACATAGAGTCACGGGATAAATGCACATATCCGATGACGAGTGTGAATTTAGATACAGCAGTGTATTTCCACAATGTCTCCGTGCTAATGAATAGCTTAATTTTAAGAATGTTGTGCATTTAAAAAAAATTGTGGATTTAAAAAGTTGTACTGAAAGAGTGGAATGTGGAGGAAAAAGATTAAAGTGCAGGAGGAACTCAGCTCGTCAGGCAGCATCTGTGGTGGGAAATGGGCAGATGATGTCTCGTGCCGGAACCCTTCAGGCTGCAGAATTGCTGCAGAATTGCTGCAGACTATGAGGAGGTTTCACAGTGGAGCAGGACAATGGAGGCACAAGGGACTGCAGATGCTGGAGTCTTGAGCAGACTGCAAAGGTTTGGAGGAACTCAACGGGTCAGGCAACATCTGTGGTGGGAACTGGACAGATGACACTTCAGGTCGGGACTCTTCTTCAGGTCGTTACTTTAGAGGTACAGCGTGGGAACGGCCCATGAGAGATTGGCAGGTGCCTGGAACGCACTCTCAGGGGTGACGGAGGAGGCAGATGAGATAGTGGTGTCTAAGAGGCTTTTAGATATGCACACGGACATGCAGGGATACGGATCACGTGCAGGCAGAGGAGAATATTTTCACTTGGCATCATGTTCAGCACGGACATAGTGGGCTGAAGGGCCTGTTTTTGTCCTGTGCCATACTGTTTTGTTTAGTTTCGAGGTACAGGGCGTAAACAGGTCCTTCAGCCCACAGAGTCCGCACCGGCCAACGGTCCCCGCACGCTAACACTACCCTACACACACTAGGGACAATTTACAAATTATACCAAGCCAATTAACCTACAAACCTGCATATTTTTGGAGTGTGGGAGAAAACCGGAGATCTCAGAGAAAACCCACGCTGGTGACGGGGAGAGCATACAAACTCCGAAGAGACAGCACCCATAGTTAGGATCAAACCCGGTTCTCCGCCGCTGCAAGCGCTGTGAGGCAGCAACTGTACCACTGCGCCACCGTGCCACCCTTCTATGTTCCCTGTTCTAACCTGCTGAAATCGACACTTTCACCCCCCACCCCGCCTCTCTTGATTTGACATCCTGATTACCCTCAGCATTAATTTGCTTCCTAATCCTCTCCTCCCCTCTCTCTCCTTTCAGACGCTCCTTAAAGCCTCCTTCCTCGTCCGAGCTATTGGTTTCCTGCCCTAATATTTCCACATGTGGCTCGCTGTCAAATTTCGTTTGGCAGCTCTGCGGTGAAGTGCCTGAGGCGGATTTGCTGTGTTAAAAATGAAATGTAAATGGAAGCTGTTGAATTGAACAAATTGCCCCCTTTGTTTCAGTGCTGAGATTAACTGTATCCCTCTGCCCGACTCAAGAATTTGGTGGATGTGGTTTAGTGTGGAACATGCACATTTTACGGTGGTCTCACTCATATTGAAAGAAAGTGGCCTTTGGCAGGTAAACAAGGGACATGCTTCTAAATCCAAGATCGTAGCTTACAGTGGGGACACAGCACGGTGGATATATTCCTTATCTCGCAATTGAATACAAAATTCAAGGGGCAGGAAGGAACTGCAGATGCTGGTTTACACCGAAGATAGGTCCAAAATGCCGGAGTAACTCAGTAACAGGCAGTATCTCTGGATAGAAGGAATCGTTTAAGTTTCGGGTCGAGATGCTTCTTCAGACTCCTGGTGGAGGCAGATATCACAGTAGTGTTTGAGAGGCTATTGGACTTCTTCAGACCTGAAACATGGCACATAATTCAAGGTGTCTGATGATGTTAAAGGTTGCAAGGGTGCCGGGGTTATGTGGAGAATGCAGGTGAAAGGGGTTAGGAGGGAGAGATAGACCCACCATGATTTAGTGGTAGAGTAGACTCCCCCGAGTGTATGGAACAAGCTGCCAGAGGAGATAGTTGAGGCTGGGACTATCCAAACATTTAAGAAACAGTTAGACATGTACATGGATAGCGGGGACAGGTTTGGAGTGATATGGACCAAGCGCAGGCACGTGGGACTAGTGTAGCTGGGACATGTTGGCCAGTGTGGACAGGTTGGGCCGAAGGGCCTGTTTCCACACTGTATCACTCTATGACTCTATGACTTGATGGGCCGAATGGCCTAATTCTGCTCCTATCACTTATTAACATGAATGACACCAACAAACCTGTCAAAAATACCACATTTCCTTTCATAAAACAATGCTAGAATAGCTCAGCAGGTCAGGCCTGAAGGATCTACAGTAGATAGGAGACGTTTCAAGACAGGACCTTTCTTCATGCTGTGTGACCAGCTGAGTTACTCCAGCACTTTGTGCTTTTTCCAAAATCAGCATCTGCAGTTTTCTCTACTCTGCAGTGTCTGTGTTTTCAAACTTTGACTTACATGATTTGGTTCTGGCAGCAATGTTCTTGGGCAGAAAATGTTTGGAAAGTTTGCTGGGTGAAATTTATTGGGTTTCTCTTCCAGTTAGAACGTGAAATTCATGCAGCACACTTTCATGCTTCTGTATCTTCTGCCCAGCTGGAGCGGGGAGAAGAACGAACGGCAAGTCTTTGATTATGGTGGAGGCAGATATGACAGTGGCATTGCAGAGGCCTTTGGATAGGCACATGGATCTGTAGGGAATGGAGCGATATGGATTATGTGCAGGAAGATAAGAGCTGGCCTGGGCATCAGACAGACATTGTGGGCAGAAGGGCCTGTTCCTGTGCTGCGCTCTTCTATGTTCTAAGTAAGAAAGCAGCTCGCCATCGCTCTCTGAAGGGCAATTAGGGATGTACAACAAATGCTATCCCTGCCTCTGATAACCACATCCTAAATAAGAGGTAACTTTTAAAAAAGGCCACCTCAATCAAACCTATCTTCCACACAAGAGCGGAGTATTTTAATCCCACTCTAGGGTGGCAGAGTAGCACAGCGGTCGAGTTGCTGCCTTACAGCTCCAGAGACCCAGGTTCAATATTGACCTTAGGTGCAGTCTGTGTAGAGTTTGCACGTTCTCCCCGTGACCGCGTGGGTTTTCTCCGGGTGCTCCAGTTTCCTCCCACACTGCAAAAACGTGCAGGTTTGTGGGTTAATTGGCTTCTGCAAATTGTAATTTGCCTCTAGTGTGTAGGATAGTGCTAGTGTATGGGGTGATCATGGTCAGGGCTGTCTCGATGGGCCAAAGAGCCTGTTTCTGCCCTGTATCTCTAAAGTATAAAGAACAATCTAAAGATTGAGGCTTGATAGAAGTTTATAAACTTATGAGAGGCATAGATAGGGTAGACACTCACAACCTGTTTCCCAGGGTGGAAACGCCCAACACTAGAGTGCACAGCTCTCAGGTGAGTGGGGGACAGTTTAATGGAGATGTGCGGGGCAAGTGCCGAAGGGTCTGTTTCCACGCTGTAGCTCGAAAGTAAAGTCTAGTCGGGGATATGCAACAAATGGTGGTCCTGCCTGCGATGACCACATCCTCAATAATGAATAACTATTTGGAGTGGCCACAGTGGCGCAGCGGTAGAGTTGCTGCCTTACAGTGCTCGCAGTGCCGGAGACCCGGGTTCAATCCTGACTACGGGTGCTGTCTGTACGGAGTTTGTATGTTATCCCCGTGACCTGCGAGATCTCCAAGATCTTCAGTTCCCTCCCACACTCCAAAGAGGTGCAGGCATGTAGTTTAATGGGCTTGGTGTTTGTGTAGTGTGTGTAGGATAGTGTTGATATGTGGGCATCGCTCTTCGGTGCGGACGCGGTGGGCCTGTTTCCGCACAGTATCTCCAAACTGAACTAGAATAAACTAAAGGCCTCCTAAATCAAACCAATCTTCTGCTCAAGAACCAAGTATTTTAATCCCACTCCAATCCACAACTGCATCAACAATGAACTACCACTGTAAACCTCAGAGGGTTAACGAGAGGTATGCCCAAGGCTGCGGACTGCTCCGTAAACACTCGTCCACTCTGCCTTCCTTTGAGAAGGGCAACACCTAATCTCAGAGGGAAGAGAGTGAAGGGGCAGAGGCAGATTTATTGCAGAGGAAACACTTTCTCCCCTGGAACTTGACAGTTTTGAGTATTAACAATGAGGATGCTCAGTGTGAGCTGCGCCGGTGACAATAGGATCCACAATTTCATTTTTTATTGACCCTCTCTGTTTCCTTGTGTTAACTCCCTTCCTGCTGGTTTTGAGATATTATTTCCCTCAAAGATCACGGCAATGAGCGGTAAGAAGGCCCGTGACCATCGGACGACATATATAGCCGCAAATAGTGTTGTCAGACTCTGAGATTTATGACTCAGATCATTGTGAACAATGGCCGCTGAAGCCCTCTGACTTTGGACCCGAGTCAAAATGTGCATGTTTTGTCTGTCTGCCCAGAAAAGGTGTCTTTGAAAGGAACACAGCTCACACTTATTAGGCAGCCAACGCTCGTTTTTATTCCGAAGAACTGCCTTGGATTTGTCATTCGTCATTTGTCATTTGTCATTTATGCTTCTCCTCAGTTTTGATCCAAAGTGCACATTCCAACATCACCCTGCTACAGGAAAAATGCCATTAAGGTGGAAAGAGTGCAGAGGAGATTTACAAGGAGTGTCAGGACTCGAGGGGCTCAGCTATGGTGAAAGGTTGCGCAGGCTTAGCCTTTATTCTTCAGAGCGCAAGAGGCTGATCACAGAGTCATAGAGTCATACAGTGTGGAAACAGGCCCTTCAGCCCAACTTGCCCACTTGACCAACATGTCCCATCTACACTAGTCCCACTTGCCTGCGTTTGGCCCATATCCCTCTAAACATGTCCTATCCATGTACCTGTTTAATTGCTTCTTAAACTGAGCGATAGTCCCTGCCTCAACTACCTCCTCCAACAGCCCGTTCCATACACCCACCACCCTTTGTGTGAAAAAGTTGCCCTTAAATTCCTATTAAACCTTTTCCCCTTTCACAAACATATGCCGTCTGGTTCCTGATTCGCCCACTCTGGGCAAGAGATCTGCCTGATCTATTCCTCGCATGATTTGATACATCTCTATAAGATCACCCTCATCCTCCTGTGCTCCAGGGAATAGAGTCCCAGCATTCTCAACATCGTCCTATAGCTCAGAACCTCGAGTCCTGGCAACATACTTGTAAAACCTCAATGCACCCTCTCCAACTTAAAAACATATTTTATGTAACCTGCTGCCCCGAACTGAATACAATACTCTAAAGGTTGCCTCATCAACGTCTTATACAACTGCAACATGACCTCCCAACTTCGATACGCAATGCTCTGACTGATGATGGCCAATGTGCCAACGGCCTTTTTGACCACCCCATCTACCTGTACCTCTTCAAGGAACTATGTACCTACACTCCTAGATCCCTCTGCTCCACAACACTCCCCAGAGCCCTACCATTCACTGTGCAAGTCCTGCCCATGTTAGTGCTTCCAAAATGCAACTCCTCACATTTCTCTGTAGTAAATTCCATCAACCATTCCTCAGCCCACCTGCCCAATATTAAACATAGAGATGTTTAATATTGTGAGGAAAAGAGGCCCTACCCTTGGAAAAGATTCTGTGCATTCACCCTGTCTATTCCCATCATGATTTTAAACACTTCCATAAGATCACCCCTCAGTCTCTTGCAGTATTTCCGTACTCTCTCTGTACTCATGTACACTATTAAAGAAGATCCATTTTGGTGAAAATTCATGCTATCTACTGAGGCTGCATTTGGAGTATTTCAGTTACAGTCACAGTTTTGGTCACCACGTTACAAGTAGGATATGGCGGTATTGGAGAATCATGAGGTTTACTAGAATGCTGCCCGGATTACAGAATAGGTTTAGGTTTATTATTGTCACAAGTACCAACGTCTAGTGAAAAGCTTTGTTTTGCATGCTATCAAAACAGATAGAAACAATCAGTTCATGCTCAAGTACAATAGATAGAGCAAAGGGGAAGATACAGCGTGCAGAATATAGTTTTCAGCAATGTAGCGCATAGTAGCGCATCAGTTCCTTTGACAAAATCCAATGTCCTCAATGTGGTAGAGAGAAGTGAACTGTACCCTAGCTTATGGCAGGACCTTTCAGAAGCCAGATAACGGAGGGGAGGATGGTGCGCACATTCAAGCTTCTGCATCTTCTGCCCTGCGGGAGCAGCAGCAAGAAGGAGTGACGAGCGTGGGACAAGTCTTTGATTATGTTGGCTGTTTTTACCAAGGTAGCGTGAAGTGCAGATAGATTCAATGGTGGGTAGTCTGGCCTGTACGATGGACTGAGCTCGCTGTAATTTCTTGTGGCCTTGGGCAGAGCTATTCGCAAACCAAGCTGTGATGCAAGCCGACAGTATGGCTTTCTGTGGTGCATCTGTAGAGGTGTGTAAGGGTCAAGGGAGACACGGAGAATTTCCACAGCATCCTCACGAAGTAGACCATAAGACCATAAGACGTAGGAGCAGTATTATGCCATCGAGTCTACTCCACCATTCAATCATGGCTGATCTATTTTTCCCTCTGAACCCTATTTTCCTGCCTTCTCCCCATAACCTTAGATGCCCTTCCTAATCAAGAACTTATCTATCTCCACTTTACAAAATACCCAATGTCTTGGTCTCCACTGCCGTCTTTGGCATTGAATACCACAGATTCATCACCCTCTGGCTAAAGAAATTCCTCCTTATCTCCATTCTAAAGATATGAACTTTTATTCTGAGGCTGTGCCATCTGATTCTAGACTCTCCCGATACTGGGAACATCCTTCCCATGTACACTATCTCGGCCTTTTATTATCCAGTGGATTTCAATGAGAACACCCTCCCTTATTCTTCTAAACTAGTTGTGCTTTCTTGGCTGTCGTATAAATGTGGTTGGTCCACGGCAGGTCATTGGCGATATTAACGCTGAGGAACGTGAAGCTCTCAACAATCTCCACGTCCGCACCATTGATGCAGATTGGGGCACGTACTCCACCATACTTCCTGAAGTCAATAACTAGTTCTTGCTGACACTGAGGGGGAGGTTATTGATCTGACAATATGTCACAAAGTACTCTATCTACCTCCTTCCTAAATTTAAGAAGGAACTGCAGATGCTGGAAAATCGAAGGAAGACTAAAATGCTGGAGAAACTCAGCGGGTGAGGCAGCATTTATGGAGCGAAGGAAACACTCTGAAGAAGGGTCTCAACCAGAAATGTTGCCTATTTCCTTCGCTCCATAGATGCTGCCGCATCCGCTGAGTTTCTCCAGCATTTTTGTCTACCTCCTTCCTATATCATTGTTTGGGGTTTGGTCCACCCCAATGGTGTCGTCAGCAAACGTGTGGATAGAACTACAGCCTAATGTAGCCACACGGATGTGGGTAGATAGGGAGTGTATAGAGGACCAATATTCCTACAGGATACCTGTGATGAGAGTCATTGTGGAGGAGGTGGGTCAGAATGGCGAGGATCGAGTGGCAGAAGGGGGATTCCTAGGTCCTGAAGTTTGAAGATGCGTTTGCTCGGGATGCTGTTGTTGAAGGCAGAGCTGTCGTTAATGAATGGGAGACTAATGTCAAAGTCCTTGTTGTCTAGGTTTTCCAGATATGAGTTTAGGGTCAGGGAAATAACGTCTGCTGTGGACCTGTTGTGATGGTAAGCTCACTGCGGTGGTCAGGGCTGGTGAATTAATGTGCGCCATCACCAGCCTCTCAACGCACTTCATGACAGTGGTTGTCAGAGTCACCGGACGATGGTCCCTCCTAAGCCCCTGTCCCACTTAGGAGACCTAAAGAGCAACCTCTGGTGACCTTGTCCGCCACCCAAAAAAAAAATCAAGGTGGAGGTGACCTGCAACCTCCTACCACCTCCCACGCATCTGTTGAAAACCTTCCTCGACTATGAAGAAAACTGGCTTCGAATATGGCTGCTACTAAAAAAGTATCGATTTTAAAAACGACAACCTATTTTTAGTCGAGGCTGGTTTTAATCGTGATGAAAAAATAGCAGCAACATAGATGAGGCCTCAACCACGTGGAAACCACTCTCTACCATTAGGGAGAGTGACCAAAACCTCCGGTGACCTCATGGAAACCTTGGGTGGCGGGCAAGGTCACCAGAGGTTGTTGTTTAGGTCTCCTAAGTGGGACAGGGGCTTAAGGCATGGTCTTACCTTTCTTCGGCACCGGCATGATTGTGGCCTTTTTGACGTAGGTGGGAACCTCAGAATGAAAGAGTGCGTCACCCACAAACACAGGTCCTGAGGATGCCGCCGGGAACTCCATCCGGACCGGTTGCTTTCCATGGATTAATTCACAGTGAAACCGATCTCACATTTGTCTCAGTAACGTATGGTTTTACCATAAGGAGAGGATGGACAAACTTGGAATGTTTTCTCTGGAGCGCCGGAGACTGAGGGCAGACCTGATAGAAGTATTTAAAATGATCAGCGGCATAGATAGGGGTAGACAGAGAGAACAATTTTCCCACGGAGGAAGTGCTAAAGACTAGAGGACACAGGTTTAAGGTGAGAGGGGGAAAGTCGAAAGGAGGTGTGCGGGGCAAGTGTTGGGTGCCTGGAACATACTGCCAGGGATGGTGATGAAGGCAGATCCGATAATGGTGCTGAAAGGGCTTTTAGACAGACACATGGAAATGTAGGAAATAGTCTGAAGAAGGCTCTCGACTCGAAACATCATCTATTATTTTTCTCCAGGGATGCTGCCTGACCCGCTGAGTTTTACATCCTGCATTTTGTGTTTATCTTCAGTGTAAACCAGCATCTGCAGTTCCTTGCTAGCTACAAAGATTAATTTAATTTGGGATAATGTTCGGCACAGACATTGTGGGCCGAAGAGCCTGTTCCTGTGCTGTATGTGTTCTATATCCTGTGTTCTGTTTAACATTGGACACTCTGAATTCAGCTGAAATCTGTGTGTTTGTCTTGCATTGGGGCCAATTACTAAGAGCAAACCAAACAATGATAAAAAGCCATTGAGATTCAGCCGCATGTCCCATTGGGATTGCAGCATGTGGCGTGGGATTCCTGAAACGCTTAGTCACTTCTTAAAGTAAACCCGCTCAAATCTGAGAAACGTTCTCAGGAGGAAATTTCAAAGCAGCCTGAAATCTGGCAGAGATCAGTGGCGCGGTGGCGCAGTGGTAGAGTTGCTGCCTCACAGCGCCAGAGACCCGGGTTCAATCCCAACTACGGGTGCTGCCTTTACAGGGTTTGTACGTTCTCCCCGTGACCAGCTTGGGCTTTATTGGAGATCTTCGGTTTCCTCCCACACTCCAAAGACGTGCAGGTTTGTAGGTTAATTGGCTTGGCGTAAATGTCAAATTATCCCTAGTGTGTGTGGGATAGTGTTAGTGTGTGGGGATCACTGGTCGGTGCGGACACGGTGGGCCGAAGGGCCTGTTCTTCAAACAAACCGAACCAATATAACTAACAGGAGTCCAGCTTAAAAAGCCCAACCCCGAGGGGAAGTTGGAGGAGGAATTTTGGGACCAGCCCTGCTCAGACGATGAACCAGAACCATCAGAGATTCCAGAGATATCAACTCAGTCCAGGGCGTCTGAGGAAAGGACAGGGGCCAACAATAGGAGAGGGAGAGATGTCTCCTTTGGGACACGGCCAGCAGAGTCTTCGTTTGCACTCTTCATTGAAGTGTCTGAGGATGCGCCACTCCCAGCAGAGGAAGCTAGAGGTGGCGGCGCTGCTTTCAGAGTCAGGAGGAAACCCAGGCCAAGGGCCAGGAAGCATGCATTCCCTGCTCGCTGCTTCCAGGGGGAAGGAACGCTGTTGCCTTGGGCGGATGTGGGATTGGACATCGATGAAGATGAATGTGTTGCCCTGAACCATGGAAGCGGACAAAGTGTGGAGGAGGGGTTCGGTCAGACTTGTGGGCTCTGAGGAAAATTGTGTGTGTGGGGGGGGGGAGGGGAATTAGATACTGCACGGAATCGCAGGATAAATCTGCTATTAGAACATGGAACGTAGAACAGTACAGCACAAGAAAAGGCCCTTGAGCCCACAGTGTCTGTGACAAACATCATGCAGAGACCAAGTCTTATCTGCTTGCCGTAATCTTCATCCCTCCATTCCATGCATGCCCACAGTGCCAGCCAAAAATATTATTATTTCATACGATGGCGCAGCGGTAGTGTTGCTGCCTTACAGCGCCAGGGACCCGGGTTGCAGCCTGACTACAGGTGGTGTCTGTACGGAGTTCGTGCGTTCTCCCCGTGGCGTGCATGGGTTTTCCCCGGGATCTTGGTTTCCCCCCACACTCCAAAGATGTACCGCTTTGTAGGCTAATTGGCTTTGGTAAAATTGTAAATTGTCCCTGGTGTGTGTAGTGTTCATGTGCTGGGGTCGCTGGTTGGCACGGACTCAGTGGGCTGAAGGCTCGTTTCCACACTGTATCGTTAAACTAAACTAAATAAAATGTATTAAAATACACATATTTTTCTTAAATATTACTATTTTATATTTATTGATATATTTACATATTAAAGATATATTTATTTATATTGTGTGTGCCTGTGTGTGTGTGCGTGCATGCATGTGTGCGTGTGTGCATGTGTGTGTGTATGCGTGTATGCGTGCGCGGGCGTGTGTACGTGCATGTGTACGTGCGTGTTTGCCTGTGTGCGTGCGTGCGTGTGTGCGTGCATGTGCGTGCGTGCGCTTGTGTGCGTGCGTGCATGCGTTGGTGTGCGTGCATGTGTGCGTGTGTGCGTGCGGGCGTGTGTGCGTGCGTGTGTGTGCGTGCATGTGCGTGCGTGTGCTTGTGTGTGCGGCATGCGTTGGTGTGCGTGCATGTGTGCATGTGAGCGTGCGTGTGAGCGTGCGTGCGTGCATGCGTTGGTGTGCGTGCATGTGTGCGTGTGAGCGTGCGTGTGTGGGTGCGTGTGTGCGTGTGTGTATACATTTGCCTCAACCATTACCCCTGGCAATGCGCTCCAGGTGCACACGACCATCTGTGTAAAAAAAATTGCCACGCACACCTCCTTTAAACATTGCTCCTCTCACCTTAAAGCTGTGCCCTCTAATATTTGATTTTCCATCCTGGGAAAAAGTTTCTGACTGTCTACCGTATCTATGCCTCTCATAATTTTATATCAGGTGTCCCCCAACCTCTAGTGTTCCAGAGAAAATAATCCAAGTTTGCCCAGCCTCTCCCTCAGTCTACCTAATACCCCCTAATACAGGCATCATTCTGAGAAACCTCCTCTGCACCTTTTCCAAAGCCTCCGCAGTGCTCGCAATACACCAAACGTGGCTGAACCAAAATGCTATGAAGCTGCATCATGACTGCCCGACTCTTAGACTCAATGGCCCAAACTATGAAGGCAAGCACATCATATGCCTTCTTTACCTAGGTATGTTACAAAACTTACCTTTAGCGGTGCTGCAGTTCTGCCGCTGGCCGTGTGCACGACTTTGGCGCCTTTGGGGGGGAGCGGGGTTAAAATGCGGTTTTCCCCATGCAATCCGGAACTTTCTGTTGTCGGAGTGCGATCTATTTCTGGAGAAGCGTTCCGACTGCCGGTAAGTCCGTTTTTTAAATAAATAGCCCGACTACTTAATCACTGCAGTAAAATAAAAATTAGCTCCTAATGCCATGAACGCTGACAACGGGGACCGATTTTACGTAGGGGACAGGTAAGCTGTTTATTTTTACATATAAACTTGCTTTTTTAGGGGACTTTAATCAACATTTCATGTTGCGAAACGGTGATTTAGCCCCCATAAGAACCGGCAGAAAATTTCCTGCCGATATTGGGTTAAAATTCACCGCAACTGCAACGTTCCAATAAAGCGCGTTCCAGAAAATCCCACTCGCAAGCTGTTTAAAATGCCCATTAATTTACAGGCATTAAACACTGAATTCCTTCAATTTGGCCTATAAATTAATGACAATTAGATTTAAAAATCATGTTATATTGTGAATTATCGTGGCTGTTAATTGTACACAGGCTTTAATTTTTTTTTAATTTTTTCTTAAGAAATGGATAGATGTTTAGATCTAGTAATTGAATGTTGTAATTGGCTACAATTGGGTAACTAACTAATTATATGCTTTAATTTCAGGTCATCCAAGTAAGATTGTTTCATATTTGTTTCGGAATAATTCAATCTATAATAACTGAAAATTTCTTTAAGTTCTCTTAATTTTTAAGGAAGTTATGGGCTTTTGACTGTCATTGATCACAACTTTTGTGTTAAGTCAATGGAAAAGCAATAGGGAACAAGATGCTAATTTCCTAGTATGAAAATGGCCATAACTTTTTTAATACTGAAGATATGAAAGTGAATTTGGTGTCAAATTAAACTTATTTTTATGCTTTATCTGATGGGATTAATTGCAGACTTGATTTTTTAAATCTCAACATTTTGTAACATTGCTACTTTACCACAGTTAAAGTGAGACACATGTTGCATTTACAAGAGGTTAGATCGGACAAGGAGCCTTTTCAGTTGCACCCCATTGTAAGATCACTGGTTCCCAATTCTGATCCTTAACCCTTCCATCCCCAAATCCTCTGCTTCCGTAAAAGTAACCTCCTGACTCATAACCCCGATAAGCTTTCAAAATGGCCTTTTAAAATAATGCCGAACATTGGTCAGGTAGATAGTCACACTCTTTTCCCCAGAGTAGGAGAATCTAAATACAGAGAGCACAGTTTTAAGGTTAGAGGGGAAAGATTTAAAGAGGACCGTGTAAAGTATGGACAAGGAACTGCAGATGATGGAATCAAGCGTTGAACACAAAGTGCTGGAGTAACTCAGCATCTCTGGAGGACCTGGATAGGCAGCATTCGGGTTGGGACCCTTCTTCAGACTGCTTTAGACCTGGTAACCTATAATAAGTCACCTTCACATGTTTGGGGCTTGGGGAGGGGGAAGGCAGGTCATCGAGGAACCTTGGAGGTCTGAGAGGTCATTTGCGTGCTCCACAGATGTGAAAGATGTTGGCCCCACAGCTATCTGCCGGGCTCTTGTGTGCAGAATCTCCTCCTATGCAGGAGGGCAGCTTCCTCAGCCAGAGGTTGGCCTGTGGGGCAACTCTTCCGATAGCCTGGGCCGACCGCTCCCTCCTGCAGGCCTGCTATCACACTGTTCTTCAAGTATTCACCTGGACACTTATCTAAATCTGGAACTATATTATTCTCTGGAAAGGGGGAGGAGCGGCAGAGTAGCGCAACGCTAGAGTTACTGCCTTACAGCGCCAGAGACCTGGGTTCGATCCTGACCACAGGTCTGTATGGAATCTGTATGTTCTCCCAGTGATCACGTGGGTTTTCTCCGGGTGCTCCGGCTTCCTCCCACACTCCAAAGACATACAGGTTTGTCGGTTAATTTGTTTCAGTATAATTGCAAATTGTTCCGAGTGTGCTGGATAGTGCTTGAGTACGGGGTAATCACTGGTCGGCACGGACTCAGTGGGCCGAATGGCCTGTTTCCGCCTTGTATCCCTGAGGTCTGAAGTATAATCTAAAGGTTGAGGGGAGACTTGATGGAAGTATTTAAAATTATGTGCAGCACAGACAGTCAGAACCTGTATCCCAGAGTGGAAATGACCAACACTAGGAATGATCTTCCAGCAGAAGTGGTGGAGGCAGGATCGATTTTAACATTTTAAAGTAAAGTGGTATAGGTGTACGGACGGGAAGGGAATGGAGGGGTATGGTCTCAGTGCAGGTAGATGGGACTAAGGGAAAATAAATGGTCGGCACGGACTGGAAGGGCCGAGAAGACCTGTTTCCGTGCTGTATTTGTTATATGGTTCTATGGTTAACACTAGAGAGCATAGCTGTAAGGTGAGAGGGAGAAAGTTTAATGGTGATGTGTGGGGCAAGTTTTTAACACAGAGAGTGGTGGAGGCCTGGAACGCATTGATAGGGCTGGTGGTGGAGGCAGATATAATAGCGGCATTCGAGAGATTTTTTTTAGATAGGCACACGGAATAGAGGGATATGGATCATATTCATATTGCGACCAAACGTTGCATGTCTAAGGCCAGCAGTATTATAAAAGACCCCACACATCTCCATCACGGACTGTTCACTCTGCTGCCCTCGGGCAAAAGATATCGTAGCATAAGGAGCAGAACATCAAGGTTCTGCAACAGCTTCTTCCCACGAGCCATCAGACTCCTGAATGCCATGTAATGGGCTGCCACCATGGTCTATTTATCCTTTTATCCTTTTTATCCATTTTACCCTTCTGTTAATTATCGTGTTGCACAGGGAGCCAAATGCAACGGAATTTCGTTTGGAATTACATATATCGATGTATTTCTTAATGACAATAAAGTTTGTTTGACTTTTTGATTTTGATATTCAGGCAGATGAGATCAGTTTAACTTGGCATCATGTTCGGCATAGACATTGTGGGCCGAAGGGACCGTTCCTGCTCTACATTCTATAAATCTCGTTGCTGTGATCTGTTATTTCAGGAGCCCCTGCATTCCCCCCCAACGCTCCTCCTCCCCGGCACCCCAACGCTCCCCTTTCATGGAGCCTTTCATTTTTCTGGATCATTACAATAACATTTGACGCACTGGCGAACAACACATCTGGACCACATCTAGACATCAGGTGATTATTTTCTCACAAGAAGCGAAAACATCTCGTCTGCAGCTGGTGCAGAATTGAACTGCAGATGCTGGTTTAAACCAAAGATAGACACAAAAAGCTGGGGTAACTCAGCGGGTCAGGAAGCAACTTCGGAGAAAATGAACAGGTGACGTTTCAGGTCGAGTCCCTTCTTCAGACTGAGAGAAATGATCTCATTGGAATAAGTAGCTGGGAATTGTGTTCCTCGTGGGTTGGTTGTCAGTCGCGTTCAGAAACTGTATCGAGTTCGGCCCTGAATCCCAGAAGATGATTTTGAAGCCAGATTTCTTGGCTGTGATTTCTCCACTGAAGTCTGGACGGGAACAGCAGCCGGGAGGGAAAGGCAGGTCAGTTTTGTGCCCTGCAGTTCTTGCCAGAAGTCATCCAGCCAACAGTCACATCCAGGGGCTGCTACGATACTATTCGATACGATAGACATTTATTTATCCCAGGAGCGAAATTGATCTGCCAACAGTCATCAAACACAAAATACATGGAACATGAAATTAATGTGACGAGTGGAAAGGATTGGGGATGTGCAAAGATTTGAGGGGGGGGGGGGGGGTGTGTGGGGAGTCAGTTTACCACACAACAGAAGGGGGAGGAGTTGTCCAGATTGATAGCCACAGGGAAGAAGGATCTCCTGTGGCGTTCTGTCCTGTGGAACCAGTCTGTTGGTGAAGGGACTCCTCAGGAGGACCACTGTGTTATGGAGGGGGTGAGCTGTATTGTCCAAGATGTTCCACAGTTTGAGGAGCATCCTCCTCTCCAAGTCAACCTCGCCCTGCTGCCTAGTGAAGAAGATGGCACTGGTTACCACCGATTGTTAGAACATCTGCAGCATCTTACTAAAGAGACATTGAAGGAGCGGAGCCTGCTCAAAAAGTACAGCCGGCTCTGTCCCTTTGGAGAGGGCCTCAGCATTCCTGGACCAGTCCAGTTTACTGTCCAGGTACAAGGTATGTGTACTTGATGTAGCTGTGGTGAATTTCATTTGTGGTACAGAAATGTTTAATGGTTCTAAACAGCATTGATGTACTGAGGGATCTTGGTGCCAATCACGATAAAGTCTGAAGATGGGTCCCGACCTGAAAAGTCACCTATCCATGTACTCCATAGATGTTGCCTGATCTGCTGAGTTACTCCAGTACTCTGTGCCTTTTTTTGTTAACCAGCATCTGTAGTTCCTTGTGTCTCTGAGATTCAAAAAAAAGGCCTGTTCTATTAAATAACCCAAATACAACAAATCAGTTAAATATCAATGACAACTCTGTTGAGCCAGAGATTTGACGAATGTTCAGCAAGATAATACTGGTTAATATGTTGTTTATAGTTTATGCAAGAAAGAACTGCAGATGCTGGTTTAAATCGAAGGTAGACACAAAATGCTGGAGTAACTCAGCGGGTGAGGCAGCATTTTTGGACAGAAGGAATGGGCGACATTTCGGGTCAAGACCCTTCTTCAGACTGATGTCAGGGGAGGGGGCGGGACAAAGATAGAATGTGAAGTGTTTAGTTTTGTTTCGAGGTGCAGCGCAGAAGCCGGCCTTTCGGCCCACCGGGTCAGCGGCAACCAGCGATTCCCACACATTAACACTATCTTAAACACACTAGGGAGAATTTTTACAATTTTACCTAGCCAATTAGCCTACAAACCTGAACGTCTATGGGTGCTGGCTATATGGAGTTTGTACATTCTGCCCCTTCCCTTGGAGGAAACCTGAGCACCCAGAGAAAACCCATGCGGTCAGGGGCAGAATGTACAAACTCCGTAAAGCCAGCACCCATAGACAGGATCAAACCCGGGCCTCTGAAGCTACAAGGCAGCAACTCTACCACTAAGCCACCATGCTGTTAACAATAGGTGTGAATGTAATGGCCAGCTCCATCATGGCCAGCTGCAGCTGGGACTTTGAAAATGGTGCCAAGACCTGGAGACTCTTGCATATGAACTTAGTGGGCTATTACTATACTTTCTATAACTTAATGAGTAGCGAAGAAAGCCAATGGCATGTTGGCCTTCGCAGTGACAGGGTTTGAGTATAGAAGCAAGGAGGTGCAACTGCAGTTGTATAAGGCTATGGTGAGACCACACCTGTGTGAAGTTTTGGTCTCCTAATTTAAGGAAGGACATTCTTGCTATTGAGGGAGTAGGTTCACCAGGTTAATTCCTGGGATGGCGGGACTGATTTATGATGAAAGATTGGGCTTGTATTTACTATAATTTAGAAGGGTGAGAGGGAATCTTATAGAAACATAAACATTTCTTAATGGATTGGACAGGCTAGATGCAGGAAAAATGTTCCCGATGTTGGGGGAGTCCAGAACCAGGTGTCACAGTTTAAGAATAAGGGGCAGGCCATTTAGGAAAGAGATGAGAAGAAACCTTTTCAGCCAGAAAGTTGTGAATCTGTGGAATTCTCTGCCACAGAAGGCAGCGCAGGCCAATTCACAGGATGTTTTCAAAAGAGAGTTAGATTTAGCCCTTAGGGCTAACGGAATCAAGGGATATGGGGAAAGAGCAGGAAAGGGGTACTGATTTTGTATGATCAGCCATGATCATATTGAATGGCGGTGCTGGCTCGAAGGGCCGAATGGCCTACTATTTTCTATGTTTCTATGAGTATTGAGAATAGAAGTTGAGAGGTCATGTTGCAGTTATATAAGACATTGGTGAGGCACATTTAGAGTATTGTGTTCAGTACTGGGCACCATATTACAGGAAAGATGTAGTCAAGTTAGAAATAGTGCAGAGAAGATTTACAAGGGTGTTGCCAGGACTTGATCTATAGCGAGAGGTTGTGCAGGCTGGGACTTGGAACGCAGGAGGATAAGGGATGATCTTATGGAGCTGTATAAAATCATGAGAGGAATAGATCGGGTAGATGCACAGAGAATCTTGCCCAGAGTAAGGAAATCGAGAACCAGAGGATGTAGGTTTAAGGTGAAGGGCGAAAGATTTAATAGGAATCTGAGGGGTAATTTTTTCACACAAAGAGTGGTGGGTGTATTGAACGAGCTGCCAGAGGGGGCACGGTAGGCAGGGACTATTGCAATATTTAAGAAACAATTAGACAGGTAAATGGATAGGACATATTTGGAGGGATATGGGCCAAATGCAGGCAGATGGGACTAGTATAAATGGGACGTGTTGGTCAGTGTGGGCAAAGTGAGAGAGGAACGATTAAAGGAAATATGCCGGACAAGTCTTTTTACACAGAATATGGTGGAACTCAATACCAGGAAAAGTGGTGGAGGCAGATAAAATTGTGGCATTTAAGAGGGTTTTGGATACGCACATGAAGATACAGGAAATGGAAGGATATGTATCATACAAAGTCAGAGGAAATTGGTTTAACTTGGCATGGTGTTGGGCACAGCATTGGGGGCCGAAGGGCCTGCTCCTGTGCTGTGCCTTTCTATTTTTTATGTTCCCAGTCAACTGAACCATCAGGCAACTGAACCATCCTACCAACAACAACTAGAGAGCAGTCCTGAGCTACTATCTACCTCATTGGAGACCTTTGGACTATCTTTGATTGGACTTCACTGGACTTTAACTTGCACCAAACATTATTCACGTTATTCCCTTTAACCTGTATGGGTACACTGTGGATGGCCTGATTGCAATAATGTATTGTCTTTCCGCTGACCTGTTAGTGTGCATCAGAAGCATTTCACTGTACCTCGGTGCGTGTGACAATAAACTCAAATAAACCAAATCTATATGGGATATGGGGATAGTACAGCAAAATGGTGCTGATGGAAAAGGTTGGCATCGATGCAACTGAGTGGCGGAACGGGAGTGTTTGTCCGGGCAACTTCTGCTTCAGTGGGGGGATTCTCGACTTTTTTCCCGTCTGCATCCCCAGGAGCCGAGTGCGACGCTGCTGTGGGAATCGGCCGCTGGCTCGCATGCCTACTGATTCCACATACGTGGCTGTGGCGCATTTGCAGGCCAGTATCTAACATGTTTTCAATCAATATCAGGCTCAAAAACATGCAGCATTGCATTCCTCAAGGATTTAAATGTTCAAAATCTTGGACATCTTTGCACAAGTATTTAAAATGATATTAGCCGACGGATTGACACAACTCAGCGAGTTGCGTTAATGCCCGAATGATTAGGGCGGGGTGTTATGCTTGGACCCAGGGATGTTTTTGAACTCAGTGGAGGTCACGTAATGGCAAGATATGTGTACTGTGCAATCTGTCCTTTGGACCAGACTTGTGTTTATCAGAAATGAACTCAATTTCCATTATTTCTTTTTGAACAGAACATTCTTAGGCCCCCTTTGGTCATGGCTGACCATGGGAGTCTCCAGGGCTGGAGGACGCCAGTGCATGACTTTGTTTAACGTGGGGAGAGTGGTGCACAGACAGCCACCACACGGTCTTTGACAGATCTGGGTCAGGATCCAGTGGCATGGAGTCCAAGACGAACGGAGACCCTTTTCAGCTGCAGCCTTCATCCGCCTTCCCAGCTGTTGTTACACTCCACTAAGGTCAGCCATCGTCCTCCGCCTGTTCCACCGTTGAGGTCTGGTTGGATTGCTCTTTGTCAAAATCCTCCCCCTCGACCTTACCGCCATGGGTGGCCCTACCAGGAGCCTAGCTCCAGACGGCATCGCTCTCAGGATCTCAGGCCCACACAAGCTTCTCCACCACAACAGGGTGACACTCCATGGAGAAGTACCAGATGATCAACGTTATCAAAAATCATCAATGATCTCCAAGTGCGTGGTGTTTTGGCCACATCATTCACAATCCATGTCTCCCGTTCTCGATACAAACCAGTAGGAACAAGCCTAACAGTGAATCTTCCATCAGCTAGCAATGTTTACAGTGATCACCTCAGAACTGTAGCAAACAAGTTATACTCAGGGCTATTCATTGTGATTCACCCATGAAGTGTTGTGTTTGGAATGTTTTGATGGCGATGAATCATGATACAGGTACTGAGAATATTTGTATTTCAAGGCGGGATTGAAGCACAGTGTGACCTACTGCTGTCTTCTACCACCTGTGGCAGTGTGTTCTACATCTGCACGTCTGCCTGCATGGGATCCATATCCCTCTATTCCCTGCCCTTCCATGTGCCTGTCCAACAGCCACTTAAATGCCACTATTGTAGGCCTCCACCACTACCCCCTGGCAATGCGTTCCTAGCCCCCACCGCACTCTGTGTAAGAAATTGCCCCGAACATCTCCATTCAACTTTCCCCCTCTCACCTTATAGCTATGGTGAGAGGGGGAAACCTGGAGTATTGTGTGCAGTTTTGGTCCCCTAATTTGAGGAAGGACATTCTTGCTATCGAGGGAGTGCAGCGTAGGTTTACAAGGTTAATTCCCGGGATGGCAGGACTGTCATATGCTGAGAGAATGGAGCGGCTGGGCTTGTACACTCTGGAGTTTAGAAGGATGAGAGGGGATCTAATTGAAACATATAAGATTATTAAGGGTTTGGACGCACTAGAGGCAGGAAACATGTTCCTGATGTTGGGGGAGTCCTGAACCAGGGGCCACAGTTTAAGAATAAGAGGTAAGCCATTTAGAACAGAGATGAGGAAACACGTTTTCACACAGAGAGTTGTGAGTCTGTGGCATTTCACTGTCGCAGAGGGCAGTGGAGGCCGGTTCTCTGGATACTTTCAAGAAAGAGCTAGATAAGGCTCTTAAAGATAGCCCCTCAACCTCTAATGCTCCAGATAAAACAATCCGAGTTTGGCCAACCTCTCCCTGTTGCTGAACCTCTCTAGTCCAGGCGGCATTCCTCTGCACCCTCTCCAAAGCCAGCACATCTTCCCTGTAAAGGGGCAAAATAATAGAATTATTGAATTTGTTGAATCTTTAGTTTAATAGTTTACTTTAGTTTATCATTGTCACGTCTACCAAGGTACAGCGCAAAATGTTTTAGTTGCTTGCTATCCAGTTAGCTGAAGGACTACACGTGATTACAATCAGGCCGCTCACAGTGTATAGATACAGGATAAAGGGGTTAATGTTTAGTGCAAAATAAAGTCCAGCAGATTAGGACGAACTTAGTTAGAGTAAGAAACACTGCAGTTGGAGTCGAGATTTGAAAGAGTGGCCAATAAACTTACTTACTTACTTAAATGCAAACCCATCAGTTATAGTTTCAGTTTCGGGTTAGACATACAACATGGAAACAGGCCCTACAGCCCACCGAGTCCATCGATCACCCGATCATGCTACTTCTATTTTATCCCACTTTCCCATCCACTCCCTACACACTGGGAGCAACTTCCCGGCGGCCAATTAACCCGCCAACCTGCATGTTCTTTGGGATGTGGGAGGAAACCGGTGCGCCCAGAGGAAACCCATGCGGTCACAGGGAGAACGTGCAAACTCCACACAGGCAGCACCCGAGGTCACGATTGAATTGCGGGTCTCTGGTGCAGTGAGGCGGCAGCTCCACTCAGTTAGAGGCAGCACTTCTACTCTAGGTCGGAACAAGACGTTCTTTGGGATGTGGGTGGAAATCGGAGCACCCAGAGGGAATCCACGTGGTCACAGGGAGAACATGCAGACTCCACACAGACAGTCAGGACCAAACTCGGGTCTCTGGAGCTGTGAGCAGAGTAGCGTTTAAATTCCATTTAAAGGCTGTAAATTTAAAATGTTTTGTCTGAAGAAGGGTTTCGGCCCGAAATGCTGCCTATTTCCTTCGCTCCATAGATGCTGCTGCACCCGCTGAGTTTCTCCACCATTTTTGTCTACCTTTAAAAGAGTGGAGCGCTTGTAATGAATGATCGCAGATATGTTATCTATGTGCATTGTGTTTCCAGCCCTTTATGCCGCTGCAAGCAACAATTTTATTCTTCCGTCATCGATACGTATCACAATGTGCGCTCTTGACTTTACAAAGATGCAGCGGTAGCCTGGCTGCGGCAGTGGCAGCAGGTACAACCAAGGTACAGCATCACCTCTCCATTGTTGAAGCTGACCCATTTAGTTTACAACATGAACAGAACAACAATAAATAGCCGCAGTTCTGACCAAGGGTCACCAACTTTAGACTAGACTTTAGACTTTAGAGATCCAGTGTGGAACAGGCTCTTTGACCCACCGAGTCCGTGCCGACCAGCGATCACCCCGTACGTTAACACTATCCTACACACTGGGAACAATTTACAGAAGCCAATTAACCTACGAACACGTATGGCTTTGGAATGTGGGGGGGGAATCGGAAGCACCCGGAGAAAACCCACAGGGTCACAGGGAGAACGTACAAATTCCTCACAGACAGCACCCGTAGTCAGGATCGAACCCGGGTCTCGGGCGCAGTAAGGCAGCAACTCTACCGCTGTGTGACTCTACCACTGTGCTGCCCTTTGCACCCGTTCCAGAGGCTCCACACCCATCCTTTCTGAGGTCCACAAAGACCTTAGCTGGTTTGAGTCAGTTCTGAGGGGCTGTCGGAGTTTGTGCCTGTAGGACGAGGCTTGAGGAGTTGTCAGGTGAATTGGAAAGATCCCATAAACAAGGGGATTATACTAGTGCCTTGGTCAATGGAGACACCACTGGAATAAAGGTCTGGTCATTATCTCCAGTTGTGGACTTGCTGTACACAAATTAGGTGATGCTTTGCTAGAGAGGCTGTTCTTCAAAAGTGACTTATTGACAGGGATCACAAAAGGTTCTATTTAATTTAACTTGTAACTGTCACTGTATGTCATGTTGTTACTTGTGGGCGGAGCACCAAGGCAAATTCCTTGTATGTGAATACTTGGCCAATAAACTTACTTACTTATTTACTTACTTACTTAAATGCAAACCCGTCAGTTATAGTTTCAGTTTCAGGTTAGACATACAACATGGAAACAGGCCCTACAGCCCACCGAGTCCATCCATCACCCGATCATGCTACTTCTATTTTATCCCACTTTCCCATCCACTCCCTACACACTGGGAGCAATTTCCCGGCGGCCAATTAACCCGCAAACCTGCATGTTCTTTGGGATGTGGGAGAAAACCGATGCACCCAGAGGAAACCCATGCGGTCACAGGGAGAACATGCAGACTCCACACAGACAGTCAGGATCAAACTCGGGTCTCTGGCGCTGTGAGGCAGCTGCGCCACTGGCCGCCCTAAAGGCATTTAAAATCCGTTTAAAGGCAGGAAATTAAAAATGTTTGGCTCTTCATGTGAAGACACAGGCTGTGTCTTTCCCATTGTAGCTCCTGCCACAAGAGGTCACTGTGGCCATTACTGGCCTCAGGGACGGAGAACATTTGGTCGAAGGATCATACGATCAGGGACGGGGCAAGTTGTCGATGTTTTGAGCAACAATGTCCAGCTACACTCGTTCTACAGCTCTGAAGAAATTCCCAACGGTGCAGGTGGCTACAACCTAGCTCAGTGTACAACCCAGCAGGGGTCTCGACCCAAAACGTCACCCATTCCTTCTATCCAGAGATGCTGCCTGCCCCGTTCAGTTACTCCAGAATTTTGTGCCTATCTTCAGTATGAATTATGATTTCTCTAACTTTGCATCCCTTGCATAACTTTGTAACCCTTGCATCCCCTCCCTCTCTCTCTCCATACCCCCCCGCCCTAATCGTTATATTAGTACCAATGTCATCCTGGTTACTTTCATTGTCTGTGACTCATTTTCACCTAGCCCTCAGCTAAGAATGGCCTGTTTCCTTTATCATCATTACTTTTTTTGCATATCTTTCATTCATTTGTTCTATATCTCTCCACATCGCCGTCTATTTCCCTTGCATCTGTCTGAAGGATCTCAAACCGAAACGTCACCTATTCCTTTTATCCAGAGATCCTGACCCGATGAGTTACTCCAGCAGTTTGTGTCTATCTTCGCGCCACTGATACACTGCCTTACAACCTGTTTCAAATCAGGCACGATCCAGCAACAGAATTTCCTGTTAATGAGTTACACATTTAGCCATCCGTGCTAGGATGCGGAATTGTTCTCTGTCTTGATGAGACCAGGGATAGTTCCCGAAAAAGAAACAGAGATGCCGGAAATCCAAAAGAAAATCATAAAAGTGTTTGGGATGCACTTCGGATCAGGCAGCGTCTGTGGAGAGAGAAACAGTCAACTTCTGATGAAAGTTCAACACAAAATGCTGGAGTTACTCAGCGGGACAGGCAGCATCTCAGGTGAGAAGGAATGGGTGACGTTTTGGGTCTGGACCCTTCTTCAGACTAACTCTCGATAAGTCTGAAGAAGGGTCTCGACCTGAAACATTCCATACTCCTCTCCAGAGATACTGCCTGTCCCGCTAAATTACTCCAGCATTTTGTGTCTCTCTTCGGTTTAAACCAGCACCTGCAGTTCCTTCCTACACATTTAGTCTGATGGAAGCTCGTCAGCCTTAAATATTTCTCTCCCGACTTGACTTATTGGGTATTCCCAGTATTCTCCGTCTATGTTTTAATTTACTTACCCAGTGGTTGGCCTTTCAGCCCATTGGGTTTGTGCTGGTACTCGGTAATCCCATCAACCCTATGTGTGCCATGAGCATTATTCTGGGACACACCCCATATCCCTACACCCGCCTCTATCTCCTATTCCTTTCTTTCCATAAGACCCTATGATGTGAGATGGTGGAATCAAAAATCAAGAACAACAAAATTCTTACTTGCAGCAGCTTCAGAGCCCATAAATGCAATACAGACAGACAAAATATTTTTTTCTTTAATTCAAAAAATTAATAACTATAGTATCAGTCGAAAGACCAAATACTGAGTGGAACCAAAAAAAGTCTGCAGAGGTTTACGATGGCTGAGGTTAGTGTTGTACAGTGTTCAAGAGCCTGATGGCTGCTGGAAAGAAGAAGTCCTTAACCTGGTGGTCACGGTTTTCAGGCTCCTGTACCTTCTTCCCGACAGTAGTAGCAAAATGAGAGTGTGGCCAGGGTGTTGTGTGCCTCTTTCCTTTGTTCCTGGGTGTTCGAGTTACCGAACCAGGCCGAGATGCAACTGGTCAGTATACGTCTACCTGTACAGCTCTGATAAGAAAGGAAGTTAAGGTAGAACCAGAAGGGAAGAAACATAGAAACATAGAAAATAGGTTCAGGAGGAGGCCATTCGGCCCTTCGAGCCAGCACCGCCATTCATTGTGATCATGGCTGATCAATAACCCGTGCCTGCCTTCTCCCCATATCCCTTGACTCCACTAGCCCCTAGAGCTCTATCCATCCAGTGACTTGGCCTCCACTGTCCTCTGTGGCAGGGAATTCCATAAATTCACAACTCTCTGGGTGAAAATGTTTTTTCTCTCCTCAATCTTAAATGCCCTCCCCTTTATTCTAAGACTGTGGCCCCTGGTTCTGGACTCGCCCCACATTGGGAACATTTTTCCTGCATCTAGCTTGTCCAGTCCTTTTATAATTTTATATGTTTCTATAAGGGGTTCCCTCATCTTTCTAAACTCTTTTCAATCTTTCCTCATATGACAGTCCCACCATCCCAGGGATCAATCTCATGAACCTACGTTGCACTGCCTCAATCACAAGGATGTCCTTCCTGAAAGTAGACCAAAACTGTACACGATACTCCAGATGTGGTCTCACCAGAGCCCAATACAACTGCAGAAGAAGCCTATTAGAATGGTGGTTGGTAGGGAAAATTGTGTGTGGGGTGGTCCTATATCCCAAAGATATGCGGTGATCTCAGTGGGCCGAAAGGCCTAATTGCCATGCTGTATCTTTCAATAAATCAATCGATCTTTGGATATCATTGTTGGGCAACGCTTCAGGTATGGAGCCTCCACTGAAGAAGAAACCCAACCCAAAACATCACCTGTCCATGTTCTCCAGAGATGCTGCCTGAACCTGCGGAGTTACTCCAGCACTTTGAGCCTTTTTGGTGGTAAACCAGCATCTGCAGTTCCCTTTGTCTACTTTTAGGATATCGATAGCTTGCTTGTGGACGGAGAAAGAGTCAAGAAGAGAAAGAAAGGTTTCAAGTCTATGCATTAGAAATAGTATCTACGTTCTAATGAATGAATGAATGAATGAATGAATGAATGAATGAATGAATAGCCTTTATTGTCATTCAGACCTTTCGGTCTGAACGAGATTTCGTGCCTGCAGTCATACATATATAAAAATAACACAATAAACACAAAATTAACATCCACCACAGTGAGTTCACCAAACACCTCCTCACTGTGGTGGAAGGCAAAAGTCTTAGAGTCTCTGTCTTCCTCCCTCCTTATTCTCCCTCTGCGCTGAGGAGATCCAGGCCTATGATGCTGCCGTCCACCAGGCCCGCGGCCGAGCCTCCGAAACCGGGCCGCCGCCACCGCTGTCGCCGGAACTCCGGAACACCACCACAGGGCCCGCCGCCGGAACATCGCTGGAGCACCGCAGCTCCCGAAAGCCAGACCGCCGCTGGAACACCACAGGCCCGAAAGCCAGGCCGCCGCTGGAGCACCGCAGCTCCCGAAACCCAGGTCGCCGCCGGAAGCCAGGTCGTCGCTGGAGCTCCGAAAGCCGGGCCGCCGCCGCTGGAAGCTGGAAGGCCGTCACCAGGGCCTCAGCACAGACGGAGACGGTGACGGGGGACACGACAGGAAAAGTCGCATCCCCCCGAAGGGAGAGACTAAAACCCCGTTTCTCCCCCCCCCCCCCACACACATACACAACCCAACAAACCAAAAATAAACGCCAAAAACAGGGACGAAGACCAAAATAAAATAAAAGGCAGAATTAGGCCATTCGGCCCATCAAGTCAATCATGGCTGATCTATCTTTCCCTCTCAAACCCATTCTCCTGCCTTCTCCCCATAACCCCAGACAAAATGTGCCTAATTTCTCAATATAACTATTGGAACATTGGATCGTGATGTGCATGTTAAGGTACTGAACATGAAATATTATCCGCACAACAACATTTCTCTGTAATTACATTTCTCAGCGCTATGTGACGTCATGCTGCAGGATATAATTTAGTTTTTTTATCCCAATTTCAGTGGTGTGAATGGATTGTGATTGCAGTGGTTTGTGAATGTCCTGCGCATTGTGGTCCACACAGCTACCTTCAGTGTGTGGAGGGGAGTGCAGCAACATCACTATGTAAACCAGTGTTCACTGCCCGCTGATTGTTGCAATCTTGTGCACCTGGGCTCGGGCACACTGTTTAATTCATATTAACATTATTTCGTGGTAGACTTTGCTAGTTTCTTTACACAAAACAACATGTTGTCCTTTCTCTTTTGAACAATGGACCCCAGGAGCTTACGATATTGTTTCTGCAGATGTTCCGTGATTTAAGTCATGTTTGTGGTCTAGGAAGTGGCGGATGGTATCAGCGCAATTGTTTATAGTGTGAGTGCGGATCTGCACTTGGCTGCTGTGGCACATACATGCAAGGTGCAGTGTGGAAGCAGACCCTTCAGCACACTGAGTCCATGCTGACCACCGATCTGGGGGCGATTCACAGAGGCCCAATGACCTGCACATCTTTGGGATGTGGGAGGAAACCGGAGGAAACCCACACGGTCACAGAGAGAACATGCAAACTCCACACAGATAGCACAAAAGGTCAGGATCAAACCTGGTTCTCTGGCGCTGTGTCGTAATATATTTTACCACAACCTGAAAGGAAAATCAATGATACTTTTCCCTTGGCTTCAGTTATTTTTTACACTCATGTGATGCACATATAGGTAGGGTTGATAGATTAATACAGAACACAACTGCTGGGGTACCTCAGCGGGTCAGACACTACCCGCAGAGGGATATAGACAGATAACATTTCAGATGGGGATCCTTATTCAGACTGGAGAGATTAGTACTATCCCTTGGTACTGCGCTTCTGAAAATCAAAAACCTACAGAAATCTGAAACAAGACCAGAAGATATTGGAGCTACTCAGTAGATCAGGCAGCATTTATCGAGTGATAAACAGTGTTAACATCTCAGGTTAAATAGCCTCTGTCCCTCTCTACCTCCGTCAGGTGAAACATTAACTGGCGGTGCAGCCGTAGACTGCTGCCATACAGTGCCAGAGACCCGGGGTCGATCCTCAGTCCAAAGTATTGTGTGCAGTTCTGGTCACCCCATTACAGGAAGGATGTGGAGGCTTTGGAATGTCCCAGAAGAGGTTTACCAGAATGATTACTTGGATTAGGGGGTATCGACGATATGGAGAGGTTGGACCGACTTGGATTGTTTTCTCTAGTGTCAGAGGTTGAGAGGAGATCTAATAGAGGCTTATTCAATTTTTAGAGGATTAGATTATCTAGACAGTCAGAACCTTTTTCCGAGGGTGGAAATGTCACCAACTTTTGGAGGGCTGGGAGGTGATGCCTTAGAGGTTTAAGATGAGGGGGCAAAGTTTAAGGAGAAGTGCGGAGGAAGTTATTTACACAGAGAGCGATGGGTGATGCCAAGAATAGTGGAGGAAGCAGATACGATAGTGGCATTTAAGAAGTATTTAGATAGGCACATGGGTATGCAATGAATGGAGGGATACGGATCACATGCAGGCAAAGGAGATGTCTAATTTTGCATCATGTTTGACACAAACATTAATGACATCTTTCCTACAATTGCGTGAGCAGAACTGCACATCGTTCTCCAAGTGAGGCCTTGCCAGTGACTTGTACAGCTGCATCATTATGCCCCAACGTTTATACTCCATACACTTCCCTGTCAAAGCAAACATGCCATAAGCCTTCTTCATCACACCGTTCACCTGATATAGCACATTGAGGGAACCATGCCTCTGTATAACCTGACCTCTCTGTTCTGCAATACTCTCCAGGGCTCTACCATTTGCTGTGTGCGTCTTGCCTTGGCTAGTTGACACATTAAAATGTGACGTCTCACACATGTCGGAGTTAAATTCTATTTGCCATTCCTTGGCCCACTTTCTCAACTCCTCTAGATCCTGTGGTAAACTTGGATATCCTTCCTCACTGTCTACTATTCCGCCAATTCTGGTGCTATCTGCAAATTTATTAACATGATCACATCCGGAAGTGGCGGCGCTGCCTGGCAACTGCGGCTCACCTGCAGTCCGTCTGTTTTTTTCTTTTCTTTTTGTTTTCTTGTGTCTGTTTTAGTTAAATTTTAGTTTATTAGGCTGTGTATGTGTGTGGGGGGGGGAGGGAGGGTGGGAGAAACAAGGTTTTAGTCTCTCCCTTCGGGGGGATGCGACTTTTCTTGTCGTGTCCCCCGTCACCGTCTCCGTCTGTGCTGAGGCCTAATGGCGGAGCTGGCGGCCTCGGAGCTGTGGTGGCGTTCCAGCGGCAGAGGCGGACCTGGCTTCAGAGCTGTGGCATTCCAGCGTTCCGGCAGCGGACCCGGCTTCAGAGCTGTGGAGGTGTTCCAGTGTTCCAGCTTCGGAGGCTCGGCTACGGGCCTAGTGGACGACAACATCGGAGGCCTGGATCGCCTCAGTGCAGAGGGAGAACAAAGAGGGAAGAAGACAAAGCCTTTAAGACTTTTGCCTTCCACCACAGTGAGGAGGTGCCTGGTGAACTCACTGTGGTGGATGTTAAATTTGTTTTTATTGTGTGTTTTGTTTTTTATTATACGTATGACTGCAAGGCAACGAAATTTTGTTCAGACCGAAAGGTCTGACTGACAATAAAGGATACTTTGACTTGACAATGTTAACTGCATTGTCATCAAAATCGCTCATGTAGTTAATAAACAAACTACTACATTACATACATTACATTTACATTTATTGTCACACGCACCAATTGGTTCAGTGAGATTTGAGTAACCATACAGCCATACAAATAAAAAGAACACAACACACGATAGAGTTTAACATGAACATCCCCACGCAGCGGAATCAATGTTTCCCACTGTGAGGGAAGGCAACAAAGTTCGGTCCTCTTCCTCATCGTTCACCCGTGGTCAGGGCCTTTGAGCACTCTGCAGTCGCCGCTACGGACGGCCCGATGTTTCAGGCCCTCTCGCCGGGATGATGGAACTCCAGCGTCGGAACGGAAGAACACTCTCAGCGGCTTGGATTTTCCAAATCGGACGCTTCCTGCCGGAGACAACGGCTCCCGAAGTCCACAGGCTGAGCTGGACGGAGCTCCAATACTGGCGACCCTCGGCGAAGGATCCCAGGACTCAGCGATGTTACAGTCAGCGCCACCTGCGGCTGGAAGCTCCGCAGACCACAGCTCCATGGTGTTGAACAGAGGGCCCAACACTCTGGAACTAAAACACGGCCTTCCCCGGTAAGGCATCGCCCGCTCCGCGATGGAATCCGGTGCTTTGCCGCTGAAGCTCTGGTCGGTCCCCGGTAGGAAAGGCCTCGCCAATCCAGATGGTAGGCCGTGCGGGGGGGGGGGGGGGGGCGAAGATGCGGCTCGGAGAATAGACGCATCCCGACCAGGAAGTGATCGCGAAACGGTTTCCCCCTTCCCCTCCCCACCTCCCCCACATAAAAAAGACTAAGAAACCTCCAAAACTGTACTTTTAAAACATACCTACCATTCACCTCTTTGGTGACCCTCGGACTATCTTTGATGATGGTACTTTACTGGCTTTGCCTTGCACCAAACGTTATTCCTTTATCGTGTATCTGTACACTGTGAATGGGTCGATTGTAATCATGTATTGTCTTTCCGCTGACTGGTTAGCGCGCAACAAAAGCTTTTCATTAAACCTCGATACACGCGGCAATAAACTGAAACGGAACTGACATTGAATCCAGCGCCGACTGGAAACGTGAAGAGAGGGTAGACGGCCATCAGGGGGAGCCCACGAGGAGGACGATCATTGGAGAATCATTGGCAAAAGGGGTCACCAATGTCACGAAGGAGAGGACTCCTTCCCGTAGAAAACGGTACGGTGGTGGAGGCAACGGAAGGAAAGCTCTATATCATGGCGGGCATTTTGTGTCTATCTTTGGTATAAACCAGGATCTGCCGTTCCTTCCTACGCATCTTGCCATCTACCCCCGTTCTCCTGAGATGCCGTCTGAGCCGCCGAATTACTCTGGCACTCTGTGGGTTTTTCCCCCCTCATTGTTGAGCAAGTTTGATGTTTATGAAAACTGCTTTTAACCCTGCGGCGAATGTTCCAGTAAATTTGGGCTTAGATTCAGTAGAGCGGTTGGGTCTGGAAGTGTGTGATTCACTGGGAGAAGTGCCAAGCAGAAGCTGCCTAATTATCCCATTATCTGCCTCGCTGTGTTTCAAACTTTACTTCCTACTATAACTCATTTGTGGAACTATAACCCATTTGTGGAACTCTTCGCACCATTGCTTTTGACAGTGTTTCACCGTATCTCAGTACACGTGACCATGATAATGAATTCAAATCAAATTCATTCACATTTATTGTCACATGCACCAATAGCCAATAAACCAATAGCAATAGCAATATATTATTTTATTGATTAAGGAGCTGAGATCAAACATTGTTGCTTCAATAAACACTTGTTGCACATCGATCCCACAAAGGCAGAATGGTTCCTCGTTCTACCGCCAATCAATAAATTGGGACATGCCCAATGTTAAGACCTAAACTCCATTTTAATCTATTTCCACGCCATGATAAAGAGTCTTTTTTTGGCATTGGTTTTTATTTAATCAAGTCCTAAGCTATCCCTGAAATGCAAGTGGTGAGGAATGCTAGTCTCTATTAAGGTCAAGGGAATGACAGTCATAGTATAGGAACTGCAGATGCTGGAATCATGAGCAAAACACAAAGAGCAGGGAATAATTAACGGGTCAGGCAGCATCGGGGAAGGGAATGGACGGACAGCGTTTCAGTGTGTGGGGCCCTTCCTCACACTCCTTCAGTGAAGGGGACAGATGTTGCCCTGATACGGGGATGAGGTTTCTCCGGTGGAGTGAGATTGAATCGTCTCGGCCTCACTGGACTGTGACCGGTGCTCTCTCATTCCGGGAAAGCTTTAGAGGAGTCTTGAGAGTTTCTGATCTCCCTGGGTTGTTTTTTTCAAAAATGATCTTTATTCATAATTTAAAAAAATATAGAAAACAAAAAATTTGCAAAAATCTTAATACATTCTTCATGTTCACAATCAATGTTCCCATGACTCAGTGGGCTGAAGGGCCTGTTTCCGGACTGTATCTCTAAAATCTAACGTCTAAAAGTCTGAAGGCAGGGTCCTGGTGTAAGGGACAGATGAACCTTGGTGGTCAAGCGCAGGGACCTCTGAGGATGGCAGCACAGGTGGTGACAAAGGTATCTGGGATATTTGCCTGCATTAGCTGGGTAGCAGAACAGGTGAACCGGGAGGTTAGGATAGAATTGCACAGGACATTGGTTTCACCAAAGCTGGAATATTATGTGTAGTTGTCATCACCACACATCAGGAAGGAGGTGGGTACTGCAAGGGTGCACGCAGGTTCCACAGCAGGTTGACTCGGTGTGGGTGTTTCGAGTGTAAGGAGACTGGATAGGTTGTTTGTTTTCCTTGGAGTGCACAAATATTCTTACACACTCATAAACACACACACGCCCACACACTCATACACGTACCCACAATCTCTCTCTCGCTCTCTCTCTTATACACAAACTCACTCGCACGCACACACTCTCCCTCACGCATACCCACAAACATGCACACGCGCAGACACACGCACACACAAACACTCTCACACACACATTCCCAAACTCACACACACATGCACACAAGCTCACATGCACACACAGACAAACATACGCAAGCATTCCATCAGACAAACTCGCTCACACACTCATTCTCGCTCACACACAAACACACACATTTGTACACTTTCACTCACCCACACTCAAAAACAAGCACACACTCTCACACACAACCACACACATTTGTACACTTTGACAAACCCCCATTTTTGTACACTCTTGCTCTCACACACACATTCACAAAGCATATACTTGATCTCTCACACTATCTTAACACACTCGCACACTCAGCCCTGCCGCACTGTATTACCCATTTGCTGTAAATTAGCAATATAAAAACCTGCTGTAATCGCTTGCAGCTGGAGTGGGCTCTGATACAATCCATGGCAAGTCTATTGATGTCTGTATTTTCTTCAAGCTCTAATTACGTTTTTTTTTCTGCAATGATGAAGTTATTGTGGTGTTACAGATTCTGGAAGGAAGTTTTAAGATCAGGCGGGAGGAATTATTTTTTATCTGTCTTATATCCCATTCATGTCAAAAAACCTTGTTCTGATCCAGCTCCACCATAAAGCCGGATTCAAACTTAATCTCGGGTGCTGTCGGGTGTGGAATTTGCATGTCCTCTCTGTGACCATGTGGGCTTCCTCTGGGTGCTCCGGTTTCCTCCCACACCCCAAAGACATGTGGGTTTGTAAATCAATTGGCATCCACACTAAATATTAAATATTAAACTAAACTAATAAATAAATAATAGAACTAAACTAAACTAACTCCGTAATAAACCCTTCCACTGACTTGTCTGAAGGTTTTACCGAACCAATTGAGATTGGGTGTAGTACAGCTCTCTATCTTTAATTGTTCTGTCAAAAGCTACCGCGCAGGTTCCTATTCTGATGGATCCTTGATAGTTGATATGAACAGTGGGCTGGGTAGTTTGTTTCTGGGCTAGTTTAAGTTGAGAGGAGAAAGATTTGATAGGAACCTGAGGGGCAGCTTTTGACAGGACAATTAGTGTTATAGAGTCGTACAGCATCCAATCTAAATTGGTTCTGTAACCTTCAGACAAGTCTGTGGATGGGATGGGTCCCAACCTGAAACTTTGCTTATCCACGTTCTCCATTGATGCTGCCCGACCTGCTGAATTACTCCAGCACTTTGTGTCTTTTTTGGTGAACCATTATCTGCAGTTTCCTGGGTCTACAATCTAAACGATTAGATTACTCATGGTATTGTAGACTGGGTATAGCAGGAGACGGCTATGCAGTTCATTCATGATGCACTGGCTGAAGATCGGGCTCAGGACAGTGCTCTGGGTGACTTCCACCGTCATGTCCTGGATCTGGGAATGGTTAATCTCCAAACACCATCGAACAACAAGGAACATAGAATGGAACAGCACATGAACAGGCCCTTCAGCCCGCATTGTCTATGCTGAACAGGATGCACGTTAAACAGGCCCTTCAGTCCACGATGCCTATGCTGGACATCATGCCAAGTTGAACAGGCCCTTCGGCCCAAATCGTCCATCCCAGATAAAGATGTCTGTCTAACCTTGTCTGTCTTAGACTCATATCCCTCCAAACATTCCTTATCCATGCACCTGCCCAAATATATTTTAATTGCTGATAGGTGCTGTCAGTCTGAAGAAGGGTTTTGTCCCGAAACGTTGCCTATTTCCTTTGCTCCATAGATGCTGCCTCACCCGCTGAGTTTCTCCAGCATTTTTGTCTACCTTCGATTTTCCAGCATCTGCAGTTCCTACTTAAACATCTTTCAATTGCAATTATTGTGACTATGTTATTTTGAAACTTGGTCCCCTCATTTAAGTTTCTCTCTTTGGTGGAAACATCTCGAAATCTATCCTGTCAAGCCCCTCGGTATGTTTTATGTTTCAACAAGATCAATGTCATGTTCTAAACTCTAAAGGTTACCGAACAAACCTATTTAGTATCACTTGATAGATCAATTAGAGTAATAGAATCATAGAGTTTGTACAGTATGGAAACAGGTCCTTCGGCCCAATACATCCATGACAACTGAGTTGGCATACTAGGCTAATCCCATTTTGTGGGAATTTTGCCCATATCACTCGACACCCTTCCTATCCATATATCTGGCCAAATATATTTTAAAAGTCATAACTGCATCCACTTCTATAGCTTTCTCTGGCAGCTCACTCCAGATAGAGACTCCCCTCTGTGTGAAAAAGATGTCGCTGAGGTTCCTCTTAAATTTCTTCCCTGTCACCTTAAGCCTTTGCTGTGGAACACTTCTGGTTGTTGGGTCTACACAGCTTAGTTGAAGGGCGGCACAGTGGAGCAGCGGGTAGAGCCGCTGCTTCACAGTGCAAGAGACCCGGGTTTGGTCCCGACCTCGGGTTCTGTCTGTGTGGAGTTTGCCCGTTCTGCCTGTGATCGCGTGGGTTTCCTCTGTGTGTTCCGGTTTCCTCCCACATCCCAAAGAGGCACCGGTTTTGTAGGTTAATTGGCTTCTGTAATATTGCCCCTAATATGTAGGGAGTGGGTGAGAAAGTGGGATAACAGAGAACTAGAGTGAAAGGGTGATCGATGGTCGGCATCGACCCAGTGGGCCGAAGGGCCTGTTTTAATGCTGTATCTCTAAACTAAGCAAACCTTTTGAGTTAACGACTTGGGCAGAAATGCACTGGCTTGCAGCATGTGTTCTAACCAGAAATCCCTAGCCAAATGCTGGATGGACTAAGAGCCAGATTTCTGAAGCCGTTCAGAATGGTAAGATCCTGGCCTTTGTCAGGGCACATTTTGAGGCTTTAAACTGAGGAGCTGGGAGATTGTTAAATTGTGATTTAGTTTGATTGTGGTTGCTGTGTCCTTGGAAACCAACACAAAGCTGCTTTGCACGGCCCAGCTAACTGGCTCTGGTCCCGGGCTCCCTCATCTGCTCTCTGGAAACCAAAGAAAATTGTCAACATAGGAAAAAGGATTACCAGGAGGAAGGCTTCATATCATGGGGGAAGCCTGTCTATTGAACAAAGTATATCAAGCTATTAGAGGCATCGACAGAACCTTTCTCCCAGGATGGAAATGTCAAAGACTAGATGAAATGGCTTTAAGGAGCGAGGGGAAAAGTTTATAGGAGATGTGCAGGGGCAAGTTCTGTCCGTGTGGAGTGTCTACGTTCTGCCTGTGACCTTGTGGGATTCCTCTGGGTGCTCCGGTATCCCACCACATCCCGAAGAATGGTGGGTGAGGAGATAATTGGTGGCTGTAACTTGCCCTTGGCGCGTAGGTGCGTGAGAGAATCTGTGGGGATCTGGGAAGAACAAAATGTGTTAGGATGGGATTACTGTACAAATGGGGGTTTGATGGTTGCACAGCTTTGATGGGCCAAAGGGCCTGTTCCCTTGCTGTATAACTCAGTAGGTCTGAACGTCGAAGATTTTGGCTCACCTCTGCATGTCAGCACATCATTCATCAGAATAACAACCACACACCACCAGTGACAATATCTGGGGGAAACATTATTGGCATTAGTTTATTAATGTCCATGGGTATGTTGATACAGTGAAGATTTTGGTGCTGTCTGGGCAGATCATACCATACATGATAACGTCAAGGTCAGACACAAGTACAACTGCTAGTGCAAAGAGAAAATACCAGAATGCAGAGTACAGGGTTACCATGTTATGGGGCATTACAGCTACAGAGAAAAAGTGCAAGGTCTGCAATGAGGTAGGTTGGGAGATTGGAACTACAACCTTTGCTTATGAGAGTATGAGCTTATTCAGTAGTCTGATAAAAGCAGAGAAGAAGGTGCTCTGGCGTCTTCTGCCCAAAGAGGGTGGGGAGAAGAGGGCAATGATGGGGTTGTAAAATGTCCTTGATGATGTTGGCTGCTCTCCCAAGGCAACTTGAAGTGTAGATGGAGTTAACGTTGGGGAGTCTGGACTTGGTGATGGACTGGGCTACATCCACAACTCTTGCTGTATCGGGCACGGCAAGCTGTGATACAACCAAACAGGAAGGTTTTTCCACGGTGCTTCCATATAAGTTGGTAAGAGTCAATGGAGACATGGCAAACCGCCTTCATCTTCTGAGGAGGTAGAGGCGTTGGTGTGCTTTCCTGGACACAGGTTCAATGTGGTTGGACCAGGAAAAGGTTTTGCCGATGTTTACACCCTGGAACCTGCATGAGAAGAAGAGTGTTCGTTCCCCCCCACTAGGAAATGGTCAAACTATTTCCAATCTTACTGTAAGTAGGTTAATCAATCACATCTGCACTAAACCATGGCCATTGGACAACTTGGCATTCCTCAATGGCGTTGAGTGCCCAGAGGTTGGTGTCGACTGCTGTGTGTGAGAATGGATAGATTAAATCACCACTCGTAATAGCACCAGTGTCCCAATGCGCCAAATTGGAAACAGTGAAAAATGCAGCAAAGTAGTAAAGACTTTATGTTGATGGTGTGAGTGCCCCTGTGTTCTGCTGTGTATTAGCATTTGGCAGAATGAACAAATGAAGTATCAACACAAATTAACTGCATGTATCCTTCACCAACACTTCATCTGATGTGGTATGTACACTCTGCAAACGGGACTGGGGTAAAAAGCATATAAATGTCCCTGTGATTGTTTCGGAGCTTTGTAAGTTTTATTTAGAGGAACAGCATGGAAACTGGCCCTTCGGCCCACTGAGTCCATGCCAGCCATCGATCACCCGTTCACACTAGTTCTATGTTATTAATAAACATTTAAGGATAAGGGGGAAGTCTTTTAGGACCGAGATGAGAAAATCATTTTTCACACAGAGAGTGGTGAATCTGTGGAATTCTCTGCCACAGAAGGTAGTTGAGGCCACTTCATTGGCTATATTTAAGAGGGAGTTAGATGTGGCCCTTGTGGCTAAAGGGCTCGGGGGGGTATGGAGAGAAGGCAGGTACAGGATACTGAGTTGGATGATCAGCCATGATCATATTGAATGGCAGTGCAGGCTCGAAGGGCCGAATGGCCTACTCCTGCACCTATTTTCTATGTTTCTATCTTTCTATGTTATCACAATTCTCTACACACTAGGGGCATTTTACAGAGGCAAAATTGACTGGACGTCTTTGGGAAGTGGGAGGAAACCAAAGCACCTGGAGGAAGCCCACACGGTCACAGGGAGAACGTCCAAACTCCACACAGACATCACCCGAGGTCAGGATCGAACCCAGGTCTCTGGCGCTGTGAGGCAATGGCGCTACCATTGTGCCGCCCTAAAGTGTTTTGTTCTGAGTTGTATCAGGACTCGCCGTCTGTTGTGGAAGTTGTCTCCTGCTCCGAGGCACAGAAGTGTCAGTGTGGCCTCTGCCCATGCCAGTAGCCAGGCACGGGACTGCTGCTGGGGATGGGCACAATGTGGGCAGGGCATCTGAACAGTGCTGGGGTAGGATAGCCCGGACAGTGAGGTCAGTTCCAGGTATCTTCTGCCCTCTCCAGCGGACATAAGAAGATGCCTTAGAGGCAATATAGGTTTCAAGGTTTCAAGGTCAGTTTATTGTCACATGCACCAATTAAGGTGCAGTGAAATATAGACTTCATTGCTACAAAAAGCGGTGGATGCCAAGCCCTTGGGTAATTTTCAAAGCGGAGATCGCTAGGTTCTTGATCAGTAAAGGCATCAAATGTTGTGGGGAAAGGCAGGAGAATGGCAAGAGAATTTAAACAGGTACATGGATAGGATAGGTTTGGAGGGATATGGGCTAAACAGCGGCAGGTGGGACTAGTATGGATGGGTCAGGTTGGTCCAGCATGGGCAAGTTGGGCCAAAGGGCCTGTCTCCATGCTGTATGACTCTATTACACCATGGGTTTGGGATGGAAAAATAGATCAGCCATGATTGAATGGTGGAACAGATTTGATGGGGCGAATAGCCTAATTCTGCCCCTATGTCTTATGGTCTGTCTCAGCCAATAAATATTTCCCCAAGCAGTAATCCCAAAGCAATCTGCCTTTGCCCCATTCTTTGTGGGATCTTGCTTTGCTTTAAATGACAACGCATTGCTAGGGTTTCCAATGCCGTATAGTCCTTTGTGTTCTTCAACAAGTCCACAACCTGTCCCTTCACCCAAACCAGCTAAGCTCTCGAGTTCTCTCCTTGAAACCTCACCGACCATCACCCAGAGGCACCTTAGAAACTATCCTGTCGGGATGCATCAAAGCTTGGGTTGGCAACAGCTCTGCCCAAGACTGTAAGGAATTGCAGTGAGAAATTGGGTTGGCATAAGTGGTGCAGCGGTAGAGTTGCTGCCTTGCAGCGCCAGATCCGGGTTCGATCCAGACCCCGGCTGCTTCCTGCACGCAGTTTGTACGTTCTCCCTGTGACCGTGTGGGTTTCTTCCGGGTACTCCGGGTTTCCTCCCAAACTCCAAAGACGTACAGGTGTGTAGTGGAGATGGGATGGGACGGATGGGAAACCAGGGGCCAGTGTAGACTTCATGGCACGAATGGACTTCTCTGCCGCAGTGTTTCTCAGCTCTCCATGAGTTCCATCTTTAGACTTTAGAGTTACAGCGCAGAAACAGGCCCATCATCCCACCGAGTCCGCGCCGACCATCGATCGCCCCATACACTAACATTATCGTATACACTCGGGACTGTTTTCAATTTTACCGAAGACAATGAACATTTAAAACTGAACAATTCGGGGATGTGGGAGGAAACCGGAGCACCCGGAGAAAACCCACGCGGTCACACGGAGAACGTCCAAACTCCCTATTGACAGCACCCGTGGCCAAGATCGAACCTGGGTCTCTGGCGCTGTAAGGCAGCAACCCTGCCTCTGCGACGAGGCACAAAAAGCTGGAGTAACTCAGCGGGTCAGGCAGCATCTCTGGAGAGAAGGAATGGGTGACGTTCTTTGGACCTGTGTGACACTGTGCCTCCCCTCTCCCCAGGTAATTCTAACTGTGGGTGGGGTGTGGATTCCTGTCTCGACCAACTGCAGCAGCAGAGATTTCCAGACACCTCAGTGCCCTCTGAGTGAAGGTCAGTGCGGATTGGGGGGGGGGGGGGGGGGGGTGCGGTGGAATCAATCATGCTTGGAGCGGCTAAAAAAAAAACTGGGTGCTGCGTTCTTCATGTAACACTGCCTTTCAGAAACATTCCTCTCGACTGCGGAGTTCCTTCTTCATTGATACTCCCAGTGGGCCCGGATATCTGTCAGACACCCCATTCTGGCCAGGACTGATTTTCCTGCAAACCCCTGGTGCCTGCCGCAAGCTGAAGGCAAGTTAATGGCGAAAGAATGCGTGTTGCGTAGGACTGGTGGCGACCGTGGCCTCCACTGCAACAGTGTCTCATAGAGTCAACCCTCTTGCCAACAGGTTCTGCCAGCTGACTTCACACACTCCTTCTCTACGGTGGTCTGTCTGTCACATTCTGATGTTTCACTCAGCTGCAACATTTAAGGAGTTTCTGTGACCTCCGTGAGTTTACCACCCTCCTCCCCCCCCCCCCCCCCCTCCCCACTACGCGAAAGGTGATTTCTACAGCTTTGACAATGGTGTGTGAAGATTGGAGCTAACGGCAAACCTACGGAATCAAGGGATATGGGGAGAAAGCAGGAACGAACGGGGTACTGATTCTGGATGATCAGCCATGATCATATTGAATGGCGGTGCTGGTTCAAAGGGCCCAATGCCTACTCCTGCACCTATTTTATGTTTCTTAAGCCCCTGTCCCACTTAGGAGACCTAAACAGCAACCTCTGGTGACCTTGCCCGCCACCCAAGATTTCCATGAGGTCACCGGAGGTTTTGGTCACTCTCCCTAATGGTTGAAAGTGGTTTTCGCATGGTCGAGGCTTCATCTAGGTTGCTGCTATTTTTTCATCATGTTTAAAACCGGCCTCGACTAAAAATACGTTGCCGTTTTAAAAAGCGATCATTTTTTAGTCGCATGTTGAGTGGAAGCTGGATTTCTTCATAGTCGAGGAAGGTTTTCAACATATGCGTGGGAGGTGGTAGGAGGTTGCAGGTCACCTCGACCTTGATTTTATTATTTGGGTGGCGGGCAAGGTCACCAGAGGTTGTTGTTTAGGTCTCCTAAGTGGGACAGGCCCTTAATGTTCCAGCCTCCTCCCCTCTCGCTCTTCCCCCAGCAAGGAAATCCAAACCTGACAGGAGGGTTGCACTTAACAGGTAAGTGCGTCTGCTGAGAGAATGGAGACAAGCGACATACTATTACCGGTGCTCCAGAGTTGTTTGACAAACAAAAATATTGCAGATGCAGGAAATCTGGAATAAATACAGGAGGAACTGGAAATACTCAGCAGGCCAGGCAGCATCTGTGGAGAGGGAAAGCATGGGCGTGGGGGTCATAAACTCAGGGAGGTCACTGAAACCCCTTAAATGTTGCAGCTGAGTGAATGTCAGAATGTGACAAACCACCGTATGAAGGAGTGTGTGAAGTAAGCTGGCAGAACCGGCTGGCAAGAGGCTTGACTTTATGAAACAATATTTCAATTCAATGACCCTTGCCTCATTCTGCTGAGGAGGGAGTTCCAGGATTTAGATCCAATAATGATGAAGGCAATTAGATGCAGATGATGGAATTGTCAGCAAGTCGGTGAAGATGGACACAGTGTCGGAGGGGAATAAGAGGGGAGGGACACAAAGGCTTTGTGTTCATGCTTCTCATCCTCCTATATGTCATCACCTCATCCCTTCCCTCACCCACCTTGTTTCTGTGAATGCTTGTGTGTGTATGTGTCTGTGCATATATATGTGTGTGTGTGTGTGTGTGTACGTTTCCATGTGTGCATGTGTGTGAGTGCACATGTGTGTGTTTATATGCATGCATGCGTATCTGTGTATGTGCACGAGTGTGTGTGTGCGCGTGCATGTGAATGTAAGAGTGTGTGTGCTAATATATGTGTGTGTTTGTGCATGAGTCTGTGTGTCTGCATGTGCACGTCTGTGTGTGTGTGTGTGCACATGTGTGCGGTGTGCGGGTGTGTGTTTTGTTTTGTTTCTTTAATTTTCAAGAGAGTTAGATTGACCTCTTAGGGTTAAATGAATCAAGGGATATGGGGAAAAGCAGGTTATTGATTTTAGATAATCAGCCCTGTTCATATTGAATGGCGGTGCTGGCTCGAAAGGCTGAATACTGCTGCGCCAATGTTTCGATGTTTCTACGTTAATATGCCTGTGTGCATGCGTGTGTGTGTGTGTGTGTAGGTGCACGGGTGCATGTGTAAGTGTGTGTACGTGTGTGTGTGTGTGGGTGCACGGGTGCATGTGTAAGTGTGTGTACGTGTGTGTGTGTGGGTGCACGGGTGCATGTGTAAGTGTGTGTACGTGTGTGTGTGTGGGTGCACGGGTGCATGTGTAAGTGTGTGTACGAGTGTGTGTGTGTGTGCATATGTATGTGCGTCTGCTGTATTTCTGTGTGTATGCGTGCGTGTGTGCGTGCACGTGTATATATGTGTGAGTGTGTGTGTATGTGAGATGTGTGCGTTTGGGTATGTGTGTGTGTGGGCATGTGTGTGCGTGTGTGCATGCGAGTGCGTGTGTATATGAGTGCGTGTGTGTGTATGTGAGTGCGTATGTGTGTATATGTGCGTGCGAGCGTGCGTGTGTGTGTATTGAGGAGGTTTGCTGGCTAACACATCCTCTCCCTGTCTTTACCCCACGGCCCGTGGGTTTAGCATTCCCTCAGCTTGTGGTCCAGCCCGGTGCAGCAAGCCAGGGATCACTCTGCATGTTGGGCCAGGACTTCAGTGCGCGCTGCCAGCCTCCATCCTGCCCCATGCACGGACTGACAGCCCACTGAAACGGAACCCTTTATGATTTGCAAACACGGCTCATTGAAAGCAAAACAACCACTTACATATTGTTGGCAGCAGGCGCTCAGTATTTACGACCGAGGAACGCACGTGGAACCACGTAGCTCCATGCAAATTGCACCGTTAGAATTTTTTTTTTGAGCTTTTGACATTTTTATGCACTTAAGCACTTGCAATTGCTGGAATCCCGGGCAAAGCCAAGAAACGGCAGATGCAGCGAGTCCATCAATAACACTGAGGGATATTCGCCTCTGGAGACAGGGGGGGTTGTAATCGTCAATAAAATTAATCTTCAGTAACACTGGCGCACTTGACGTTTTGTTCGATGGGAGAGGGTTCCCTGTTTGTGCAGCTTGGCAGAGAGAGGCCTGAGGGGAGGGGAGTGGGGGGGGGGGGGGGGGGGGGGTGCTGGGCTGGCCATTCACAGTAACACAGCGGCTAGCGTGCACAGAATAGTCCGTCATCAATCACAGCCCTTGTCAACAGTTCTCACTGCATATCTGTCACTTTCCAAAAATATGCTGATTTACAGACATTTCCCATAAAAGCCTTCACACTCCCGGACAAATGCTCCGTGTTAAATACGTGGACGACCCAGAGAGAGATAAATCTCATTTTATTTTGTTTTTTTTTTAAATTTGTCATTTGACCAATATTGTAAATCACTCCTTTAACCCTCCGTGTTTCCCTGCCGGCTTGTGCGTTATTGGGTCTCAGCTGAAGAAGGGTCTCGACCCGAAACGTCGCCTATCTCCTTCGCTCCTTAGATGCTGCTGCACCCGCTGAGTTTCTCCAGCCTTTTGTGTAACCCTCGATTCTCCAGCATCTGCAGTTCCTTCTTTAACACATTGGGTCCCAGCCTGTAGTTGCCTCTCTGAGCCCCTACACGCGGCGGCAGTGGGCAGAGGCAGAGGCAGGACTAACAAGTGTATGTTGCTATATCCCGGGACATGGGCATCGCTGGTAATGCTGGCGTTTCGTGCCCATCTCCACATGCTCTTGGTCAGCTGGGCCATTTCTCAATAGGGTTAGAAATCAACCTCATTGCTATGTGTACAGGTAGCCTGCCTGAGGAATGGAGTCGGCTGGACACAACCAATCCACTGCAAATGTTGTCCATCACATATAACCTCAGTTAGGGCAGTCAGTTTTAATTAATTTTAAGAGAGAGAGAGAGAGGGACGGACGGACAGACAGATGGGGAAAGAGAGAGAGAATCAGAGACAGAGACAAAGAGGGAGACAAGAGAGAGGGAGAGACAAACAGACAGACAGAGACAGGGAAAGAGCGAGAGAGAAAAGAGGCAGACAGAGACAGACAGGCAGGGAGGGAGACAGGGAACTAGAGAGAGAGAGAGACAGAGAGAGAACGAGAGAGACAGTCAGACAGACAGACAGACAGACAGAGAGTGAGAGATAAACATAGAGAGAGAGGGAGAGAGACAGAGAACAGAGAAAGGCAGAGAGACCTCAGATGCTGGAATCTTGTGTAAAAATACCAAGACTGCTGGAGGAACTGAGTGGGTTTTAGGCAGCATCCATGGAGGGTAATGGACTGACGGCATTTCAAGTCGGGACTCTTCTTCACTCTGGAGAAACAGCACCCGAGTGCTTTGCTCCACAGAGGCTACCCGACCCAGTGAGTGCCATCAGCGGTATATATTTTTAAACTCTATTGGTATATTTCTTCCAAATAGCCTGAATAAGCAAAGGTACTGTCCGATTCACTTCCACCATACTCTGGACATTGAACATTGTCTGTGGTGCTGATAGGCTCCAGTGGTGTGAACTATATTCTGCACTCTGTATTCTACAAGTAGAACTACATTCTATATTTGCCCTATCTGTTGTGCTTGAGTTTGACGATTGTAATTATGTATAGTATTTAATATCTGATCTGTTTGGATGGCAAAGCTTTTCACTGTGCCTCACTGTACCTCAGTGCACGTGACAATAATAAACCAAGTCCATGTTGACCATTCATCATCCACCTACACTAATCCTACATCAATCTAATCCAATTTTCTTCTCTTTATTTGGTTATCAATTCCCCCCTAACCTACACACTAGGGGCAATTTACAGCAACCTACAAACCTGCACGTATTTGGGATGTGGGAGGAGACCGGAGCACCCGGGAGAAACCCATGTGATCACAGGGAGAACGTGCAAACTCCACACAGGCAGCACTCGACGTCAGGGTCGACTAAAGGGTGTGAGACAGCGGCTTCAGCTGCACCACAGTGTTGCCCCTACTGATATCTAACACCGTCACCAAGACACCCAAAGAAAATAATTTCAGGTAGCTTCTGGGGTGGAAGATTGCAACCTTCACGTGGTCCGCCCTGTTTCGACTAATGCAATCAACTCGACGTGCACAAACGGAAGATCAAATAGAACACGTTGTCCTACAGCTTTAAGCTGTGCTTACCACACGAAAGAAAAATAATTTCTGCTATCTTCCAACAGCCTGCCCATTGTAGTTCAAGCAATCGATTCCCAATGCTAATTTGGCAAATATTTATTTTAAAATTTGCTTAATATAATTATAAGCAATATTTTAATTGCTCATAATTATAATTATACCCTTGTTACATAATGACAATAATATAATATAAATAATGATCATATTAATATAATTATATATTATTGAACTATAATGATAAACTAATGTAATGTGTTTCACAGGAGTGCCCAGACCACCGACTGAGGCTGAGCTGCGAGACATCAGGATAGAAGGAAGAAAGAGTGAGGGTGAGCTTAAAGAGAGAATTACAGGGCTCTGGGCCCTGGTAACTGAAGCCACGATCACCAGCAGCAGAAACATTTAATTTGGGGATAGTTTATGAACTGGAGCTGGAGGAACACAGAGACAGACATGCGAGGTTGCTGAGGTGAGGGAGACAGTGAGGGAGAATTTGAAGGAGCGGTTTGAAAACAAACCCGAGGACAGGTTTTGGTTGAAATGTTTTTCGATGCAGATGGGCGATAAGTTTTATGTGTTGGAGGTGACCGGGGGCGTGATTCAGCCAATGGAAGTGTCAGGAGTCTGCACCCAATTGGAGGACTCCAGAGCACCATTAGAGGACAATGCACATCTTTGGCGTGTGGAAGGACCCAGTGCGGGCATCTGCTGAGACCGGAGTTCCCCCACGTTGGTGGAAGCCAGCATGCAGATGAGAGGACCCGTCTCCATGACGTCGGGGATTCTACTGGGAGCCAAGTTACCCAGTCAGGCGGACCTGCAGTGACAGGCCAACTGTGCAGTGGGCGGCACAGTGAACAGAGATAGCGTTGCTACCCGCAACTAAAGCTTTTCTCTGTACCTCAGTAGACGTGACAATAAACTAAACTGAAACAGCGCCAGAGGCCCGGGTTCGATCCTGACTACGGGTGCTGTCTGTGCAGAGTTTGTACGGGGTGGAAGATTGCAACCTTCACGTGGTCCGCCCTTGTTTCGACTAATGCAATCACCTCGACGTGCACAAACGGAAGATCAAATAGAACAAGTTGTCCAACAACTTTAGGCTGTGCACGCCACACGGAAGAAGAAGAATTTGTACATTCTCCCTGTGACCCCGTGGGTTTTCTCCGGGTGCTCCGATTTCCACCCACGTCCCAAAGACTTGTAGGTTAATTGGCTTCTGTAAATTGCCTCTAAACTGTAGGGGATCATGGTCGGCGAGGGCTCGGTGGGCTGAAGTGCCTGTATCTCTAAAAGTAAAATACTAGAACGAAAGAGTCAAGAGTGTTTAACATTCATGTACCGACCATGCAACAATGAGATTGGAACTTGCAGCAGCCTCACAGGCCTGTAAACACAATGCACACAGATAACTTATAATATGCAACAATTCAATAAATTAATCTACTAGTGCAAAGTAACACTACTCGTGCAAAAAGAAACTGAAGTCAGTGCAACCTAAGACAGTCCATAGAATTCCATAGTTGGGGTTAGTATTGTGTAGTGTTCAAGAGCCTGATTGTTGTAGGGAAGAAGCTGCTCTTGAACCTGGTGGACACAGTATTCAGGCTTCTGAACCTTCTTTTCAATGGTCGGAGTGAAATGAGAGCGTGGCCAGGGTGGTGTGAGTCTTTAAGGCTGCCTTTTTGAAGCAGCGCCTCCTATAGACCCCTTCGATGGTGTTGAGGTCAGTTCCTGTGATGGACCAGGCATTGTCCACCACGCTCTGTAATCACCTTGTATCCTAGGCATTCACGTTACTGGACCAAGCTGTAATAAAACCAGTCAATATGCTCTCTACTCTACACCTGCGGAAACCCAAGAGAGTATTCTTGGGCAATTATTGAAATGGATGGAGACAGCTTAGTCAGTGGAAGGCATCAGCCTGTGGTGCAGATGAGAACTGATCTGTCCATGACTGTCTTGCAGGATGGATAATCGATTCATTCCCCCTCTCCACAGCCAACCAACACAACCACCATAGGGCGGCAGGGTGGTGGTGCAGGGGTAGAGTTGCTGCCTTACAGTGCTTGCAGCGCCAGAGACCTGGGTTTGTTCCTGACTACAGGTGCTGTCTGTACGGAGTGTGTATGTTCTCCCCGTGATCTACGTTGGTTTTCTCCGAGATCTTCAGTTTCCTCCCACACTCCAAAGACATACAGGTTTGAAGGTTAATTGGCTTGGTAAAATTGCAAAATTGTCCCTAGTGTGTGTAGGATAGTGTTAGTGTGTGGGTATTGCTGTGCCGAATGGCCTGTTTCTGCACTGTTTCTCTAAACGAAACTAAACTAGATGTTAAAGTAATTGCTCGGCAAACCTTTTACCTTTGATATCTTGTTAGCAGGATTCTGTCTATAGAACATAGAACATAAAATAGTACATCATTGGAACAGGCCCTTCGGCCCACAATGTCTGTACCAAACACAATGCAAAGATAAACTAATCTCCTCTATCTCCACGTGGTCCATATCCCTCCATTCCCTGCATATCCATGTGGCTATATAAAAGCCTCTTAAACTCCACTATCGTGTCAGCCACCACCACCACCCCTGGCAGCACGTTCAAGGCTTTCAAGGCACCAACACAACCCATATATCCTTTATACTTTGCCCCTTTCACCTTAAAGCGGCACCCTCTAGTCAGTGAGGGCATAGTGCCTTCCTATATATACCTTCTATTAATATCCATAAATCACAACAGGACAGACTTGCTCTGCCACTTCCTGTATCACTTGCTCTTTCCGCAGTGCAAAGCAACCTTCTCCACCGACAGACCATTTGCCATTTTACAATCCCTCAGCTCCCATTTACTATTTATGGATGGTTTCATGGTTTTGGTTCCCAGTTTCCAACTTGATGGCAAATGTCTGAAGATGAGTCTGAAGAAGGGTCTCGACCCGAAACATCGCCTATCTCCTTCGCTCCTTAGATGCTGATGCACCCGCTGAGTTTCTCCAGCTTTTTGTGTAACCCTCGATTCTCCAGCATCTGCAGTTCCTTCTTTAACACTTGATGGCAAATGTCCCTGGCTCTTTCCAGAACTGTTCATTGTAATGAAGACCTGCCCTGTCTAAGCTCGCACATGCTGCCTTAAACCTTCCCAACTCTCTGCAGCTCCTTCCAACTTGAGTTGAATTCTTATTTCCCATTTTGAAACATTTAGATTCTTGGAAGTTCTTTGTGGGTTTTATTGGGTTTTTTTTCCCTACAAAAGATTAACTTTGGTGATCTCATCCAAATCTGAGTCGTTGCAGCTGGTGCTGATGACTTTATAGGAATCTGTCTCTGGTCCTTGCTGAACGATTGAAGTACCAACTGGACTATCGCTGAGATGTGTTTCTGACTCTTGGCTGCAGGATGGCAAATTTTATAGTTGATGACATTTTCCTGATTTCCGTATTGTCGTGATATTTGGAACAGATTTGAAAAGACCATTGGAATTGGCAGTGCTCTCAGTTCAAGAGTTCGTCTTGTGGAGGTACCTAGAACAAGAGGACATCAGTTTGGAACAAGGAGTTGGCAATTTAGAGGTCATGGAGATATACAGATGGGAACAGGCCCTCTGATCCAGCGAGTCTGTGCATCTCACACCAATCTCCTTTTATTCTCCCCACATTCCCATCATCTTTTTCCCAGATTGATTGATTCAATCAAAGGAAGTTCACCAACACCTCTCCATAGAAACATAGAAACATACTTCCTTAAAGGATTGAGCAGATTTGGTGTATTGCCGAATAATCTATCAAAGTTCTACAGGTGTACAGTAGAGAACGAACTGACTGGTCCATCACGGCCTGGTTTGGTAATTCGAATGTCCAGGAATGATGAAGACAATAGTTATTCTATGTTATTGCATTAGTGGGCTGATAAAGCTGCAACAAATGAGAAGGTAATTGTTCTGCTGTCAGTACATATATGACCACTCTTGACTCTTGATTCTTGAGATTCAACCCTTCAGCTCCACACAAGGGGCAATTAACCTTACGACCAACACATCTTTGGGATGTAGAGGGAGGAAATGGGAGCACCGGAGAAAACTCAAGAGGTCACACATAGAAGCTGCAAATTCCACATCAGAGGCCAGGATTGATCCCGGATAGCAGCAATAGCTGCTGGGCCTCCCTCTCTAAGGATTGATGCTTTGCACTAAATGACGCCTTGCACTCTTCAGTGCAAGGCGTCAGATACACAACTTTATCTGTACATTGTGGATGGCTTGGTTGTAATCATGAATGCCCATCTGACAGGATAGCACACAAATAAAAGTTTGTCACTTGTACCTTGACCCATGTGACAGTGATAAACTAAACTAAACTAAACTAAACTAAACAAGACTTTCTCTCTGAGATAGACACAAAATGCTGGAGTAACTCAGCAGGTTAGGCAGCATCTCGGGAGAAAAGGATAGGCAAAATCTCCGTTTACATTCTAAAGTCCTTCCATCTTGTCTCGGGTCAGAACCCTCTCAGACTGAAAGCAAAGATCGTACAGCGGAGCAAGATGGACCATTCCTTCTAAATGCAATGGGCTGACGTGTAGTACACAGCGGAACGGAACGTGGGCCTTTTTTTCATCCATTTCTGTAACCAGACCCGACCCGACCCGACTCAACGTTGAGGGGGAACAGTTTGTGTTCATAAATTTAAATTCTGAAAGTGAGGAGAAGGTTTTTCCCAAATAACTTTTATTTTTACGAGGATGTTTCCGTAACCGGCTTCCGTCTCCGCACTAGTATCTTTGCTCCGCTATGGGATCTTTGGTGCAGAGACGGAAGCCGGTTACGGAAACGGGGCCGAAAATTACCCATGAATCTGCCCATGACCGTACTACGTCTTTTTCGTCGAGTGGACTTACCTTGCTCGCTGTAGGATCTGTGACTGAAAGTAGGGTTGGTGGGGGTGGGGTTGGGGGGTGGGGAGGTGATAATAGGCCAGAACAAATCGGGGATGGCAACAGATGACCTCAGGAAGGGGGGAGCTTGTAATGGGCCATTGTTGGCTGGGGAAGGTGTAATGATAAGAGGGATACAAGGATGCGAACGGTCGAACTGGTCGGACAACTACGGTGGGAAGGAGGGGGTGAGAGAGGGGAGGGAAGGGAATGCAGGAATTACTTGAAATGAGAGAAATCAACGTTCATACCATTGCTCTCTCCAGTGTGTGGCCTCAGTGGAGGTCGCTGAGACCAACGTGGGATCCACAATCTCTTCCACAGATGGGGTGGGTGGAAGGGAGGGGCGGGGGAGAGGTAGTAGTGAGGTAACATAATCCCTCTCCCTGAATTCGAATTTATCAACACCTGCCTAACTGGTCCCCTTACACTTTGAGCAGTACTGGGCTTGGGGTTGCCCAGGGTCTGGGGGATTTTGCACATCTTTAAGGAGACTTTGTGAGTCGCAGGAAGATAAAGTGGTCAAAAAGGCTTTTGGCACTTTGGCCTCCATCAGTCAGAATAGAAGTTGGGAGGTCATGTTCCAGTTGTATAAGATGTTGGTGAGACCGCATTTAGAATATTGTGTTCAGTTCTGGGCACCATGTTTTCGGAAGAATATTGTCAAGCTTGAAAGGGTTCAGAAAAGATTTACAAGGATGTTGCCAGGACTAGAGGGTGTGAGCTCTACTGAGAGGTTGAGTAGGCTAGGTCTCTATTCCATGGAGTGCAGGAGGATGAGGGGGATCTTATAGCGGTGTACAAAATCAGGAGAGGAATAGATCGGGTAGATGTACAGAGTCTCTTGCCCAGAGTAGGGGAATCAAGGACCAGAGGACAGGTTCAAGGTGAAGGGGAAAAGATTTAATAGGAGTCTGAGGGGTAATTTTTTCACACAAAGGATGGTGGGTGTATCCTCACACAAGCTGCAGAGGAGGTAGTTGAGGCTGGGAATATCCCATCGTTTAAGAAATAGTTAGACAGGTACATGGATAGGACAGGTTTGTAGGGATATGGACCAAGTGCAGGCAAGTGGGACTAGTGTAGCTGGGACATTGTTGGCCGGTGTGGGCGAGTTGGGCTGAAGGGCCTGTTTCCACACTGTATCACTCTATGATTCTATGACTCTGTGACTTTGAGCACATCCTCGGATCTTCACCCTCAACAACTTCTCTTTTGACTCCTCTGGCGTTCAAGAGGAATGCTGGAAATTCAGCGGATTGTTTCCAAGCAGTGATCGTGGAGTGGTTTTCTCCAATTGCTCTTCATCTTTAGACCATATAGAAGTACACCGAGAGACCTGGGTCCCGGGTTCGATCCTGACTATGGGTGCTTGTCTGTACGGAGTTTGTACATTCTCCCCGTGACCTGCAAGCGTTTCCTCCGAGACCTCCGGTGTCCTCCCACACTCCAAAGACGTACATGTTTGTAGTAAAAATGTTTAAGAAGGAACTTCAGATGCTGGAAAATCGAAGGTAGACGAAAATGCTGGAGAAACTCAACGGGTGAGGCAGCATCTATGGAGCGACGGAAATGGGCAACGTTCCGGCTACCTTACATGTTTGTAGGTTACTTGGCTTGGTATAAGTGTAACATTGTCCCTGTCGTGTGTAGGATAGTGCGGGGATCACTGGTCAGTGCGGACTCGGTGGGCCAAAGGGCCTGTTTCCGCGCTGTATCTCCAAACTAAACTAACCCTCGTGTGCAATAGTTTATTCAACAGAACTTGCAGTTGCAGTGATCTGTATCTATATCTACAACCTCCACCGTTTACAACGTTATTTCTCCGTGAGACAGCCTCTTCAACCCTACAGGCCTCGGTGTTTTCATTGAAGCACCAAATCCAAATTTCCGCCCTTCGTAAATGGACGATAAATATGCCCCATTTAGTTCCCTTTCATCCATGAGAAACAACAATAAAGCTTACGGGGTCTTCCAGGAACCAGGTCTGTGGGGGATGGAAGTCAACAAGATGGAAGGACTTTGGGATGTAAACTGAGATTTTGACAAACGCCTTTCATTTTCTCTGGCATTTTGTGCAGTTTCTCTTTCTTTTGACATTGTTGTTTGATTAAACTAGGTTGCACAGCTGACAGTACTGAGGACTTTTGTTTAATTTGGAGGTATTGTGCTTTTAATTACAATTGTGTGCCTTGGCACGGTTTAAAATGAAAATTGCAAAATAACCTGCAAACCTCCCAGAAAAGAAATACATCTGTGAGGCATTTTCCACCGAACTGGACTATTAGATTCACAGATAATAATGCAAGTAAACTCCCTTATATGGCAGCTATTGAGATTTGACATTCATCTTGTGATCATACATGTAGCTCAGTAAAGCATTGACGATGACTGTTTAGAATTCTAATAATAATGGATTCTTCAGTGAAGTCAAGCGTTGGAAAAGGTCAAGTGGTAAAACATACAGACTCCATTTTATCATTCAACTGCAGGCATTCCTTGAGTGGCCAAGTTGGTGTTGTCACAGGTTCATTCTCTGAATATGTGCATGAGCAGGGAGATGTGGAAGCTTGCATCTTAGATGCAGGCCATTCAGCCCATCGGGTGCACCCTGGCAGAGTGGCGGACTGAGGAATGGAAGAGTTGAGATGAACGGGCTGCGTCAGCACAAAGCCAGTTTGCAGCATCTTGCCGCAGTATCCACACCCACTAGTTGACCCTCCTGCCCACACCTCCCCAATGTGAAGTCAGGCAGAAAATGTCCCACCGCATTTGGTCAGTCTGCCTTTGGAATATTGCGTGCGGTTCTGGTCACCCCTTTACACGAACGATAGGGGAGGCTTTGGAGAGGGCGCAGAATTTTATCAAAAATACTGCCGGGATTCGTGGAGATGTTTGATAAACCTGGCTTGTTTTTCTAGAACGCTGGAGGTTGAATGGAGACTTGATAGAAGTGTATAGAATTATGAGCTGTAGGCATACAATAGACAGTCAGAATCTTTTTCCCAGCGTGAAAATACCAAAGACTAGAAGGCACAGCTTTAAGGTGAGTGGGGTAAAATTTAAAGGAAATGTTTGGAAGGGCAAATCTTTTACATAGAGGATAGTGGGTGCCTGGAACACGCTGGCAGGTTTGGTGATAGACAGAGAGGTGATAGTGGTCTTTAAGAGGCTTTGAGATAGGCACGTGGAGAACCAGGAAATGGAGGGATAGGGTCAAGTGCAGACAGATTAGTTTATCTTGGCATCATGTTTGGCACAGACTTCGTGTGCTGTAGGGCCTGTGTCTGTGCTGTAATGTTCTACTGAGTTTGGTTTGATTGCGTTAACGTATAGTATTATCGGACTTGATTGGATAGCAACACTTTTCACTGTACCTCGGTACACGAGACAATTATAAACCTAAGCCTATGTTCTATGTTCTATTTATTCTCTAACCACACAAACAATCACAGGCGAACACCGGTAATTGAGGCCGGTACTATAAGAGCATTTTTAAAACAATTGGTACATGGATAGAAAAGACTTAGAGTCCATGCTGTATGACTCTACGACTAGCCAAATGGGATCTTCATCACCTCTTGCACTACCGTGGACTTGTTTTCTAAATGTGTTTCGCACTAATGTCTTGGTTTTTTATGCTATACTGCACTGAGGAAATCCGGCATGTCTCCAATGACACTTAGGTGCACCTTAAAAAGCATAATGTTGGGGTGCTTCACAGCTTGGTTTCGGAACAGCTCTGCCCCAGACTGCCAGAAATTGCAGAGTCAAGAGAGTCAAGAGTGTTTCATTGTCAAATGTCCCAGATAGAACAATGAAATTCTTACTTGCAGCAGCACAACAGAATATGTAAACATAGTACACTGTAAGTAATATAATAAACGAGAGAGAGAGAGAAAAAAAAGTTCAATCTGTGTATATGTATACATACACACATATACATATATATATTATATAGATCATGTATATGTATGTAGCTGTAAATGTCCATCTACACTTCATGTTACCTCGGAAAAAGCTGCAAGATCATCAAAGATCTATCACATGCTGGTCATTCCTTCTCCTCCCTGTTACTGTCAGGCTGAAGAATTAAATGCTTGAAACCGCGCACCACCAGATCCAGGAACAGCCTCACCCTTCTGTTATCAGGGTTCTGAATGGTCCTCCCATAAGCTAGGGGTACAGTCCAATTCACGTCTACCCCATAGGTAGACACAAAATGTTGGAGTAACTCAGCGGGACAGGCAGCATCTCTGGAGAGAAGGAATGGGCAATGTTCCGGGTCGAGACCCTTCTTCAGTCTGAAGAAGGGTTTCAATCCAAAACGTCACCCATTCCTTCTCTCCGGAGATCCTGCCTGTCCCTCAGAGTTATTCCAGCTGTTGGTGTCTATCTTCGGTTTAAACCAGCATCTGCAGTTCCTTCCTACACATTTCATCAGCAAAATAAACTTACCTCGGCTCCTCCAACAGCATCTCCCAATCATCTCCAGGACAACAATCTAGCTCTCAACGTCAGCAAGACCGAGGAACCAATTGTTGACTTCAGAGAGAGAAGGATGAGGATACCCCAAACCTGTCTTCATCGATAGGTTGGTGATAGAGGGAGTCGACAATTTTCAGTTCCTGTTCGTTTATATCTCTGAAGATAAGTCCTGGGCCCAGAGGATTGATGCAATCACAAAGAAAGCCCGTCAGCCTGAAGAAGGGTCTCGACCCGAAACATCACCTATTCCTTCTCACCAGAAATGCTGCCTGTCCCGCTGAGTTACTCCAGCATTTTTATTGTCTATCTTTGGTTTAAACCAGCATCTGCAGTTCCTTCATACACACACGTCTACCCCATTGCGGACATTGGGAACAGTCTCCAAACTGCTGCACTACAATGCTGAGAACAATATTCAGCACTCTCTATATCTCCCTTCATTCTACGTATGGCACTTGAGTTTGTTTGATTATATTCAAGTGTAGTATTATCTGATTTGATTGGATCACATTCAAAGCAAAGCTTTACACTGTACCTCAGTACACGTGGCAATAAAACAACAAAATCTCAACCTAAACATTAAACATGTTAACAAAGCACTCTTATTACAATTATATTTTGAGCCCCCTTCCGCACATTACCAAGGTGGTGCCCAACCCAGGCAAATATTTGCGTGCCAGACACAGAAGCAGATCTACAAACTCATATTACAATTGTTCCACTGTCTTAAATCTCTATTCCTACAGCAACACTTACTATCCTTGATCGGACTTTGTTGACTTTATCTTGCACTAAACGTTATTCCCATATCACGTATCTATACACTGTAAATGGATCAATTGTAATCACCTATTGTCTTTCTGCCGACTGGTTAGCACGCAACAAAAGCTTTTCACTGTACCTCGGTACACGTGACAATAAACTAAACTAAACCGAACAGCACTAATATTTCAACATAAGCTAGGGTGTAGCCCCGATCTTCCAACCTACCTTCATTGTGGATGCTGAACTTTTTCTCTGCAGCTGTAATACCTTTTCCTTCTCTCTAGTATTTTTCTCTTTGTGTATGACTTGATTGTACTCATGTATGGTGTGATCTGATTGTATGGTCTGGTCTGATTTAACCTCATGCCGCTCAAACGAAAGCTTTTCACAGTAAACAAAATTTTTTACTGAAGTATGAAAACACCACCAGATTCAAGGATAGTTTCTTCCCAGCTGTTATCAGGCAACTGAACCATCCTACCACAACTAGAGAGCGGTCCTGAGCTACCATCTACCTCATTGGAGACCCTTAAACTATCTTTAATCCGATTTTACTGGACTTTATCTTGTACTAAATGTTACTCCCTTTCTCATGTATCTGCACACTGTGGGTGGCTCGACTGTAATCAGGTATTGTCTTTCCGCTGATGGACAGCATTTCACTGTACCTCATTACTCATGACAATAAAACTAATCACATTTATACTGTATTTGGATCCCTATAGATACATTGATTGTACTCAGAATCCTAAAGTGTAGGCATCCTGACATGTGTTTGTGTACAAACCCAACCTGCCTTCCGCTGACTCCATTTATACCTCATGCTGCCTCGGCTAGGCCAGCAGCATCATCAAGGACAAGTCGCACCCTGGCATCTCCCTCTTCTCCCCTCTCCCATCAGGCAAAAGGTATAGAAGTGTGAAAACGCACACCTCCAGAGTCAGGGACAGTTTCTTCCCAGCTGTCATCAGGCAACTGAACAACCAGAGACCAGTGCTGAACTACTATCCACCTCTTTGATGACCCTTGGACTATCCTTGATCGGACTTTGCTGGCTTTACCTTGCACTAAACGTTATTCCCTTATCATGTATCTACACACTGTAAACATTGGTTAGTTTGCACTTGGTCACCACACTGTAGGAGGGATGTGGCTGCCCTGGAGGGAGTGCGGAGGATATATTTACATATGTAAATAGTATATAGTGTGCATATATATACACACACATACATGTGTATATACACACACATACATGTGTATATACACACATATACACTATATACCCTATATATGTATGTATTTATATATATATGTGTATATGTATATATATATATAACACACACACACACACTCTATGATATAAACTACTATAGTCCATATATATATGGAATGGTTGCTCATTTTCCCTGGCACAAAGGAAGCTTGGCAGTAACCTGATAGAGGTCTATCAGAGGCGTTGATATGGTCGATGGTTAGAATCCTTTCCCCATGGTAGAAGGGTGTCTAAGACAAAAGGGACAAGGTTCTAAGATGAGGGAAAGGAGTTTTAAAGAGATTTGAAATAAAACAAGGACTAGTCATATTTGAAGTTTTCTCACAGAGGTGGTGGATTCAGATGCATCCACTGTGCTTAAGAGACATGTCAACAGACAAGGCATTGAAGATTACTGACCTAATGCCATAAAATGAGATCATTGTTGAATGGCAAATAGGCCAGCATTCACGTGAGGGGCAGAAGGACTTGGTTCTGTTCTGTACAACCCCGCGCCTGTAGCGGCAATCTACTTTTTTGCACACTGACAAGGACGTGTAAGGCGCTATAGAAATGCAAGGCTTTCTGACGTCCGTAGGAAGATTTCTGAACGTTGCACAGTTGAAGTTTCGTCCAAGGAGTCCTCGTTACTCCAGCAGAATAGTCCGCACAATGTCCCACCACCTTCCCACAGCATAGCTCAGGAATTTTGGAATCATAATTTCGCTATGAACCCAAGTTTCCATGCACAAAAATAACACATGTAATCCAGCGGCATAATCCAATGATTGCAGGTCGTATGGGCACAGATGTTCTGCTTTTGACGAGTTTACAATGAGCAAACATTTGGCTGGGCACAAAACAAAAAAGGAATGCATATTTTGTTTCAGGTTATTGGCCGTCCAACCTGGAATTTTGTGTTCCAATCTTGTTCAAATTTTCTCAACAATCCCCAGTTTGTATATGCAAAGATAAAGATAAAATATTTTTTTAGAGGTACAGCATGGAAACAGGCCCATTGCTCACAGAGTCCTCACCGACCACTGATCATCCATTCACAATAGCTCTATATTATCCTACTTTCTACGCACTACTAGTGTGTCATGGTGACATGCAGCTTGGAAACAGGCCCTTCGACTCAACTTACCCACGCCGAACAACAGGCCTCATCTACACTAGTCCCTCCTCTTGTTTTTGACCCATATGCTTCTAAACCTACTCTATCCATCTGCCTGGCCAAATGTTTTTTTAAATGTTGTGATAGTACCAGTCTCAACTACCTCCTCTGGCAGCTCATTCCATATACCTATCATTCTTTGTGTAAAAATATTGGCACCTCAGCTTCCTGTTAAATCTTTCCCCCTCGCCTTAAACCTATGTCCTCTGGTTGATGATTTGCTACTCTGGGTAAAAGACGGTGTATTTACCCTATCTATTCCTCTTATGATCTTACACACCTCTATATGATCGCCCCTCAACATCCTGTGCTCCAAGGAATGAAACACTAGCCTGCTCAACCTCTGCCGGCAGCTCAGTCCCTGTGGTCCTGGCAACATCCTTGTAAATCTTCTCTGCACTCGGGATCATTTGACCTACAAACCCGCACGTCTTTGGGATCTTGGAGGAAACCGGAGCCCCTGGGGGAAACCATTCAGTCACAGGGAGAACATGCAAACAGACAGCACCCGAGGTCAGGATCGAACCTGGATCTCCGGCTTTCTGAGGCAGCAGCTCGACCACTGTGTCACCTGGGTGCTTACAGGACTAAGCACCAAATACACATAGACAGGAAGAATTCATAAATAACTATTTGCTTTTGCATGACTTCTTGTCAGTTACCCCTTCCTTGCATGAACTGCAGTCACTAACATTGAATCGGTGAATCATGAAAGATGAAACATCGAACCCAGGTCTGTTTGCAATAACAGTGAATTACCCAGCCAATTGGCAAGAAATGTAATAACGTTAAAATTTTCAATATTAATATTGCAAAAACAGAGCCTTTTTTTTAATGGAAAGAAATTATTCTGTCAGATCTTTTGATGGAAATTGTCAGAATCACATTGCTATATGATTAAACTTAATTTGAATTCAAACGCATTCTGTGATGGAATCATTAAAGGGAGGTGGGATGTATCTGTACCTGAGTTGTGTCATTCACTGATAACACTGGCGTTTAATGTCAGTCCCTGAAAGCCCTTGAAATGAGGCATTACCCAATGTTGGTGAATTGCAATTTCTCCTCCCACAGTCACACGGAGGCCAAACTGGGTAAGGTCGGCAAATATCCAAGTCTTATAGACTTTAGAGACACAGCGCGGAAACTGGCCCTTCGGCCCAGCGAATCCGCGTCGACCAGGGATCATCCCGCACGCACCAGCACTATCCTGCACACCAGGAACAATTTACAATTTTACCGAAGCCAATTAACCTACAAACCTGTAAATCTTTGGAGTGTGGGAGGAAACCGGAGCACCCGGCGAAAGCCCACAAGGTCACAGGGAGAACATACAAACTCAGTACAGACAGCACCCATAGTCGGGATCGAGCCCGGGTCTTCTGCGCTGCAAGGCAGTAACTCTACCGCTGCTCCACCGTGCCGTCCCGCATCCCAAGTCAATAGCTCATTGCAAGTAGCAACACACGTCGATAAGAGTGGTAAAGAAGGTGTATGATATGCTTGCCTTCATTTGTCGGGGCATTGAGTATAAGAATCAGGAAGTCATGCTGCAGATTTATTCCTTATTTGGATAACATACTCAACATTCCCAATAAACCTTTGCTCCAGATTTTCACCGTAGACTTTAGTTTGAGCTCACTGGAACATTGGCCATTGCTGATGGTTGAGTTTGAACAGAATATTGAACAAGATAAATCAATATATCAGATTAAAATACAAAATGATGAGGGAAATAGACAGTCCATATAGGCAGAATCTTTTTTCCAGGGTAAGGGGAATTAAGAACTAAATAAGGTGAGAGGGTAAAGATTTAATAGGAACCCAGGGGGCCATTTTCTCACACAGATGGTGGTTGGTATATGGCAAGAGTTACCAGAAGAAGGGGTTGATGTCGGTAATATCACAACACTTAAAAGACATTTAGATAGAAATATGGATAGGAAAGGTTTAAACGGATAGGGACCAAACTCAGGTAAATCAGACCAGCTTGGGGCATCTTGGTTGGCATGGAGGCCAGTTTCTGTACTGTATGACTCCAAAAAGGGGAATAAGTGAATGAAATTACATTCAAAACAAAATTAATCTACTCTGCTGCATTTTCCACCAGGTTAGTGGTCTCACTGCTGGTTTAAAACAGTTTGAAACCTTTGTTATATATTATTTTAATTGCTGACGCCAAAACGTTGAATATTTATGACGACCAGAAGCCCCGCGAGTGGCAAACCTTTGGTAGCACTCAGGCATTTCTTCGTAACTCTATTTATACCTTGCTGAATGTGATCATAAAATCGGCGCGAATGTTAGGAAGGGACAAGGTGTCGAGTCCTTGATGTCATCCAACACACACGAGAGGACAGGGGCAGTACAGGTAACATTGCCTGCCTCTTTGCTGACTTTACTTTAGTTTTTAGTTTGGAGATACAGCGTGGAACCCACTGAGCCCGCGCCGACCAGCGATCACCCGTACACTAGTTCTCTCCTTCACACTAGGGACAATTTACAGAATCCAATTAACATACTTCTTCTTCTTCTTTCGTGTGGCATGCACAGCCTAAAGTTGTTGGACAACTTATTCTATTTGATCTTCCGTTTGTGTACGTCGAGTTGATTGCATTAGTCGAAACAGGGCGGGCCACGTGAAGGTTGCAATCTTCCACCCCAACACACAAGCCTGCGCGTCTTTGGAGTGTGGAAGGAAACCAGAGCACGCGGTCACAGGGAGAACGTGCAAACTCCGTACAGACATGCACCCGCAGTCAGGATGGAAGCCGGGTCTCTGGCACTGTACGGCAGCAACTCTACCGCTGCGCCACTGTGCCACCCACATTGGAATTGGAAAACCGCTCCTCGGGCTCTCAAAGACACCTCCAGCGGGGTCAGAGGAATCCCTTCACCACTGAGCTGGCCGGGGAAGGCTTGTGCAGCGGCACGCCATGCTACAAAGTTGAACAAAGGAACCAGAACTGAGGGCCTCTCTCCCTGGAGCAGTAACTCAGCGAGATCCCCCCTCACTGCTTTCCGTGATCAAATGCGCGCGAGAGAGAGAGAGAAAAATACAATGTATTGCAACCAAACCCAAAAGCTGGAAGAAACAATAAAAGCCGCAACTTTTCATTCCACCCTCCAGGGTCACTCCTGCTTTTTTTTTTGCCCAATATTAAAATGCATCTGTTGACATTTTTCAGCCCAGTTCGAAAAGGCTGTGGATCAGCTGAAAGCAATTTGCTTGGAAACGCAGCTGCCAGGCGGATAAGATTTTCCTTCATTCGTTTACTTTGAAATGCTTTTCTAAATGCCAAAATACACAAGGCAGTGAAATTGCTGACACATGTGCTCCAAAGTACCACAGCCCCGCATTCTTTCATGTCCTCGTATGCTAAAATCACAGTTGTTTATTTAAAGTACCCAGAACACTTTAGCGCTATTAAGATACATGTTTTATAGTAAATCAAAATCCAATCACATTATAAAGCTCCTAAATGTTTGTTATTAATTGTTTTTTTGTTTTGTTGCCTTCTTTTTTTATTTGCGAGATATTTATAGAAAATATTAACGGCCTTTCCATTTAGCTCGTAACCAAGATCGTATCAATACTAAAAACATTAGTATCAAAGCTGTGCTATTAAGTGTTTCATGTGTAGAAACTTTTTCAGCATGTCGGTTAAATAATATGCATCTCTGGAAAAGAGACCAGGTATTTAATTAACTTCCTAACTCCAGCGCTAATTGAAATTTCTTGTCACATTCTGGGAACGGGCTCAGAATGAAAGTCTTTTGATCCTTTGTTTCAGTACACAATGATTTTGTTAAGATATATCAATACGTGCTTGTTCGTGGACTCTTTCTCAGCCTCGTGATGAAGGGCCTCATGTTTCAGCTAAAAAACCTCTGGAACTTGTACAGTGAGCTGGAGAACTTTTCAAACATCAAGCCAGGAGTCCGCTCTGTGTAAATGATCTGAAGATCAATCTATGACTTTCAAGATTATTATTTTTTTTTTGTCAAAGTGCTCAGTTACATCATGATCATTAGTCAAATGGAGATTTTGCCTCAACGTATATATGGGAACTTTCACTGACTTCATTACACGTCGGTGATTTTCTTTAATAGGCCCAGAACTCCTGGGTTATTCTTCATAGAATCATAGAATCATACAGCTGGAAATAGGCCCTTCACCCCAACTTACCCAAGCCGACCAACATGCCCCATCGACACTAGTCCCACCTGCCTGCCTTTGGCCCACATCCCTCTAAACCTGTCCTATCCATGGACCTGTCTAATTGTTTATCTCTCTTGTGTAGGAAGGAACTGCAGGTGCTGGTTTCAACCGAAGATTGACACAAAAAGCTGAAGTAACTCAGCGGGACAGGCAGCATCTCTGGAGAGAAGGAATAAGTGAGTAAGACCCTTCCTCAGACTTATGTTTCTTATCCTGTGGATGGCTTCCTGGTTGTCGGGGATTTGCCTCGGGGGCGGTGTTTCGTTGCGTTCTGTGGGGTCTGAGCAGAAGCATTGATTCTCTGGGATTGCCCCTTACTGAATTAGAGGTAATGTGGACAGAGTTTACTTGGGTGCTCTCCAAGTTTGAACCTTCTGTCATTGTCCATTTACAATTCACACCTCGGTTACTGATCTGGGCTATAGCATAAGCACCACCCAAACCTGCCCCCTCCTCCCAGCGGGTTGGACTAGGCAGCAGGTGAATAGGAATGCCATCACCCACTCGACACAAAATGCCGGAATAATTCAGTGCAACAGGCCGCATCTCTGGAGAGAAAGAATGGGCGACGTTTTGGGTTGAGACCCTTCTTCAGACCTTCAGTCGCTACCACAGCTCCCTTATTCAACCCTTCCTTCCTACACCTTCCTTCCGAGTCGCTTGCTGCTTCTTCATGTGGCCCGGTCTAAATCCTGGCACTCCCTCCCCAACAGCAGCCTCATCAGGTCGAAAGTGGTTCGAGAAGGTGGCTCGTACACGGTGAATGGTAGAACTCTGGGGTGTGTTGTGGAGCAGAGGGATCTAGGACTGCAGGTACACTCCTTGAAGTTGGCATCACAAGTAGATAGGTTGGTCAAGAGACGTTTGGTACATTGGCCTTCATCGGTCAGAGTATTGAGCAGAGAAATTAGGAGGTCATGTTTATAAGGTGTTGATGAGGCAGTTATATAAGATGTTGATGAGGCCACAATTAGAGTATTGTGTTCAGTTTTGGTCACAATGTTATACGAAATATGTTGTCAAGCTGGAAAGGGTGCAGAAAAGATTGGCAGGGCTCGTGGCTGAGCTAAAGCGGGAGGATGAGCAGGCTAGGACTTTATTCCTTGGAGTGCAGGAGGATGAGGTGTGCAAAATCAAGAGAGGAATAGTGGGTAAATGCACAGAGTCTTGAGACTTGCTTAGACTTGGGGAATCAAGAACCAGAGGACATAGGTTTAAGGTGAGGGGGGAAGATTTGATAGGAACCTGAGGGGTAACTCTTCCACACAAAGGGTGGTGGGTGTATGGTACGAGCTGCCAGAGGAGGTAGTTGAGCCAGGTACTATTGCAACATTTAAGAAACATTTAGACAGGTACATTCATATGGGCCAAATGCAGGCAGGCTGGACTAATGTAGATGGGGCATGTTGGCAGGCGTGGGCAGATTGGGCTGAAGGGCCTGTTTCTGGGCTGCATGGCTGTATGACATGACTATCCAAGGACAATTAAAGAGAAACAATAAGTCCTTGCCTTACCAGTAACACCAACATCCCAAAGGACCAATAACTAATGAATGAATAGTGTCGCCCATACATACAGTATGAAACGCTAATAATTGCCTGGTGATTTAAACATTGGTTTAAATCTAATTCACTTGCTTTAAATCATTATTCTGCCCCTCAGATGTAAGTGTATTCAAGTTACCTGAGATTTCCTTCTACACTATGTATAATTGTGGAATTTTAGATGGGCACATGGATATGCAGGGATGGAGCGATATGGATCATGTGCAGGCAGATAAGATTTGTGTCTTGGCATTATGCTCAGGACAGATATTGTTTAGTTTAGTTTATTACCAAGGTACCGTGAAAAGCTTTTGTTGTGTGCTAACCAGGCAGTGGAAAGACAATACATAATTACATTTGAGCCGTCTACAGTGTACAGATACATGATAAAGAAGTAACATTTCATGCAAGATAAAGTCCAGTAAAGTTTGATTCAAAATAGTTCAAGGGTCTCCGATGACATAGATAATAGCTGAGGACCGCTTTCTAGTTGCTGGTGGGATGGTTCAGTTGCCTGATAACAGCTGGGAAGCAACTGTCCCTGAATCTAGAGCTGTACATGTTCACACTTCTGTACCTCTTGCCTGATGGGAGATGGAAGAAGGGTTGCGTTTCATCTTTGATTATTCCAGTGGTAGCGTGAGGGGTAAATTGAGTGAATGGATGGCTATTTACAATATATATTAATGATTTGGACGAGGGAATTCAATGCAACATCTCCAAATTTGCAGATGATACCAAGCTGGGGGGTATAGTTAGGTGTGAGGAGGATGCTTGGAGGCTGCAGGGTGATTTGGATAGGCTGAGTGAATGGGCAGATGCATGGCAGATGCAGTACAATGTGGATAAATGTGAGGTTATCCACTTTGGTGGCAAAAACATGAGGGTAGACTATTATCTGAATGGTGGCAGATTAGGTAAGGGGGAGATGCAACGAGACCTGGGTGTCATGGTACACCAGTCATTGAAAGTAGGCATGCAGGTGCAGCAGGCAGTGAAGAAAGCAAATGGTATGTTAGCATTCATAGCGAAAGGATTTGAGTATAGGAGCAGGGAGGTTCTACTGCAGTTGTACAGGGTTTTGGTGAGGCCACACCTGGAGTACTGCGTACAGTTTTGGTCTCCAAATCTGAGGAAAGACATCCTTGCCATAGAGGGGGTACAGAGAAGATTCACCAGACTGATTCCTGGGATGTCAGGACTTTCATATGAGGAAAGATTGGATAGACTCGGTTTGTACTCGATGGAATTTAGAAGATTGAGGGGGGATCTTATAGAAACCTACAAAATTCTTAAGGGGTTGGACAAGCTAGATGCTGGAAGATTGTTCCCGATGTTGGGGGAGTCCAGAACAAGGGGTCACAGTCTAAGGATAAGGGGGAATTCCTTTAGGACCGAAATGAGGAAAACATTCTTTACACAGAGAGTGGTGAGTCTCTGGAATTCTCTGCCACAGAAGGTAGTTGAGGCCAGTTCATTGGCTATATTTAAGAGGGCGTTAGATGTGGCACTTGTGGCTAAAGGGATCAGGGGGTATGGAGAGAAGGCAGGTACGGGATACTGAGTTGGATGATCAGCCATGATCACATTGAATGGCGGTGCAGGCTCGAAGGGCCGAATGGCCTACTCCTGCACCTATTTTCTATGTTTCTATGTTTCTATGAATGGAATGGAAAGGAAGGTTTGTGTGATGGTCTGGGCTGCGTCCACAATCCTCTTGAGCTGAAGGGCCTGTTCCTGTGTGCACTGCTCTATGTTTGATGTATCACTCTGCCTGGCCTGTTGGTTCTGTACTTGCAGTTTTCCTGATGAAATTCAGAACGCTTGTCTATACCAGTGGTGGAGACATTAAACAGGCGGCTTTTAATCACTTCCCAGGTTCAAATAAGTTTATAAAATGCTTGAAGCCCAGCCTGGTAACACATGATATCACTGGGTTTCTGAATTCATTGCTTCAGAGACGCTCAGTGCCCAGTGCTTTTAATTAGTTTCTTTTCATTCAAGGTTTGGTTTTGATTTTATTACTGGCTTGTGTATCTGGACTATTGTAATCTATTCTGACGAAGGGTCTTCAACCTGAAATGTCAACTGTGTGCGCCTTGTGTACCACAGATGCTGCCTGACCTGCTGAGTGTTTCCAGCATTTTTCTGTTTTCGGCTTCATGTGGAAGGTGGGGACGGGACAAAGCCTGGTAAGTGACAGGTGGACAGATAGACACAAAAGGCTGGAGTAACTCAACGGGTCAGGCAGGTCGACCCGAAACGTCACCCTTTCCTTCCCTCCAGAGATGCTGCCTGTCCCGCTGAGTTACTCCAGCTTTTTGTGTCCATCTTCGGTTTAAACCAGCATCTGCAGTTCCTTCTTACACAAGTGATAGGTGGAAACAGCTGAGGGGTGTTTGATTAGCAAGTGGATGGAGTTGTACACAGCTTTAATGAGCAAAATAGATGTCTGTTCAAAAGGATAGTGGAGAGTTGAGACAATTTAAATCTTCTCTTGAAATAATAGGTATGTTACAATACCTGCCTTTAGCAGCGCTGCAGTTCTGCCGCTCCCCGTGTGCGCGACTTTGGCGCCTTTCAGAGGGGGGCGGGTTTAAAATGCCGATTTTTTTCTAGGCAGTCCAAGTCGATCCAGGTCGGGCGATTTCGTCGCTAAAGAGAAATCGCTCCGACATTTCATTCATAAAGGTATTTTTAAACTACGCTAGATTATTTATTAACTAGAGTAGTTCAAAAATCATCTTCTAAAGCTCTGAACGGTGACAGCGGAACGGACCTAAGGTAGGCGATAAAAGAAGCTACACAGTTTATTTTTACATAAAAACTTGGTTTTTAGGAAGGTTTTAATTATATTTTCATGTTGCGAAAAGGGGACAAAAAAAAATGTATGAACCGACTGTATTTTTCATACCGACTTCACCGCAAACCACAATGTTCCAATCCACCGCATTCCACTAAAACCCACTCGCTAGTTGATTTAAATGGCCATTAATTTACAGGCATTAAACACTAAATTCCTTCCATTTGGCCTATAAATTCATGAAAATGAGATTTAAAAATTATGTTATATTGTGGATTATTGTGTGAATGTTATTTGGACACTTAGGCAATTTAAAAAAAAGTTTATCTTTTCTTAAGAAATGGATAGATGTTTAGATCTACTCATTGAATTTTGTAATTAGCTACAATTAGATAACTAACTAATTATATGCTTTAATTTCAGGTCATCCAAGTAAGATGGTTTCATATTTGTTTCAGAATGCTTCAATCTATAATAACTGAAAATGTCATTGAGTTCTTTTAATTTTTAAGAAAGTTATGGGCTTTTAACTGTTCTAGATCACAACTTTTGAGTTAAGTCAATTGAAAGGCAATGGGGAACAAGATGCTAATTTCCGAGTATGAAAATGGTCATAACTTTCTTAATACTGAAGATATGAAAGTGAATTAGGTGTCAAATTAAACTTCTTTTTATGCTTTATCTGATGGGATAAATTGCAGACTTGATTTTTAAAATCTCAAAATTTTGTAACATTGCTAGAAATAAGTTGGGGGGGTCATGTTGCTGTTATGTAAGGTGTTGATGAGGCCACATATTGTGTTCAGTTTTGGGGCAGTGCTGGAGGAACTCATTGGGTCATTCAGCATCGGTGGAGGGAATAGACAGGTGTCATTTCTTGTCTGCACTGAGTATCTGGAACAGCTTTACGATGCCCTATTGGACTCTGCAAGTCCTCCTCTGGCACTGTACTCCATCCTTTAGTCATTGTAGTGTAACTGCAGGTGTGGAACCCTCATCCCTCACCTGAGTCTCCTTTATGCTTCCTAGTTCTCTTCCCCCAGACGCCACAAGGACAGAGATCTCCATGTCCTCACCTTTCACCCCACCAGCCTTTGCATCCAACACATCATCCTCCTGCATTTAGTTTGCTTTAGGGATACAGTGTGGAAACGGGCCCTTCGGCCCACCGAGTCCATGCTGACCAACGATCACTAGTTCCATCCTACACACCAGGGACAATTTACAGAAGTAAAATTAAGCTACAGACCTGCTCCTCTTTGGAATGTGGGAGGAAACCGGAGCACCCGGAGCAAACCCACGCGGTCACAGGGAGAACGTACAAACCCTGTACAGACAGATCTGTAGTCAGGATCGAACCCGGGTCGCCACTGTGCCACCCAACATTTCTGTCACCTCCAATGTGATCCCATTACTAGTCACATCTTCCCGCCTCCACCCCTTGGAAACCCGTGCACCTGGTTCCCAACCACGTAACGTTATCTCAGCTGTTCAATCCACGTAGCAGTCCCAACATGTGTAAAGTTTAAACAAGCGTTGTAAATATATTTCTACTCCAGCTCTACAGTGTCTCAAGACATTCATAAATAAATTACAAATTGGCGAAGAGGCTGGTGGTTTCTCTGGGATCACTGTTGACTCCTGCCTGACAAGTATTGGGGCAGAAACAAGGAACTGCAGATGCTGATTTACAAAAAAAAGACACAAACTGCTGGAGCAACTCAGTAGGTCAGGCATCATCCGTGGTGAACATGTATAGATGACTTTTTGGGTCGAAGCGGGGGATGGGGGGGTTGAAGAAAGCTGGAAGCAGTTTGTTGCATCAAAGCTGAACATTCACAATGTCTGGCTTGTGCCCACATCAGTGTATGATAGTTACATGGACTTGTCACCGAGCACCTTGTCACACCAGGATTAGCGGTGCCGGGCAGACAGGGAGTGGGACAACCCTGGCCGCCCCATTACAGTAAGGATGTGGAGGCTTTGGAGGGAACTAGACACAAAATGCTGGAGTAACTCAGCGGGGCCGGCAGCATCTCTGGAAAGAAGGAATGGGTGATGCTTCGGGTCGAGACCCTTCTTCAGACAACCAGCATCTGCAGTTCCTTCCTACACTTTTCCAACGCATTACCAGGATGCTGCCTGGATTACAGAGTATTAGTTATGAGAAGTTGGACAAACCTGGATTGTTTTTTCTGGAGCGTGGGAGGCTGAGGGGAGAGTTGATAGAAGTTTATAAAATTATGAGAGGCATAGATAAGGTAGAAATCACAACCTTTTTCCAAGGGTGAAAATGTCAAATAGTAGAGAGCGTCGCGTTAAGGTGAGAAGGATAAAACGTAAAGGGCACGGTGTGGACTTTCCATCGTGGTGCGGGTGAGGCCTTGCCGGGGTCGCCAGAAGAAGTACTCCGACCGCCCGCCTGCGGCCTACAACATGCTGAAGCCACGGTCTGCGGAGCTTCTAGAAGCGGGCACGGTGTGGGCTTTAAGAGTTCCGACCGCCGGCCCGCAGCCTATAACATTGTGAAGCCCCAGTCTCCGGTGGGAAGCGGCCGATTCGGGATCGCCAAGCCACGGAGTGTCCGTCCGTCCCGACGTCAGAATTTCGAGCATCCCGACGAGAGGGCCTGTACATCGGGCCCTCCGTAGCGGCGACTGTGGAGGGTTCATGGCCCCGACCATGGATCAACAAAGGAGGAGGACTGAACATTATTGCCTTCCACCACAGTGAAGCATGTTGATTCCACTCTGGTAGATGTTCATGTTATATTCTATTGTGTATTGTGCTCTTTGTGTGGCTGCATGGTAAATCACATTCCACTGCACCATAATTGGTGCTTGAGGCAATAAATGTGAACTCGAACTTGAACTTGAGATGTGCGGAGTATGTTTTTTTTTACGGAGAGTGGTGATGCCTGGAACGCACTGCCAGGGGTGGTGGTGGAGGCAGATACAATAGTGGCCTTTAGGAGGTTTTAAAAAGGCATATGGTTATGCAGGAAATGGAGGGATATGGATCACGTGTTGGCAGAGGAAATTAGTTCAGCTTGGCACCATGTTCAGCATGGATGTTGTGAGCATTCTTGTGCTACGTTCGATGAACGTGAGAATCATATATATCACGCACGGTATAAATGAGCAGATTCATACAAGAAAACAACATACCAGAGCAAAACACAAAGTGCTGGAGTAACTGGATAGGTGATGTTTCGGGTCGGGACCCTTTAGACTGGAGGTGACATCTTAAAAAAGAGCAAATATGTAAACCAATATCCCTGGAAGACTGGGCAAGAAGCAAATGAAATGCTGACTAAGCAAGACAAACCTGGAAGATGACTTTGAGCTAAAGTATCGGCTGAGGAGCTAGCAACAGGGTGAGACAATTGTGAATTTGTTATTTATATTTCACTAAATAATTGATCCTTGGAGTGGAATTCGGATCCTTTTTAACATCACGTTTGAGAGCATTGATTTGTTTCTGGGCTGACATCAAGCAACCATCAACAAATTCAGGATGGAAACAAAGAACTGCAGATGCTGGCTTGTACCAAAGATGGACACAAAATGCTGGAGTTACTCAACGGGTCAGGCAGCATCTCTGGAGAAAAAGGATGGATGGCGTTTTGGGGCAAGATTCCCTGAGGTCACGAAACCTGACATTCAAACTTGTACTTGAATTGCTGAGCAGTAAAAAATCTCCAGTCCAATAATGCTGGACGATTTTACCCACAAGAAGTGATTGTTAGAGTCAAAGTATCATGTAGCACAGAAACAGGCCCTTTGGCCCAACTCATCCATTCTAGCCAGGTGCCGCATCTAAGACATCAGTGAGACCAAATGAAGACTGGGCGATCGTTTCGCTGAACACCTTCGCTCACTCCGCTTGCAGCTACCTGATCTCCCGGTTGCCAGACTCTTTAATTCCCCTTCCCATTCCCACACTGACCTTTCTGCCCTGGGCCTCCTCCATTGTCAGAGTGAGGCCAAGCACAAATTGGAGGAATAGAACTCCACATTTCACTTGGTCAGCTTACAACCCAGCAGTATGAATATTGATTTCTCTAACCCCTCACTCCATCCATCTGCCACCCAAGTCACACCAGCTTCAAAGTCGTCCTGTTGAGTCTCATTGTCTGTTACTCGTTTTCACCTAGCTCAAAGCTAACAACGGCCTTTTTTCTGTATCATTGTAATTTTTTTTTCATATCTTTCATTCATTTGTTCCATATCTCTCCACATCACATTCTATGTCTCTTGTTTCCCTTTCCCTGACTCTCAAGGGTCTTGACACAAAACATTACCTATTCCTTTCCTCCAGAGATGCTGTCTGACCCGTTGAGTTACTCCAGCTTTTGTGTCTAGCCCCCATCTAACCTAGGCCCGTTTGCCTGCAATTGGCCCATGTTCATCTAAAACTTTCCTCTCCAAGTACATCCAAATGTCTTTTAAATGTTGTTAATAAACCTGCCACAACCATTTCTACTGGCACCTTGTTCCATATACCCACCACTGTGAGGAAAAAGCTGGCCCTCAAGTTCCTGTTAAATCTTTTCCCTCTCACCTTAATCATGAGCCCTCTAGTTCCTGATCCCTCTACCCTGGGAATAAAGACCCTGTGCGTTCATCCCATTGCCTGTGTTATAGTTACAGGAAAATAATCACAGCTAAGCCTAGAGCCACAAAACCTGGTCACATATGTACCAGTGAGGCTGGTTAACCTACGAAGGATTCAGGCTATAGATTGTTGATATATAAGCAAGGTTATTTTGTTTTTAGAGATACAGCATGGAAACAGGCCCTTGGGCCAGCCGAGCAGTGATCCCCGCACACTTACACACTATCTTACACACTCCAGGGACAATTTACATTTATACCAAGCCAATTAACCTACAAACCTGGACGTCTTTGGAGTGTGGGAGGAAACCGATGATCTTGGAGGTCACGGGGAGAACGTACAAACTCTGTACAGACAGCGCCCGTAGTCGGGATCGGACCCAAGTCTCTGGCGCTGAAAGCGTTGTAAGGCAGCGACTCTACCGCTGCGCCACCGTGCCGCCTCTGTCCATTTTGTGGGTACATGAGAAACCATTGGTTTTGGAGGGTATGTTCTGGAGATTACATCAGCAAACTGTAAAGTTGAAACTAAATAAATGCAACAAGGAGGAGTGTATGGGAGACACAAGGAACAGCAAATGCTGGAATCTTCAGGTTAACACACAGTGCTGGAGGAACTCAATGGGTCAGGCAGGGGGAATGGAACGGCAACATTTTGGGTCAGAACCCTTCTTCAGACTGCGGAGTGGTTGGAGGGGGGAGGGGGTGGAGGGGAGACAGCTGCATAAGAGAGGTGGGATTGGGACAAATCCTGGCAGGTAGATACCGGTGAGGGAGGTTTACTTTGCAGATGTGTGGTGCATGATAAAGGCTAGAGGTGAAAAAGAGACAAAAGGGTTTCAGATAAGGAGAGAAGAGGAATTAACTGTAAAGCCAGAAGGAGAGATGTGGGACATGGAGTGGAGGGGGATTACTGCCGGTATAGTGAGAGAAATGTGAGTGCACGGGTTACGGTGGCAGTGGAAAGAGGGAAGGGTTTTACTTTAAACTGTGAATTCAACAGTATGAAAATTGAATGGATAAGTTTATTGGCCAATTATGTACACATACAAGGAATTTGCCTTGGTGCTCCACTCGCAAGCAACAACACGACATACGGTAAACAATTAAGAATATAACGTTAAAACATTAAGAATCATTATAGTTGAACACATGTGAATGAAATAAAATGCCAGAGCAAAAGGAGGCTACAAACTTTTCGCTATTGAGTAGAAAAAAGCTGTTTTTATGTCTGGCTGTGGCAGCTTTGACAGTCCGGAGTCGCCTTCCAGAGGGAAGTGCTTCAAAGAGTTTGTGGCCAGGGTGCGAGGGGTCAGAGATGATCTTACCCGCTCGCTTCCTGGCCCTTGCAGTGTACAGTTCGTCAATGGGGGGGGGTAAGGTTGCAGCCAACAACCTTCTCAGCTGATCGAGCGATTCGCTGCAGCCTCTGGATGTCGTGCTTGGTGGCTGAGCCAAACCGGACCATGATGAAGAAGGTGAGGACAGACTCTACAGTGGCAGTATAAAACTGAGCCATCATTACCTGGGGCAGATTGAATTCTCCAATTTTACGCGATACCCCTCCTAACCCCATTCTTCCCTCTGCCACCCCACCCCTGTGCACACCCTCCATCCCACGCAACCTCTCTTTGCAGCCTTTCTTCCCCACTACTATATTCAGTCTGAAGAAGGGTCCCGACCCAAAACATTACCTGTCCGTTTTCCTCCACAGATGCTGCCTGACCCACGGAGTTTCTCTAGCGATTGTATTTTGGTCGAGAAGGATTTGACTTTGACTTGAAAGTTAACACTGACTGTCTTCAGGCAGTGAAGAGACCATTGAACCTGAGAACCTGAACACACAAGCCCAGACCGTCACGCAAACCAAACTCCCTTCCATTGACTCTTCCATCTACACTTCACGCCGCTTGGGCAAGGCCACCAGCACAAGTCTTACCCCGGTCACTCCCTCTTCTCCCCTCTCCTATCAGGCAAGAGGTACAGAAGTGTGAAAACACACACCTCCAGATTCAGAGACAACTTCTTCCCAGCTGGCATCGGTCAACTGAACCATCCTATCACCAACTAGAGAGCAGTCCTGGCCTACCATTTACCTCATTGGAAACCCTCAGACTATCTAAACCTGGCAGCGCCTCTCTGGAGAAAAAGGATCGGTGACGGGTCGGAGAAGATAGAACTAGTATGAATGGGTGATTGACGGATGGAGTGGTGGGAGGAAGGGCTTGCTTCCATGCTTTATCCTTAAACTAGACTCTAAACTAAACCATTGTCACTCATGTGGTCCCTTGGCTTCCCTTGTTTAAGGGGTGTCCGCACCGGACTCTGCTCCTCAATGCCCAGCAACAGAAAGACCCTCGACTGTGGTCCTCCCCCACAGAGCCTTGGCATTGGCTGCACCGAGCTTCAGTGCGTCCCTCAGGGATGATGGATAATGGAGCAGCGGAATTGAGAGACATCAGCTTCTGTTGAGACTGATCTCAACCTGATCTCCCAATTGCTGAACACTTTAACTCCTCCTCCCATTCCCACACTGGCCTCTCTGTCCTGGGCTTCCTCCATTGTCAGAGTGAGGCCCAGTGGAAATTGGAGGAACAGCACCTCATATTTCACTTGGGCAGCTTACACCCCAGCGGTATGAACATTGACTTCTTTAACTTCAAGTAACCCTTGCTTTCCCTCTCTCTCCATCTCTCCCCTTCCCAGTTTTCCGACCAGCCTCCAACTCCATTTTCTCCGTTTGTTCTGTTGTTACCGTCTCCAATCTAACAATAATCAATTCTAAATTTCCCTTGATCCTCATTCCCTTTGTCCTGTTTTCACACCTTACACTTCCTTACCTATACACTTCCTTATCTATGTACCTCCCACTCCCCCTGACATCAGTCTGAAGAAATGTCACCCATTCCTTCTCTCCAGAGATGCTGCCTGTCCCGCTGAGTTACTCCAGCATTTTGTGTTCGCTCTGTGTGTCAAACGACGCACAGCTCGCGGTTGGCTTCTGTCGTCGCCCAACATGTTGACAGAATTGATCGCCGAAACGTCACAGAGCGCATCGTGTTGTTGCCGTTCACGAGGAGGCTTCTGCCATGATCCTCTACCTTCTAATAATAATAATAATATCTTATATTGTCATTACACATAAGTGCAACGAGATTTGGTTTGCAACTTCCATCCGATGTTATAACTTAGTTGACAAATAGAATTTAGGTTTAAATACCCCGAGAACAAGGTTTGTAAAAACGAACATTTGACCAGTAACATCAACACAGACTAAAGTGCGAGGCCGGGGGAGACAGTCCATGGGGGGGAGGGGGGGGTACTCAGCAGGGCCGGTTCAGAGCCCCTATTGCTCTGGGAATGAAGCTGTTCCTGAGTCTGGTAGTGCGGGCGTAGAAGGCCTTGTAACGTCTGCCGGAAGGGAGTAGTTTGAACAGTCTATTACAAGGTTGAGAGGAGTCTTTATGGATGCTGACGGCCTTCCTGAGGCACCGTGTGTGGTAGATGTCCTCCAAGGCTGGTAGCGGTGTCCCAATAATCTGTTGCGCTCTGTGGACAACGCGCTCTGTTGAGACTGTTGGATATTACGGAGAGACTGTCGATGGGTGAAGTTCCCTCTCCCACCATTCTACACACATCCTGGTCAACTTTACCAAACCTGACACGACCGTGTTTTATTTCATTAATGACCGTAAGGTAAATTCTAAAGAAACATTGAATCAGAAATTCAACCTTCGTCAAGAAAAGTTGTTCTGTACCTGATTGGATTGTAATTTGACCCTCTCTGAGATTTATTTGTGTTCCTCGCACTGCCCACCATTGAAAGGTTCTATTTAGAAGCGGGCTGCTTGTCTACGATGGCTTGTTAACCAGTTGCACTGACCCGGAGCAAGTATTTCCCCTCAGCGGAGGGTGCACCAGAGACAAACTAATTAGGACCAGTCTAACTGAGAACACCAACAAAACCAGATGTGGGAATCCGGCGGGATGAGGTTCCACCAAGCGGGGGGTGGGGGTGTAGGTGAGGTCTGTGTACTGTGGTGCAATGGCAGAGTTGCTGCCTCGCAGCGCCAGGGATCCGGATTCCATCCTGACCTCGGGAGCTACTATATCTGTGCATTCTTTGTGTGAACGCGCAGGTTTCCTCCAGGTGCTCAGGTTTCCTCCCACATCCCAAAGAGGTGCAGGTTTGTAGATTAATTGACATGTAAATTGCCCCGAGTTTGTAAGATGCAAACCTAGTGTGTGGGTGATCAATGGTAAGCATGGACTCGATAGGCCGAAAGGCCTGTTTCCATGCTGTATCTCAATGTATCTGTATATGTATAAGTATGTTTCTATCTTCGGTGTAAACCAGCATCTGCAGTTCTTCCCTAAACAGTATGTGTATATGTATGTATACGTGTATTTGTACGCGTGCCTGTACGTCATGGCGCGTTTAGTTTAGGGACACAGTGTAAAAACAGACCCTTCAGCTCACTAAGTCTGCAATGACCAACAATCACCCTGTACACTAGTTCTATCCTACACTCTAGTGACAATTTACAGAAGCCAATTAACCTAGAAACCCGCACAGCTTTGGAATGTGGGGGGAAACCAGAGCACCCGGAGAGAACTCACGTGGTCATAGGGAGAACGTGCAATCTCCGTACGGACAGCGCCCGTAGTCAGGACTGAATCCAAGTTTCTGGTGCTGTAAGGCAACAACCACTGCGCCACAGTGCTGCTCAATGAATGCATGAATTATAATACACAATCTCATTATTGTTTAAAGAGTCGGTTTTCTTGCTGGATTCCCCTCTCCTCTCCACCATCAAAATTGTGTCTTTGGTATTTATGGTTTTGACTGATTGAAAGTTTCAGCATGGAACCAGGACCTTTGACAATCGATCATCTGGTTACAAATAAAAACACACAGTGCTGGAGTATCCCAAAGGGTCAGGCAGCATCTCTGGAGAAGATGGATAGGTGATGTTTCAGACCAGGGCCCTTCTTCAGACTGGTTGAAGTGGTGGGGGGGGGGGGGGGGAGGCTGGGGGCAGGCCAAAGTCTGGCATGTGATAGTTGGATACAGTTGAGGGGGGTTTTATTGGCAGATGGTTGAACCGAGGCCGGAGTTGGGAAGAAGACAGAAGGCGAAGAGATACGGAGACAAGAGGTGCAAAAAGGCAAACCAGAGGAAGGGATATAGGTGGAAGAGCACGGGGGAGTCGGAAAGGGTAGTTATTGGTTAGTTATCTGAACTTGGAGAATTCAATGTTCATACCGATGGGGTGGAAGCTACCCAAGTTGGACATGAGATGCTGTTTGTTCCTCCAATTTGCGTGTGGCCTCACTCTGACAATGGAGGTGGCCTGGGACTGAGAGGTTGGTTTGGGAATGGGCAGGGGAGGTATCCAGTCGGCAGAAAGACACTATCCATGATTAAAATCAAACCATCCTCAGTGTACAGATACAGGATAAGGGGAATAATGTTTAGTGCAAGGTAAAGTCACTCTAATTTCATTTCGGAGTCACGTGAGTGACTTCGTGAAGAGCCCGCCGGCGCGCATGCTCGACATATCGTCGTATCGCGTTGCTGCGACGGCTGACGGAGGAGCGTGCTCCTCGCCAGCCCTTCATAAGGGAACCACGCAGGTAAGTATGCTACCTTAAGTTGGTGGTTCTTGTTGTGTTTGTTTCACAGCAAGAACATGGATGGGAGAGGCCGGAGTTCGAGGAGAAGTCGCCGGCCAGCGGTTCCGGAGCGAGAGTTGTCGGGGGTACCTGCAACGCAGACCGGAACGAGGGCGGAGATGTCGGTGAGCTCTGTCTTTTCAGGTCCGGACCCGCCCGCACACCACAGCTCGGAGGAGTCCGACGAGGAGGAGTGTGGTGTGCCGCCAGAGCAGGACGACCCTGCCATGGCAGCCAGGTCGTCAGCAGGCTTGCTGACGGCTTCGAGCAGAAGGGTCCGTGCGGCTGCACGGCCCGTTTCACGCAGCCCTCTGAGAAGGGGAAGGGCAGGAGCCCAGACGCCTAACCCTGTCGGGGCTAAGGCTCTGCCTGCCGCCCAGGAGCGGTCAGGTTCCAGGACGGGACCCGGGGCAGCTGTGAGGTCCAGCCGTCGCCCCCCAACTTTCGACGCCGGGACGAGTCAGTTGGGGGTCCCGTCACGGTCGCCGAGCCCCCCATGGATGGGTGGGCGAGACCATGCGTCGGCAAGGTCCACGATGTGGGCAGCTGGCAAGCCTGCACGGGCTCAAGGTATCCAGGCTTCGGCTGGTGCCGACACCATGCCGCACCTGTCCATAGAGGCAACGGCTTCCGCTCCCGCTAAACGGAGGCGGTTGAACACGCCCGTGCAGGAATCGCGCAGTTTCGCCTCGGCGGCTGTCGACGACAACTACCGGCACCGGCAGGGCCTCGACGAGGTGCGGGCCGATGACAGGAGCCCCGGCCAATTTTCAGAGCCGGAGGACTCCGACCACCTGAGTGTTCAGGGTGAAGGGCGTATTGACCGGATGGAGCGGCTGCTGGAGCTTCTCCTACAAGGTCAACAACAACAGGCATCCAGCAGCGACAGGCACAGGGCTTCATCACCAGCTTCGTACACCAGCCTGGAGCAGCAGGACGAGGAGGCCGTGGTTGACCCCATCCCACCCCCGCCTGAATTACCGGCGGAGGACCTCCTCGATGTGGCTACCAAATTTGCAGCCCCTCATTCGTTGGGGCTTCCCATCAATACGAAGTTGGCAGCCACAGTGGACTTCCTAAATAATCACCAGCTTCAGGAGGAAGTCCTGCTACAAGCCATGAGCCGCCACAAGGCTCCATCAAACTGCAATTCCCTGAACGTGCCTGTGGTCAATACGCCAATATGGGGCAACATCAGTGCGGCTATCCGTCAGCAGGAGCTGAAAATTCAGCGGATCCTGAAACTCCTCATGGCCGGGATTACTGCCTTTGTGCGGTCGGTCGACGGAGAGGAGCTTAATTTGGACCAGGAGGATGCTCTGGCGCTTCTGTGCGCTACTCAAAACGAAATAAACGGCTTTCGCAAACACAGCATCCGCCCAGCGCTCAACCCTAAGTTTGCAGGGTTGTGCAAACCACCGCCGCCGCCGCCGCCCCGTCAGCTCTTTGGCGAAGACCTCTCCAAAAGGGTCAGAGAGCTGGATGAACAAGCCAAGACCGTGGGGCTCATGCGCTCTCACAGTGCCCCCACGCCATCAAGCTCGAAAGCCCCACTTGGCCGTTCACGAGGGTTTGTCAGCACTTCCACCAGGAATTACCCTCCAGCTCCAAACCGATATCAGCCACCCCAACCCCAGGGGTCTTTTTTAGGACAGGCTCGGCAGAAGCCGAGGTGGAAAATGAGGACGCCACGACCTCAAACCAACCCAGCACCTCCACGACCACCCACTCGTGTCAGGGACCGCCGGTAACCACAGAGGTGAGGCGATCTGGTTCTCTTTTTTCTCTTTGTTTAACTCCACATGTTGGTGGGCGTTTGCGGTTGTTTGCGGGTGCATGGGGTGACATTACCAGCGATGAGTATGTGTTACGGAATATTCAGGGCCATAGTATTGAGTTTATTAATGGGGACATCCCTCCACCTCAGCATAGACCGGGTCGTACTTTCAAACTAACGGCTGCGGAACAGTCAGTTGGCTATAAGGAAATTTTAAGGTTGGAACAGAAAGGGGTCATAGAGAGAACGGTTCATGAGCCCGTTGAATTTGTTTCCAATATTTTTACTAGACCTAAGAAGGATGGAGGCTGTAGAGTCATTATTGATCTAACCACTCTGAATAACTTTGTAACATATACTCATTTTAAAATGGACACGTTTGAAACGGCCAAATCATTGATTTCACAAGGGTGCTTTATGGCATGCATCGATTTACAGGATGCGTACTATACCGTACCTATGAAAAAAAATATTACAGAAGGTTCTTAAAATTTATCTGGATGGATCAGCTGTGGCAATATAGGGCGTTGCCTAATGGGCTCACCACAGCCCCTCGCTTATTTACTAAATTGGTGAAGCCAATTATGGCTTATTTAAGACAAAGACATCATATTGTTATGGCCTATTTAGATGATATTTTAATTGTCGGCCACACCTTGGAATTAGCACAACAAGGGGTTGCAGCTGCGGTCAATTTGTTCCAACAGCTTGGGTTCATTGTTCATCCAGAAAAATCTAAGTTCTGCCCCACCCAGGTAATTCATTATCTGGGGTTCCAGGTGAATTCCATTAGCATGAGAGTCACCATACCAATTAACAAAATTGAGGAGGTAACACAGGTGTGTACAGACTTGATTAATACTCGTATACCATCGATTCGTCACTCAGCTACTGTCATTGGCAAGATTGTGGCTTTGTTTCCGGCAGCCCGGTATGGACCTCTGCATTATCAAAACTTGCAGAGAGCCAAGATCGCTGCGTTGCGACGGCATGCTGGTCATTATGATCGATCAATGCGGCTGCCGCCTGCAGCATTGGATGAATTACGATGGTGGGTTTGCCACATTAGTAACTCGTTCAAAACTATTATTGAGGCGAAACCGATGATATACTTACAAACTGATGCGAGCTCTGATGGCTGGGGAGCTACGAATCAATTCTCTAGTTGTGGGGGCCGATGGGATACCCTTGAGAATACGATGTTGGTATCACAAGGGATCAACTATTTGGAGCTGCTTGCAGCGTTTCACGGACTTCGTGCATATTGTTCCAAGATCATTGGAGCACATGTCCGGCTCCAAATAGACAATACCACAGCGGTGGCATATTTAAACCACATGGGCGGTACCAGGTCAGTTTCATGTGATAAATTGGCTAATTCAATTTGGCTCTGGTGTGTCAAGAGAGACATTTGGATTTCAGCTACCTATTTGCCAGGTGAGCTTAATATTGTGGCGGACGCCAGGTCACGCAAGTTCAATGATAATATTGAATGGATGTTACATCCTGAAATTTTTGCAAAAATCACAGCCAAATTTGGGAAACCGGACATTGACCTTTTTGCGTCCCGGTTGAACCATCAGGTACCAACCTACGTCGCGTGGGAACCAGATCCTGGGGCTATAGCGTTAGATGCATTCTCGCTAGACTGGGGGAATTGCTTTTTCTATGCATTCCCCCCGTTTTGCCTCATCAGTCGGGTATTACGTAAAATTCAGATGGACGGTGCCAAGGGCATCCTTATCATACCCGACTGGCCTACACAGCCATGGTATCCGATGGTCTTTGACACGCTCAGTGAACCTTGGGTCCGTTTGCAGGGTAGCCCAGAATTAGTTACTCACCCTGTTTCAGGGGAGCCACATCCCTGCCATGGCTATTTAAATTTGTTGGCTTGCAGATTCTGAATCGGCCTTTAGAACAATACGGCCTTTCTACCCGGACCATGGATACCATTGCGGCGTCGTGCCGAGAGTCTACAAGGCGAAGATACCGCTCTCACATCAGGAAGTGGGAAGCCTTCTGCAGCCGCTCTCGCATCACGTACGATGCCGTGACTATAACCGACGTCCTGGAATTCCTCGCGGGGTTGCACCATGATGAACACTTAAGCTACAGTGCCATCAACAGCGCCAGGAGCGCTCTATCATTCTACCTCAATATTGAGGTGGGATCCAACAGGCTAGTGTCCAGGCTCATGCGGGGTATTTTCAATACGAATCCGCCTACACCACGTTACAGTATCACCTGGGATGTCAGGGACGTTTTATTTCTGCTCAGGACGTGGTCCCCCATGGAAGGGCTCCAGCTGGACAAACTCACCATGAAGCTGGTGATGTTACTAGCGCTGACTTCAGCACAGAGGGTACAGACACTCCACAAACTACGTGTCGACAGAATGATGTCTACCCCCACAGAAGTAGTTTTCTTTGTTGACGAACTACTGAAGCAACACAGACCTGGGTGCACAGGGCTGCAGCTGAAGTTCCCGGCATACCCCGCCGATGCTAGGCTATGCTTAGCCTCCCATATCCGTTACTACGTCAAGGTGACGGCAAGCATCAGAGGAATGGAGAGATACCTGCTTGTCACTCATAAGAGACCTCACCATCGAGTGACAACACAGACGATATCCAGGTGGCTTCGAGTCGTCTTGGGTAAGTCAGGTATCGACACTAATGTGTTCAAATCTCATTCCACCAGGGCTGCATCGACGTCGGCGGCGAGGGTCATGGAGGTGCCCATGGACCATATTCTCGCCACAGCAGGATGGGCTAATGAGACGGTGTTCCAGCGGTTTTACAACCGGCCCGTTGCTGCGCCTCTACAGTTCGCAGAAGCCGTGCTAGATGCGGGGCAAGAACGTGGAGATGTCCCCGAATGAGGGGTTTTGATTTGTTTGTTAATAAATATGCTTTGTTTTGCAGTATGGACTAGTCAGCAAGTTATTCCTCCCATCCATCCCTGGTAGTGGTGTGACAGCATGGACGTGGTCCAGGGCGTGTCATCACAGAAGCTTTGAAGTCTTCACGAAGTCACTCACGTGACTCCGAAATGAAATAGTAAGATTGAACGAGAACTTACCAGTTCGAAGGTTGATCATTATTTCATGAGGAGTCGAAGTGAGGGATTTCGTGCCCTCCTCGCCCAACCCTCAATCACCTTCAGCTGGTAATCTTAGTCGTTTCATTCTTACTATGTGAAGTCATTTCTTGATTGGTTTCTGTGATTCCACGCCGCTACTTTGAAGTATGTCGAGCATGCGCGCCGGCGGGCTCTTCACGAAATCCCTCACTTCGACTCCTCATGAAATAATGATCAACCTTCGAACTGGTAAGTTCTCGTTCAATCTTACTATTCTATGTTATTCCACGTTCTTATCCACTCCCCCACGTGAAACACTCTTACAGTGGACAAATAACCTACAAACTCGCACCTCTTTGGGATGTGGGAGGAAACTGGAACGCCCGGAGGAAATCCATGGAAATCCAGGGGGAATGTGCAAACTCCACATAGACAGTGCCTGAGGTCAAGATGGAACTGGGTTCTCTGGCGGCGTGAGGAGGCAACGCTACACGCCACGCCACTGGATGGGAATCACTCAGTACCGGATCCCAGCGTTGTTTTCATTCATGCTCAGCCTTAGTGAAAGAACCTCAAGATGGTCCCAGGTCCCCCCCCCCCCTGTGTTTGGCAATGGATAGATGGCACGGTTGCTGGCTGAAGATGGCCACATCACCCCATTGGCAAACAGTACCCGTCCACTCTTTGTCCACATGCCGCAGTTGCCAATGTGCTACTGCTGCCATAACAGCTGGCAGCTGGAATCTATTTGCTGCATTTCACAACAAAAAAAAAAATCATCAAAAGGAAAAGCCACGGTGAGCAATCTGGTGGAGACAAGAAAAGCTAATTGCAAGGAAATACCGGATTACCTGCGAGCTTGCAAGTTGAACTGGAGCCCTCAAAGCACTGAAGGCTTGGGGCTGACAACTGCAGTGGGAGGGGAAGTTGCCTCTTTCATTGACAATTTTGTTCAGTCTGAAGAAGGGTCTCGACCCAATCCAATCCTTCTCTCCAGAGATGCAGTCGGTCCCACTGAGTTACTCCAGCTTTTGGTGTCTATCTTTCATCGACTTGGTTGATTGTTGGGACAGTGGGTGTCTCTGCCCGGGAGGTGATTTAGGTGATATTGGTCCACACTCACTGCAGGCAGGAAGAATCTCAGGGGGGAGTTGAGAGCAGGGCGTCGAGAGGGAAGTTTGCCCAGGCTGCAGTGTCCAAAACCAATTATTCAATGGTTCTTTTATTGTCTCGTGTACCAAAGGTACAGTGAAATACATTATATTTGTACAGATATCAGCGCGATCGTTGCCATATGTAAAGACAATCGGGATGAAGTACGCCATGCATAGACGCAGCCCATTGAGTGTATATGCGATAATCACCAGGTTTTGGCAGCATTTACAGAGTCCAAGCTACAGTTGGCTATAAAGGCCCATTGCAGCCGTCCATTCATTCAGTTCACAGAATGAGTCTGAAGAAAGGTCTCGACCTGAAACGTCACCCATTCCTTCTATCCAGAAATGCTCCCTGACCCACTGGGTTACGCCAGCATTTTGCGTCTATCTTTGGTTTGCCAGCGAGCTGGCCTTCTCCTTTCAGGAGTGGGAAGACTATACATCATTACACTCAAGCCACCCAGCACTGTGTCTCTTTTTTTTTGTAAACCGGCGTCTGCAGTTACTGAATCTACTCTTAAAATCCCCAGGGGCTGCCATGTGATTTTTGGGCTGAACAACGACTTACCTCATCAGTTCATTCTGATGGTGATGTTGGGGATAGTTCTTGGTTGACCTACAATACGGGTTGTGGGATTGACAATGGTTATTGAGTAACCTGTAGTAGTGATGTTGGGGTTAGAGGTAGTTATTGGTTAACCTGCAGTAGTAATGTTGGGGTAGTTATTGGTTTAACCTCAGATAATTGATGGTGTTGTGGTAGTTATTGGTTAACCTGTTGGAGTAAGAGGGAAGAGACAAGGGCTTTAAGACTTTTGCCTTCCATCACAGTGAGGAGGTGTCTGGTGGACTCACTGTGGTGGATGTTAAACTGCGTTAAGTGTGTGTTTTGTTATTTTATTCTATGTTATGACCTCAAGGTATACAATTGTGTTCAGACTGAAAGGTCTGAATGACAATAAAGGATACTTATATTTTATTGATTAACCTGCAGTAGATCTGATACAGATGTTGTAAATCTGAAATAAAAACAACAGTTGCAGCAAATACTCAGCAGGTCAGGCAGCACGTGTGGAGGGAAAAAGAACCAGCATCTGCGTTCCGATGAAAGGTATTTGAAACATTGACTGCTTTGCTCCCTCTGTAGATGCTGTCTGGCCTGATGAGTGTTCCCTACATTGATTTCATGCCCCTGACCGCGAGTGCTGTCATTTACCCAGTTTGTCACCATATCCAAATGTCAACGTCACTAGATCACATCACTGTACAAATGAGAAAAGCACACCAAAGGATTCTACCGCTCGAAACTGGGTCGAAAACAAAGATCACTCCACATGCCCAATTTTTGTCAGCCCATTTTCTGTACTTAGTTTGAAGCTTTGGCAATGGTTCAGACTCAACGACAGATTTCCTGGAAGAATGGTTTCAGTGGCGCAGCTGGTAGAGCTGCTGCCTCACAGCGCCAGAGACCCAGGATCAATCCTGACCTCCGGTGCTGTCTATGTGGAGTTGACATGTTCTCACTGTAACCACGTGTTTTTCTCCGGGTGCTCCGATTTCCACACACATAACTAAGACGTGCGAGTTTGGTGGTTACTTGGCCCCTAATGTGAAATGGGAGAGTGGATGGGAAAGTGGGATAACACCGAACTAGGGTGAATAGGTATGGACTCGGTGGGCCGAAGGGTCTCTTCCCAAACTGTATCTTTCAATTCAACTCAAAAATAACTTTTGGTGACAACTGTTTGCACCCGGGACCCTTGTTTCAGGAAAGTCAGATTGTTGCCAGCGTCCATCACACTTCTGATGTTAGAATTATTCTGATTTAGTTTAGTTTAGGTTGGAGATATAGCACGGAAACAGGCCCTTTGGCCCAGCGAGTCCACACCGACCAGTGATCTCACTCACATTAATACTACCCTACACACACTAGGGACAATTTTACATTTATACAAAGCCAATTGACCTATAAACCTGTAGTCTTTGCAGTGTGGGCAGAAACCATACATCTTGGAGAAAACCCACGCAGGTCATAGGGGCAACGTACAAACTCCGTACAGAGAAGCACCTTTAGTCAGGATCGAACCCAGGTCTCTGGTGCTGTAAGGCAGCAACTCTACGCTTGTCGCTGTATCTCTGTGATAATAATCATCTAAAATAAACTAAAAAAGGGGATTAGGTGGGTTATGGCTGGTGTGGACTCGATGGGCTGAAGAGAGTGTTTCTAAGCCCTGTGACTGTATGACAATCAGGCGGGAAGTCACGGTGGCACAGCGGTAGAGTTGCTGCCTTACAGCAAAATGCAGCGCCAGAGACCTGGGTTCGATCCCGACTACGGGTGCTGACTGTATGGAGTTTGTATGTTCTCCCCGTGATCTGTGTGGGTTTTCTCCGAGATCTTCGGCTTCCTCCAATACTCCAAAGACGGACAGGTTTGTAGGTTCATTGGCTTGTTAATTGGCTATTTCATTTTCAAAAAATGTAAAATTGTCCAGGTTGGCGATGTGCAGAGTACTGCCCTGTCGACTACAAAATTCAGAAGGTTTAGATACAGGAACCTGGATAAGGACAAAGATAAGGATTTGTATATAGGAGCAGGGGGGTTCTGCTACAGTTGTACGGGGCCTTGGTGAGACCACACCTGGAATATTGTGTCCAGTTTTGGTCTCCTAATCTGAGGAAAGACATTCTTGCCATAGAGGGAGTACAGAGAAGGTTCACCAGACTGATTCCTGGGATGGCAGGACTTCCATATGAAGAAAGACTGGATAGGTTCGGCTTGTACTCGCTGGAATTTAGAAGATTGAGGGGGGATCTTGTAGAAAATTACAAAATTCTTAAAGGGTTGGACAGGCTAGATGCAGGAAGATTGTTCCCGATGTTGGGGAGGTCCAGGACACGGGGTCACAGTTTAAGGATAAGGGGAAATTCTTTTAGGACCGAGATAAGAAAAACATTTTTCACACAGAGTGGTGAATCTGCGGAATTCTCTGCCACAGAAGGTAGTTGAGGCCAGTTCATTGGCTATATTTAAGAGGGAGTTAGATGTGGCCCTTGTGGCTAAAGGGATCAGGGGGTATGGAGAGAAGGCAGGTACAGGATACTGAGTTGGATGATCAGCCATGATCATATTGAATGGCGGTGCAGGCTCGAAGGGCCGAAGCGCCTCTTTTCTATGATTCTATGTTTCTATGAACCTGCAGATGCTGGTTTACTACAAAAGACAGAAAGTGTTGTAGTAAATCAGCAGGTCAGGCGGCATTGTGGAGAACATGGATCGGATGGGTGATGTTTCGGGTCGGTTCCCTGCTTGCACTTTATGTTGGTCTGAACTGTTGCACTTTACGTTGCTCTACCTGCATGTAAAGACTGCATGGAGGTTCCCTTTGAAAGCAATTGACTGCAATTGTCCTTCAAATGCTGGCGATTACAGAACTCGTTACAAACAGTGCTGCGCTTTATTGGTTACTTATTGCCAAATTTGTGAGATCGATTATTCCCACATGCTCTGGTAAATACCCTTTGCAAACAAACGAGCGCAAATGTATTTTTAAATGCACCGATTTCAGCAACTGTTTCAACATGTACAGTTGTCAGAATAGAAGTGATTCATTGTGAAAAGCCCCATACATCGATTCTTGGCGCCGCGCTGTAAATGGGCTGTTTGAGGAGCAGTGAGACACTTGCTGGACTAATGTAGTTTGGTTATCGTAGCCAAAGCAATTAAACAATGCTAGCTACAATGTCCTGGCTGCATAAACACAGAGCTGCAGTTCTGGCACAGGAACCCATTCATGTACATAACCCCAGGCAATATCTTATCCCTCAGATCTCCAAAGCAGCTAATAATTTTACAATATTATTCAGTGAAGGCTTGACCCGTGCAAACAGATCTCAATGATAAAGGTTCTGAATGTAATGGAGTATATAAATCACACCTCCATGTTTCCACTGCTAACATGTGGGACCAATTGGGACTCGAAAATAGCTGCAGTACTAGCTTATCTGAGACTGCATATGTGGAATCCACAGAATGATTTGAGGCCATTCAGCCTATTTGCACCTTTGCCTGCTCTGTGGATCGGGTCGCTCCTATTCTGCTGCTATTCCTCGTGGTCTAGTGACTTTAATCCAGAATGTGGCGACTCTCTGCGTGCTGTTCCAGAAGAGGATCTATTGTACTCATGTATCGAACCATCTGCCTGGATAGCAAGCACTTCACTGTGTCTCCGTACATGTCACAATAAAGAAACCATTGAATCATCGACTCTTTCTCCGAAGACTGAAGAAGGGCCTCATCCCGAAGTGTCACCCATTCCTTCTCTCCAGAGATGCTGCCTGTCCCGCAGAGTTACTCCAGCATTTTGAGTCTAACTTCGGTTTAAACCAGCATTTGCAGTTCCTTTCTGCACAACTCTTTCTCCGGTTCTCTTTAGAAAGTTGCTGTTGCATCTGCTTCCACCAACATTTCAGACACTCATAAGTCAAGTCGAGCTGATTGACCAGATTCAGGAACAGTTTCTTCCCCAATGTCATCAAACTACTGAACGGTCCACCCATAAGCTAGGGGCTAGTTCCGATCCCCCACCCTACCTTATTGCAGACCTTGCCCTTTTTTTATCTGCACTTCCTCCGTAATTACTGAAACACTATATCCTGCACTCTGCCATTTTCCACTTTGCACTACCAGTTGCACTTGTCTACTGCTTGATTGTATTCATGTGTAGTATGAGTTCACCGGATAGTACGCAATGTTTTTCAATGTACACGCCACAATAATAATCAGTATTGACATATGCGCAAGAGGGGTGAGGTACAAGTACAATAAAAAATCTTGCTTCCATTAGCATCACAGGCAAATAAACTCAGCCAAACACACATGAATTAAACAAATATCATTTCTAAAAGAAAGAAAAGAAACAAAAAACTAGACATTGGTGCAAAATATAATTAAAGAAAAACACAAGCCTCAGTGCGTGGCGCGGGCCGCGGATGGAGGTTGTGCTGATCAGTTGAAGAACCTGATTGTTGAATGAAAGTAGCTGTGGACTTTAGACTTTAGAGACGCGTGAGCGTGGAAACAGGTCCTTAGTCCCTTCAAACCCACACTGACCAGCGTTCAGCCCGTGCACTGGCACTATCCTGCGCACTAGAGACAATGTACAGACCCCAATTAACCTACAAACCCGCACGTCTTTGGAGTGTGGGAGGAAACCGGAGCACCTGGAGAAAATCCATGCGGTCGCGGGGAGAACGTACAAACTCTGTGCAGACAGCACCCGTAGTCAGGATGGAACCCTGCTCTCTGACGCTGTAAGGCAGCAACTCTACCACTGCACCACTGTGCCGCGCATAGCTTTAGATCACCTGAATCTGGTGACGTGGGACTTTAGGATTCTGTACCTCCTGCCTGATTTAAATGGTTTGTGATTTTGAATACCTTCATCAAAAAACCTTCTAAACCTCAAAGAAATACAGAAAATGTTGGAAGCACTCAGCAGGTCAGGCAGCATCTGTGTAGAGAGATAAACAGAGATAATATTTCATATCTAAGACCTTTCATTAGATCTGGCAATCATTGGAGATGAAGTGAGCTTTAAGTTGCAGAGAAGGGGGAGAGAATAAAAAACTGGGAAAGATTTGCTTAGTTTAAGTTAGTTTAGGGATGCAGTTTTGAAACAGGCCCTTCGGCCCACTGAGTCTATGCTGACCATCGATCACTTGTTCACACTAACTCTATATTATCCACCTTTTGCACAAGCTCCGTACACATTCGGAGCAATTTACAGAGGGCCAATTAACCTAATGTACAAGCCCACTCGTCATTAGCATGTAGGGGGAAACCGAGCACTCGGAGAAAACCCACATGGTTACATGGAAAACATGCAAACTCCACACAGACAGCACCCGAAGTCAGGATCGAACCTGGATCTCTGGCTCTACCAGCTGCACCACTGAAAGACACAAATCAAGTGATAGGCATCAAACACTAACTACCTATGCCTCTCTGTGGATGCCGTTGCTTTGCTAAGTATTTCCAAATTTGACTTAATCTTCAGATTTCCAGCATCTGTAATATTTTTTCATTTGGATCTCAATGTTTACAATTTATGCTGAGTTCAAATTCAAGTTTATGCATGAGTACGATGAGGTACAGGTACAATGAAAGTCTTGCTTGTAGTAGCATTACAGGCACATAGAATCAGAAAAATACACAACAAATTAAACATTTAAAAAATTCTAAAAGAAAAACTATGCAAAATAAAACAAGACGATATTACAAAAACATAATTAAAAACACGTCCACAGTAATGCATGAATGTGGGGTGAGTGAAATGTGATTGATGTGAATAGGTAGTTGATGGCTGGTGCGGCCTCTGTGGGCTGAAGGGCCTATTTCCATGCCAACAAACAAGACATGTGTGCAAAACACAATGGTCCGTAGTGCCCTGTTGCTGAGGTAGAGTTAGGGTTGTGTAAGTTGGTTCAAGAACCTGATGGTTGTAGGAAAGTATTTGAAGTGGATACAATATAATTTCCATCAGCTCTTTTGCCTCTTTAGGGCTGCATGGTGGCGCAGCGGTGGAGGTGCTGCCTCAAAGCACCAGAGACCCGGGTTCGATCCTATTGAAGGGTGCTCTCTGTAAGGAGTTTGCATGTTCTCCCCGTGACCGCATAGGTTTACCCCAGGTTTTCCGCAAGGACGTACGGGTTTCTAGGTTAATTGGCTTTGGTTAAAAAAAAGTTGTAAATTGTTCCTAGAGTTTAGGATAGTACTAGTCTACTTAGATCGCTGGTCGGCGCAGTCTTGGTGGGCCGAAGGACCTGTTTTCACGCTGTATCTCTAAACTAAACTAAACTAAATATCCTGTTTCCCGCACAATACAGATTAACTTATAATTAACTGTAATTTAAATGCAATCTAGCAACACTTAGACTTCTCAATGTACCATTTAAATGGATTTTAAAGGCCTTCCAACTCATAGAGGCTTCAAAACACAATGAGACGATAAAGGGAAGAAGACATTACAATCATTTCCACTAATTTAAGTTTATTTCAAACAGCTTGATCAGTTTGTGATGTTACGCTGAGTTTTATTTCTATTTTTGAAGAACTGACCCTAGCGTTTTCTATTGCGCTCCACTTGAAATAGCCAATCATCCAACGTTTAATATAATTTCAAAGTAACCCTTGTCCAGTAATCATCTTAATTCCTTCTAAAAGACCATGGTTTTTATGTTCAATTATTTAAACGTTTTCAGATGCGATTTGTATACCAACAAAAACTATTGAGCGCAATGTTTGAGGAAAGGCACACCACTTGGTTTTTAAAGAGGATTTTTAGTAGTGTGCAGAAGAAGGTTCCGGAACGATTAGGATCTTTTTGCCTGTGTCAGTTATTGACTACAAAGTGCACAGGTCACTGGAAGTTGTGGAGGTCAAGTGGGGTCACATCAGAATGTCCATGCAGCCCCAATCATACAGTAAGTTCATAAGGTCATAAGTTGTAGGAGCAGAATTAGGCCATTTGGCCCATCTAGCCTACTCCACCATTCAATCGTGGCTGATCTATCTCTCCCTCTCAACCCCATTCTTCTGCCTTCGCCTCATCACCCCTGACAGCTTGACTAATCAAGAATCTGTCAATCTCCGTCTTAAAAACATCCATTAACTTGGCCTCCACAGCCATCTTTTTTTTAGTTTAGTTTAGGGATACAGCGCAGAAACGGGCCCTTCGACCCACCGAGTCCGCACCAACCACCGATCCCTGCACATTAACACTACCTTGCAAACACTGGGAACAATGTACACATACACCAAGCCAATTAACCTACATACCTGTACATCTTTGGAGTATGGGAGGAAACTGAAGATCTCGGAGAAAACCCACATGGTCATGGGGAGCATGTACAAACTCCGTAAAAACAGCACCAGCAGTCGGGATCGAACCCGGGTCTCTGGCGCTGCAAGTACTGTAGGGCAGCAACTCTACCGCTGCGCCATCGTGCCGCCCTGTGTGGCAATGAATTCCACCACCCTCTGACTAAAGAAACCCCTTGTCATCCCCTCAATCAGCCCACAGGTGTATCTATACACTATATAACATTCTCCATCTCTTCAACCAGCAGTGTATCCATCCTCCCCTCCAATAAAGACACAAGGGGCTGGTGAAACCCAGTGGGTCGGCCAGCACCCCTAGAGAACATGGATAGGTGATGTATTGGGTCATAACCCTTCTTTAGCCCTGCAATACATCCCAACCACTCGCTGGGTAAGGCAGCTTCTGAATCGCTCATTGGGTTTGCTGGTGGGTAGCTGCCAGTTGCACTCTTCCACTTCAAGGGGAGACATTCTCTAAGCACCTCCATTTCTCCAAGTTCAAGTAATATCCCCCTCTGCACCCCATCTCGTTCCCCTGCCCTTCTCACCCCTATGCAAACCTGTCTCTCACTCCAAAGTCTGATGAAAGATAGTTCAAAGGTCTCCAATGAGGTAGATGGTAGGATGGGACTGCAATCTCGGACGTTTCAGTTACCTGATAACAGCTGGGAAGAAACTGTCCCTGAATTTGGAGGTGTGCATCTTCACACTTATGGAATGGAATAATTTACTGTTGCATGTGACTAGGCCCAGTGAAATTCTTTGCTTACATACACAAGGTATACAAATAGCGGATAGGCACAAAATACTGGAGTAACTCAGCGGGACAGGCAGCATCTCTGGAGAGAAGGAATGGATGACGTTTCAGGTCGAGACCCTTCTTCAGACTCTCCGTATAGAAATAGCGGCCATCTACGGCACTGACAAAGTTACATAGCATGCCAGCTCCTCCTTTTGTTCTCTTCCCCCCCACCCCCTCCCCCACATCGGTTCCCCCACGCCGGTTCCTCATTGTCTCCCCCCACCCCCCTCACGGTGGTCCCCCCCCCCACGCCGGGTCCTCCATTGCCGGGTATGCCGCCACGAAGCTTCACTACCGCCGTGGCCACATCGTCACAAGGCCTCACTAGCGCTGTCGACGCCAATGCCGTCGATGCACCTCATGCCTGATGGAGAGGGGAGAAGAGGGAGTAAGACTCGTCCTTGATTATGCTGGTAGCCTCGCTGAGGCAGCGTGAAGTGTAGATGGAGTCAATGGAAGGGAGTTTGGTTTGAGTGATGGTCTGGGCAGCGTCCACAACTCTACAATTTATCTGCATTACATGCCAAACCTCCGAAGCCTTCTAAGGAAGTAGTGGCGTTGGGTTGTTTTCTTGGCCATTGCTTCGATAAGGCAGGTCCACAACAAATTGCTGCTGATATTTACTCTGAAGAATTTGAGACTTTCGACAATCATAGGTTAACATATGATGAGCGTCTGACAGCACTGGGCCTGTGCTCGCTGGAGTTTAGAAGAATGAGGGGGGGACATTTCGAAATGTACCGAATAGTGAAAGGCTTGGATAGAGTGGAAGTGGAGAAGATGTTTCCACTAGTGGGAGAGTCTAGGACCAGAGATGATAGCCTCCGAATTAAAGGACGTTCCATTCGGAAGGAGTCTTGCAAGTCAGAATATAGAACAACAGAAAACGGACAGCACGGTGGCACAGCAGTGGAGCTGCTGCCTTACAGTACCAAAGACCCAGGTAAGTTAATCCAAACCATTTTTAACACGTTCCATTCGTGGTCCCCCGGAGTTCTCGCGGTTTCCCCGTGCTGGGACCTCTTTTGCTTTCCGCGGCGCATCCAACCTCCGGCACGCACTGCTGTCAGCCCATCCTTGACCGCCTTCACCCGCCCTCGACCTCAGCCTCATCCTCACCCACCGGCACCAATGTAACATCTCCAAGTTTGCGGATGACACAAAGCTGGGTGGCAGTGTGAGCTGCGAGGAGGATGCTATGAGGCTGCAGGGCGACCTAGATAGGTTGGGTGAGTGGGCAGATGGATGACAGATGTAGTATAACGTGGATAAATGTGAGGTTGGCTAGAACAAGAAAGCAGATTAATATCTGAATGGTATCAGATTAGGAAAAGGGGAGGTGCAATGAGGCCTGGGTGTGATTGCACATCAGTCACTGAAAGTAAGAGTGCAGGTACAGCAGGCATTGAAGAAAGCTAATGGCATTTTGGCCTTCATTGCGAGAGGATTTGAGTTTATGAGCAAAGAGGTCCCATTGCAAGTGTACAGGGCCCTGGTGAGGCAGCACCTGGAGTATTGTGTGCAATTTTGGTCTCCTAATTCAAGGAAAGACATTACTGCTATTGAGGGAGTGCAGCGTGGGTTCACCAGGAATAAAGGGTAGGACATTTAGAACTGAGATGAAGAAAAGCTTTTTCAGCCAGAGAGATGTACATCTGTGGAATTCTCTGCCACAGAAGGCAGTGGAGGCCAATTCACAATCACAATGACAATAATACTTTATTAGCCAAGTATGTTTTGCAGCATACAAGGAATTTCATTTGCCAAGTCAGTCATACAAATAAAAAGCAACGGAACACACAAAATATATTTTATCATAAACATCCACCACAGCTACACCTCCACAGTCCTCACTGTGATGATAGGTGAAAAAAAGTTCAAATTTCTTCTCTTCTTTGCTCTCCCGCAGTCGGGGGCCTCAAGCCTCCGTTGACGGGACGATCTTGACTCCTGTAGCCGGCGGAATTTGGGCCCAACGCATTGGGGCAATCAGCTCTTGCATCGGGGGGGATGTCAGCTCCCCCGCTCCGGGCAATCGAACCCCACGTCGGGGTTGGTCAAGACTGCGTCGTTGGAGCTCCCGACTTGGCCTCTCCCGACTGCGAGCTCACGATAGTAAAGTCCGCAGCTGCTGTTGGAGCAATCCCAGGCAAGGGGTCGTCTCCGATGTTAAGTCAACGCACCACGGTGGGGCTCAAAGTCAGTCCAAGGAGGCCTCAGCTCCATCGATGTTAGGCCGCAGATCGACTTGGAAAACAATCGTATCTCCCGCAAGGTAAGTGACTGACAAAAAGTTTCCACCGACCCCCCCCCCCCCCCCACACCCCCACATAAAACAAACCGGAGAACATTTACACAAACGTTTAAAACACACTAAAAATAACCAAAAAAAGGCAAAGAAACAGACAGACTGTTGGCGGGGCGGCCAATCGTGCGGTGCCCCAGGTGGCGATACATACTCTGGATGTATTCAAGTGAGAGTTAGATTTAGCTCTCAGGGCTAAAGGAATCAAGGTATATGGGGAAAAAGCAGGAACAGGGTACTGATTTTAGATGATCATCCATGATCATATTGAATGGCGGTGCTGGCTCGAAGGGCTGAATGGCCTAATCCCGCACCTATTTTCTATGTTTCTATCCTTGACTTCAACCGCCAAACCCTTACTGGACCTTGAACGCTGGTACGACATCCTAGCCGATCCGACATTGACCGCCGGCACCGCATTGACTCCGGCCCGACCTCCTTGACGGCTCCAACCCAGGTCCCGCCAGGGAAATCCGCTGCCCGGCTTCTCCGCGGCCTCTTGCAGAGGATATTGAGAGCAGATGATCTTGGTGCTTCTGTCCATAGTCTACTGTTTAGTTCCGTTTAATTTGGCGATACAGCGTAGAAACAGGCCCTGCGGCTCACCGTATCCACGCCGACCAACGATCATGGATAAACTAGTTCCATCCTACACACCCTGGGGACAACTTACAGAAGCCAATTAACCTGGAATGTGAACGGAATCCGGAGCACCCAGAGGAAACCCACGTGGTCACAGGGAGAACGTGCAAACTCCGTACAGACAGCGGCTGTAGTCATGATCGAACCCGGGCCTCTGGCGCCCTTATGCAGCAACTCTACCGCTGCGCCACTGTGCCACCCAGTTTCTTCAAGGTAACTTGATGGATGAAAAACTCTGATTTAAAAAATCTTTTTTTTAAAAGCAAAGGAATAGTAAAAAAAATCCTGACTCATCTCCGACTCAGACTTGGAGGAGCGCGGGGAAACCGGCGAGGTTTGTCAGCTGGAAGAACCGGAGCGATTCAAGGGATGTAATCAGTGCGATGTGATTTAGACAGATTGTCAACTTTTGGTCTTGCCTCCAGAAGTATACATGAAAATAGAACCCTTTCAATGTGATGCGTGTGTGTGTGCGTGTATGTGCGTGTATATAAATGTATAATCAGCCAAGAGAGGATAAAAATGAACACAAGACCCAGAAATGCTCTGACAATTAGCCCAAATATTTCTGCGAGGATCAAAGATGGAAAACAAAGAACACATGACACAAAATATTTGGCGGGAACTTTGTGGCCCTTTCTCGCAATGTTTTCAAGCATTTCCTTAATTGAGGCAGGGAACATGATCCTTGCAATATCGTTGAAGAGGCACAACTTAAAACCACATTTTTCCTCTTTGCGTTTTGTTTGTAGTCATTCCAGCTCTGCCTGACTCTGATGTCCTAAGTTTAGATACTTCGTAAACAAAAAATGTCCCAGCGATGGATGAGGCCTGTGTACAAGTGACGGGCCTGTACCAGAGGAAGAAGGTTATCTGGCCAAAATATGGCTTTAGATCTTTATTGTGCTGAGGCACTGGTTGGGTTTTCTGGGCCTCGTGTTTCCACAGCATGTTAACCTCTTCCCAGCATTGCCGCCTATTGTCAGTGGCGCCAATGGGCCAAGACTGGGCCCAGACACTGGGGTTACTGCTGCAAGTGGCTGCTTGGTGGTTGGTGCAGTGTCTGTGGGCCGAATGGCCTGTTTCTCTGCTGTTTGACTCTTGTGACAAATTGAACCCATTGGTAAAACTGCAGTAAGAATTATTGCTCTGTGAATGGCCCCTATCAAATCTCGAAGAGAGCACAACAACTCAAGGTGCAGTCCCTCAAGAAGCGCTCTGGCTATCTCTCCTCTATTTCCCAGTCTCATTTCACCTCGCCCACCAGCCTCTTCTCCCCTCTCCCATCGGGCAAAAGTTATAGAAGTGTGAAAACGCACACCTCCAGATTCGGGGACAGTTTCTTCCTAGCTGTTATCCGGCAACTGAATCATCCAACCACAACCAGAGAGTAGTCCTGAACTACTATTCACCTTAGTGGTGACCCTCGGACCATTTTGATCGGACTTTGCTGGCTTTACCTTGCACTATTCCCTGATCATGTGTCTGTACACTGTGAATGGCTCGATTGTAATCATGTATTGTCTTTCCGCTGACTGGTTAGCACACGGTACACGTGACAATAAACTGAACAGAACCTTAGGGGACAAAGTCACTTTAGGAATCGCTCACCTTGAGAAATTATTTCCTTTCTGTTTCGACCTGCACATGTGGGTTCTGCTCCACTTCTATAGAATAGTGCCGTCACTGTCAACTCTGGACAAGCGGCCGTCTGTAACAGCCTTCCTGATAATGCACTCATTCAGAAACTTGTCCACGTGAGGCCAAAGGGTGTCCAGTCTGCATGGGAAGACAAGTGACTAATGCAGACTGAATACAAACTGTGAAAAATGTAAACAATAACAGCCGAAGCAACAAATTGGTGGTCACATTTAATATTAGGCATTACGGAGTTCCATATTTGCATCAAGCCTAATTTTTACATCATTCAATTACTAAAAAAATCCTGCAGATTTGAACAAGCTGTCTCTTGTCTGGTGCCAATATAGACAGGGATTTAAAAAAAAATTTTGCTGTGAAATGTTTACAATAATTGTAATTTAATACATATTGCAACAGGAAAGAATGGAGTGTGCATGATGAAAGAGTGGGGCTTTGGCTAATTAAGACAGAGAAGGGTCTGGGTGTGATTACTGATGATTTGCGGTGAATCCAATGAATCTGGCATCATCATAGATTCATACAGCACGGAAACAGGCCCTTCGGCCCAATTCATCCGTGTTGACCAAGATGCGCCATCCAAACGAGTGCCATTTGGCTTGTAGCCCACTAGACCTTTCCTCTCTATGCACGTGTCCAATTGCGTTTACTTTAGAGATACAGCGCGGAAACAGTCCCTTCGGCCCAATGGGTCCGCGCCGGCCAGCAGTCACTATCAGACACACTAGGGACAATTTGCAATTTTTTGCAAAGCCAATTAACCTACAAACCTGTACGTCTTTGGAGTGTGGGAGGAAACCAGAGCACCTGGAGAAAGCACATGCGGTCACAGGGAGAACATACAAACTCCATACAGACAGCACCTGTAGTCAGGATCGAACGCAGGTCTCTGACAGTGTAAGGCAGCAGCTCTACCACTATGCCACTGTGCCGTCCTTAAATTTTCTTTTAAACAATGTTATTGTACCTGCCTCAACTAACTCCTCTGGCAGCTTGTTCTACCCACCCGCCTCTGTGTGGAAAACGTTGCCTCTCAGGTTCTATTACATCTTTTCCCCTCTCACCTTAAACCTATACTTCTAGTTTTTGATCCCCCTTCCCTGGATAAAAGACACAGAGCCATCACACTGTTTATTTCCCTCACATCTATAAGATTAGCTCTCATTCTCCTGTGGGCTAAGGAATGAAATCCTTGCCTTCCCAAACTCCCTTAGCTCAATCCCTCAAATCCTGGCTAAAGCCTTGCAGATCTTCTCTGCACTTATTCCAGATCGAAGCTCATCAAAGTTGAAGCTGCTTTTTGAAGGCTTGCAACTCGTGCCGAACATGTTATTGTCAGCTTGCCTAACACAACATAAAGATACTGTTTAAGGTTCGCTTTTGGGTGCCTTGCCTAAACGCACCAGTGCCTCGGATGGGATTTAGAGAAGCAATTATAAAAAGAATGATTCTAAATTTTCAAGTAGTGGTTGCTGACAAATGGACTATCTTTTTGTAGAAAGAGAGAGAGAGAGAAGGGATTCAGATGTTTGAAGTCAAGTCAAGCCGACTATTTATTGCAGTACATGGGGGGTTCAGGCAGTACAAATGCAGGGCAATTAATCCCAGACAGAGCACAGGACTTAAAACTAACCAGCTGCAGAGAGGTATCGAATGTAAAAACAGGCTGTTTTCTCTGTAGTTACTCTGATAGTTTCTCTATCAGCTCCAGTGCCCCCCAGCATCCGTTAGAACCCTGCCGCGTTGGATGACCATCCCTTCAAACCAGCCTTCACCTTCGTAAATGAATCCAAAACCAGGGGCGGCACAGAGGCGCAGCTGGTAGAGCCGCTCTCTCACGGTGCCAGTGCAGTTAGACACCAGTGCAGTCGGAGACCAGTGCCAGTGCAGTCGGAGACGAGTGCCAGTGCAGTCAGAGACCAGTGCCAGTGCAGTCAGAGATCAGTGCCAGTGCAGTCAAAGACCAGCACCAGTGCAGTCAGAGACCAGCGCCAGTGCAGTCAGAGACCAGCGCCAGTGCAGTCAGAGACCAGCGCCAGTACAGTCAGAGACCAGCGCCAGTGCAGTCAGAGACCAGTGCCAGTGCAGTCAGAGACCAGTGCCAGTGCAGTCAGAGACCAGTGCCAGTGCAGTCAGAGACCAGTGCCAGTGCAGTCAGAGACCAGTGCAGTCAGAGACGAGTGCCAGTGCAGTGTCAGAGACTAGTGCCAGTGCAGTCGAAGACCAGTGCCAGTGCAGTCAGAGACCAGTGCCAGTGCCGTGTCAGAGACCAGTGCCAGTGCAGTGTCAGAGACCAGTGCCAGTGCAGTCAGAGACCAGTGCAGTCAGAGACGAGTGCCAGTGCAGTCAGAGACTAGTGCCAGTGCAGTCGAAGACCAGTGCCAGTGCAGTCAGAGACCAGTGCCAGTGCAGATTCAGAGACCAGTGCCAGTGCAGTGCCAGAGACCAGTGCCAGTGCAGTCAGAGACCAGTGCCAGTGCAGTGTCAGAGACCAATGCCAGTGCAGTGTCAGAGACCAGTGTCAGAGACCAGTGCCAGAGACCAGTGCAGTGCAGTGCCAGTGCAGTGCCAGTGCAGCACAGTTCAATCCTGACCTCGAGTGCTGTATGTGTGGGGTTTGCACGTTCGCTCTGTAGTGAGTTTCCTCCGGGTGCTCCGGTTTCCTCCCACATCCCAAAGACGTGCAGGTTTGTAGGTTAATTGTGCCTCTGTGAATTGCCCCTTGTGTGTAGGGAGTGGACGTACAGTTAAAGGGCTGGAGGAACCCAGTGGGTCAGGCAACATCTCTGAATGTAATGGACAGACGACATTTCGGGTCGAGACTATTCTTCAGCAATTTATCCGTTTCAGGTTTAAAAATATCCACGGACTCACCCCCCCACCTCTCCCCCTCCCCCCCCCGCCTCTGTGGCAAGGAGTTGCAATTAGTTTAGTTTAGTTTAGTTTAGAGATACATCGCGGAAAGGACAACTTACATTGATACTAAGACAATTAACCTACAAACCTGTACGTCTTCAGAGTGTGGGAGGAAAGCGAAGATCTCGGAGAAAACCCACGCAGATCACAGGGAGAAGGTACCCGTAGTCAGGATCAAACTGATTGAGTCTGACTGCTACGCCCGTTATTACAATTGCCAAAAAAAAAGTAAAGATTAAGTGAAAAATTGAGGGCCTGAAGTTTTCTGTTGCTCGTACCCTAGAATTCGTCATGTGAGTTCCTAGCCTGCACAACGTCTCCCTGTAGGGAGGTTGCACGGCAGTCGAGGTCACGACCCGTGACCCGTACTGTAGCCACGTACTGTACGCCTTCTGGAGTACAAGCAGTGAACGTCAGGTAAGCATTTACTATGGCTGCCAGTACAGTGGGCCCTTCTTCTGTCCTAGCATCCGGACTCCACGCTGACTGTTTTCACACTCGTGGACCCCGGGCCGTCTGTCCCCGCGGCCAGGGGTGGGGGGGGGGGGGGTCGGAGGTCAGGGTCCGGTGACAGTGCAGCGCGGTCAGTGGCTCCGGGTGAGCGGAGGGACAAGACTGTCCCCAACTCTGCTGCAGCTGACGGAGACGTTGCCGGGCGGAGGGGCGGCCGTGGCTGGAGTGCGCTGACCCCAGGGGGGAGACTGGGGCTGCCCCTAGGGATGCGCTCCTTCGGCCGCTTACACCTTGGTGCTCGGGTTCAGAGCAAAGATACCAGAGCATTTGGTTCAGAGCGCTCAGTCACCCCCAACAATTATTACAGCGAAAAAAATTGACCATTTCGGTGGTTTTTAACAAGTGAGAAAATACACGTTTGTGTGTTAACAGTGTATGCCGGAGGCTGCCATGTCCTCCAGAAGGATTGAGCTGCTCCGTGTGTCACGCCCTTTGACCCGATGACCTTACGTGCAGCCCCCCCCCCCCCCCCCCCCCCAATAACTCAGGTACTCGAGTCCTGGCAACATCCTCGTAAATCGTCTCTGCACCCGTCGCAACATAACGACATTTGCACGGTGTTCCACAAATGTATCTCTTTAACTACTCTCCCAATTTTCCAGCCTCGGGAATTCCAGAGATTCATCCCGTCTGCAGCGCATCCATCGCTGGAGCTTTCCTGTGCAAAGTTGCCAGGCTGATGCTGCAAATTGAGACGTATCTGAAGCACAATGTGGAATGCAGATGACTGGGTTTTTGTAATTAATTCATTTTGAACGTTAATCAGCAACAGGGAGTACAGATGATTTCTCCAATCAGCCCTCAGACGCGCTTTGATCAAACATCTGAGAGGCAGAAGAATTAAACGAGGCACCGCGCGATGACTTTAGAAATGGGATGTGTTGGCACTTTGGACGCTCCTCCAGCTGAATGTTGGCAGGCCAAGGATTGAATGACGTGGAGGAGTTTGCCGTTCTTTTCCGTCTTCAGACGGAAAGGCGCCATCGAGATAAAGGAGAGAGAGCGTGCAGTTTTATAATTGGTGTTTCAGGTCCAGAACCATTCCAAAGAGAACTTTGGGTGGCAGAGAAGGTGAGGAGGGGGGAATGGATGGATCTAAGGGACAAAACTGCAGATTACATCATCAAAGACCCACACTACCCTGGCCACGCTCTCATCTCGTTGCCAATATCAGGAAATTTGGACCAGAGATACAGCACGGAAACAAGCCCTTTGGCCCACCTAGTCCGCTCCAACCAGCGTACACTACCACTACCCTACACACTAGGGACAGTTTATATTTTACAGAAGTCAATTGATCTGCAAACATGCACGTCTTTTGGATGTGGGGGAAACAGAAGCATCAGGTGTCACCTTAAAGGAAGAACAGGAGCCCTAAAACTATGACCTCCAGGTTCTAGATCAGCTTCTCCTATCATGCATCAGGCATTCTGCACAACTAACCACAACCCTACCTCGGCCGATCTACCATGGAATTTGTTTTGGTTGCACAACATGCTTCGGTTTGTACTATTATGGTCTGGTTAGCTTGCATGATGAAGGGTCCCGTCCCAAAACGTCATCTGCCCATTCCCACCACGGATTCCATTTTGACTACACAGGTGCTGTCTGTACAGAGTTTGTACATTCTCCCCGTGACCGCCTGGGTTTTCTCCGGGTGCCCCGGTTTCCAACCAGATCCAAAAGACGTGCGGGTTTGGCGATTAATTGCCGTATATGAATTGCCCCTGGTGTGCAGGGAGTGGATGAGAAAACGCGATAAGATAGAATGAGTGTGATTGGTGGTCGGCATGGACCCAGTGGGCCGAAGGGCCTGTTTCCCAGCTGTACCTTTCTATCAATCCACATTAAGGGGAGTAAATCACCGGAGAAGAATAAAAAAATGAGTGCCTTTATTGCCTTTAAATGACCCAACAGCTGAAGGAAATAACGGAATAAATATTTACAAGTGAAGTGTGAATTAGAAGATATCGCTTGGTGTTTTGCTGCTGCTGAAGTGTATTTTTCTGGGCCAGCGCTCTGTGAGTCTTTCCGTTGTTTCCTGTCATTGTCAGCACAGTGGCGGTGACCCCTGCCTTCCTCTGTGTCACTCAGGGGCAGCCGGCCACGAGCCTCAGCGGCCACACCCCGGGCCGAGCGGTGCTCCCGGCCCATCGCGCAGGGCCCAGGGGTCAGGCGTGTCCGTCAGACGCTTCCTCCGCCGCAGACCACACCTGGAAAAGCCACGGAGGAAGCCACTTATCTCCACTGCAATCCCTTCCAGTCTTGTCACATTGTGCCGTCGCCAGTGAGCCTTACTTGTTGGACGTCCGTCTGCAGTCAGGATTTTTAGGATCAAAGGAGAATAATATCCTCGCTCGGTTTAGTTTAGAGATTCAGCGTGGAAACAAACCCTCCCAGTCCGCACTGACCAGCACTAGTTCTGTCCTCCACACTAGGGACAATCTGCAGCAGCCAATTACCCCACAAACCTGTACATCTTTGGAATGTATAGCAACGTTACAAAATTTTGAGATTTTAAAAATCAAGTCTGCAATTTATCCCATCAGATAAAGCATAAAAATAAGTTTAATTTGGCACCTAATTCACTTTCAAATCTTCAGTATTAAAAAAGTTAGGGCTATTTTCACACTCGGAAATTAGCAACTTGCTTCCTATTGCTTTTCTATTGACTTGTCACAAAAGTTGTGATCGAGGACAGTCAAAAGCCCATAACTTCCTTAAAATTTAAGAGAACTGAAATAAATTTTCAGTTATTATTGATTAAAGTATTCTGAAACAAATATGAAACAATCTTACTTGGATGACCTGAAATGAAAGCATATAATTAGTTAGTTACCCAATTGTAGCCAATTACAACATTCAATTACTAGATCTAAACATTTATCAATTTCTAAAGAAATTTTTTTTTTAAATGTAAAGCCTAAGTGTCCAATTAACAGTCACACAATAATTCACAATAAAACATGATTTTTAAATCTAATTGTCATTAATTTATAGGCCAAATTGAAGGAATTCAGTGTTTAATGCCTGTAAATTAATGGGCATTTTAAACAGCTTGCGAGTGGGATTTTCTGGAACGCGCTGCATTGGAACGTTGCGGTAGCAGTGAATTTAAACCCCATATCAGCAGGAAAAATTCTGACAGTTCATATGGGGGCTAAATCACCGTTTTGCAACATGAAATATTGATTAAAGTCTCCTAAAAAAGCAGGTTTATATGAAAAAAATAAACAGCTTTCACTCACCTGTCCCTATGTAAAATCGGTCCCCGTTGTCGGCGTTCACGGCATTGGGAGCTAATTTTTATTTTACTGCAGCAATTAAATAGTCGGACGATTTATTTTAAAAAACGGACTTACCGGCAGTCGGAACGAATCTCCAAAAATAGCTCGCACTCCAAGAAAATAAAGCTCCGGATTGCAAGGGAAAAAACCGCATTTCAACCCCGCCCCCCCCCCCCCCCCCCCCCCCCTTAAGGCGCCAAAGCCGCGCACACGGCCAGCGGCAGAACTGCAGCACCGCTAAAGGTAAGTTTTGTAACATACCTAGAATGTAGGATCACCTGGGGAAAACCCACGCGGTCACAGGGAGAACGTGCAAACTTGGTACAGACAGCAACCGAGGTCAGGATCAAAGCTGGGTCTCTGGCGCTGTAAGGCAGCAAATGTTCCGCTACGCCAACGTGCTGCCCACAGCGTGCCACAGTTGCTCCAGCAGTTTGTTTTATTTTACCGAGACAGCTGTAATACATTGTCAGAACTGAGCCGTACACAAGTCAGGCACCCTGTGTAGAAAGATAGACACAAAAGGCCGAGGCAACTCAGCGGGTCAGACAGCATCTCTGGAGAAAAAGGAATCGAGAGTCAAGAGAGTTTATTGTCGTGGTGACGTTTCGGTTGTCGAGACCCTGTTTCAGACTGCTGCTGGCTCCCTGTCGCTCTTTCCCCTACATCTAATGTACATCCTTCTTCAGTAAGCGTTGAAGTGGAAAAGGTTTGTTGCCAGCTCTGGTAGAAAATGTGTAACGTTACTCGAATCCCAAGAATGACCTCAAATCAGACGCATTCTCATGTTTCTGAGCAGTTGTTAAAGGCTTGTACATTCTCCCTTTACAGTCTGTAAACCACACATACCCCCCCCACCCTTAGACCCAGATAAACCACCTCACCTTCAAAAGGTCTCTTTTATTCCACACGTTGTTTGTGTAATTGCTCCTCCAACTTCTGCTGGAGATCAGAGATTCCACTTCTCACCACACATTATTTTCAAAACATTACCGTGGCATAGACAATCACCGTCATACAGTCCTACAGTGATAGAGCATGGTAAATAAGCCCTTCAACATAATCTGACCATGCCGTGCAAGGAGTCCCCACCTACACTGGTCCCAGCAGCCCGCATTAGCACCATATCCCTCTAAACCTTTCCTATTCACGTACCTGTCCAGGTACCTTTTAAATATTGTTATGTCTTTAAATGTTGTTATAGTTAAATATTTAGTTTAGTTTATTGTCACGCATAACAAGGTACAGTGAAAGGTTTTTTTGTTGCATGCTATCCAGCCAGACTATACGTGATTCCAATTAAGCCGTCCACAGTGTACAGACATAGGATAAAGGGAATACCGTTTAGTGCAAGTCCAGTAAAGTCCGATGAAATGTGTGGGAAGGAACTGTAGATGCTGGTTTAAACCGAAGATAGACACAAGAAGCTGGAGTAACTCGGTGGGATAGGCAGCAACTCTGGAGAGAAGGAATGGGTGACGTTTTGGGTCGCCTGTCCCACTGAGTTACTCCAGCTTTTTGTGTCCAAGTGCGATTAAATGCTGTATAGTAGAGCCCGTGTAAAATGTTATACATGGCAGTTTGGAATCCATTAGAAGATGACTTAACCCCAGTGGGAGTTTGGTGTAAGAATAGAACTCCTTCTGCATGTAGCAATATAATTATTGTTGGCTAAAGCAGTCAACACTGAGCGGTGTGCTCTCGTGAGACATATCCAATTTTGTTAGCACCTTTGCTCCAGTTAGCTCAGGATACAGTCCTGGGATGCAGTGTAGTACATTGTGCTTACGATCCACAGCTTGCCTGAGAGTGACTTGCCACTGCCTGAAGATTCTCACTGTCTTCCCAGGTTTTGATACAATAAACAGCATGGTTCAATAACTCACCATGACTCCATTCTGCACCCAGTTCCTGGGCTTGCAGTGCAGAAGGAAGCAGTGGTGCCGTGTGACAGACTGGTTTAAAATATGAAGTGTAGAAAAGTGCAGACCAAGAACACGCCCTTCGGCCCACAATATCCATGCCGAACTGAATGCCAAGGTAAACTAATCTTCTCCTCTGCCTGCACATGGTCCATGTCCTTCCATTCCTGCCTAGCTATGTGCCAATCTTAAAGTCTCTCATACACCCCAATTGAATCTGCCGCCACCACCACCCCAGGCAGGCTGCCACCATCACATGTGATCTACAGGATCTCCAGGATGATCCACAGGATCACATGCAGTCAGATTCATTTAACTTGGCATCATTTTCGGCATGGACATTGTGGGCCGAAGGTCCTGTTGTTGCGTTACACGGCTGCTCAGGAAGAGCTTCAATGGACAGGTCAGAAAGGGAGCAGACGGGGGTGGAGGATAAGAATTAAAATGGAACAAAACTATACTTGAGATCATCTCTGCTGAGCAAAGCTGATCGTAGGCTTGATGTTGTTGACTCTTAATCTCAGACCCATTCCAATCTGCCTGCCTATCAGACTGCTGAACAATCCTCTCAGAAGCTAAGGGCATCGTCCTGATCTCCCAATCTACCTCACTGTGGACAAGAACTTTTTCTCTGTAACTTCTAATGCTATAGCTCTACAATACATAATCATATTTTTTTCTTTGCATTACCTTTAGTCCTTGTGTATGGATTGACCGTACTCATGTATAGCACATGATTTGACTACAAAGCATGCAAACAATGTTTAAGAAGGAACTGCAGATGCTGGAAAATCCATAGTGAACAAAAATGTTGGAGAAACTCAGCGGGTGAGGCAGCATCTATGGAGCGAAGGAAATGGGCAACATTTCAGCCCGAAACCCTTCTTCAGACTGATGTGAGGGTGGGCTGGGGGAGGGGGGGGGGGGGGGGGGGGGGGGGGGAATAAGAGAGGAAGAGGTGGAGCCAGTGGGATGAGGGAGTGCTGAGAAGGGGAGGAGACAGTGAGGACTACCTGAAATTGGAGGTCAATGTTCATGCCGCTGGGGCGCAAACTGCCCAAGGGGAATATGAGGTGCTGCTCCTCCAATTTACAGTGGTCCACTCTGGTCGTGGAGGAGACCGAGGACAGAAAGGTCAGATTCGGAATGGGAGGGGGAGTTGAAGTGCTGAGCCACCGGGAGATCAGGTTGGTTATTGCGAACCAAGCGGAGGTATTCGGCGAAGTGATCGCCAAGCCTACGCTTGGTCTCACCGATGTAGAGTTGACATCTAGAGCAGCAGATGCAATAGATGAGGTTGGAGGAGGTGCAGGTGAACCTCTGCCGCACCTGGGAAGACTGCTTGGGTCCTTGAATGTAGTCAAGGGGGGAGGTAAAGCGACAAGTTTAGCATTTCGTGCGGTAGCAAGGGTAAGTGCCCAGAAAGGGGATGGTTCGGGTGGAAAGGGACGAATTGACCAGGGAGTTACGGAGGGAGCGGTCTCTGCGGAAAGCAGACAGGGGAGGAGATGGGAAGATGTAGCAAGTGGTGGGGTTTCTTTGGAGGTGGCGAAAATGACGGAGGATTATTTGTTGTACATGACGGCTGGTAGGTTGGAAGGTGAGGACAAGGGGGACTCGGCCCTTGTTACGAGTGGGGTGATGGGGAATGAGAGTAGAGTCACGGGGTATAGAAGAGAGGGTATGGAGTCCTTACAGGAAGCAGGGTGGGAAGAAGTGTAGTCCAGATAGCTTGGATCCTTGAATGGAGTCAAGGGGGGAGGTAAATCGACAAGTGTAAACAATGTTTTTCACTGCATCTCGATACACATGACATCTATAAACTTGAAGCTTGAAATGAGTTGATGGTGAAAATGTAAACTTTTATCTTGCCATTGGTAATCAGAAACCAAAAATAAATTTAAGAAAATTCTGTAAAAAAACTTTTGGTTCAGCTGACTGCTAAATCTGCCTCGGCAAACCCGTTCCAAACTAACACTAAATAAAAATAAAATAAGGTAAGAAATCCTTCTTTTGCTGCCAATGGTCAATTAAATACATGGTACAAATAATGCCCCTGTCCCACTTAGGAAACCTGAACAGAAACCTCCGGAGACTTTGCGCCCAAGGTTTCTGTTGCGGTTCCCGGAGGTTTTTGTCCTCCAGCAACCACCTTCAACTAGCATTGCAACCGGCTTCGACTAAAATATTACTGATTTTTAAAACAGAAACCACTTTCGACCATTAGGGAGACTGACAAAAACCTCCGGGAACCGCACGGAAACCTTGGGTGGGGCGCAAAGTCTCCAGAGATTTCTGTTCAGGTTTCCTAAGTGGGACAGGGACATAAGCCTCAATTAACAGCTGAACTTTCAAACCATTTTCGTTCTAGATTAATTTGACATCCTTGGCTATGACTTGTGTCCAAATAAATATCCATATAATTGAATTCAGCTCAGTGTAGTGTGTGCCTCTCACAGTGATGTCATGCAGCAACAACTTCAAATGTGGGTTCGTTTGCAAATTAAATCACTCCAAATAATTGAGCTCTTCTGAAGCAGTTGAGCTGAAATTTGACTCCGCGAAACAGACCGTGTATGCTCGCTGGGTCTATAAAGCAGCAGACATTTGCTGTCACAGGCAATCTTACAGGGAGCAAAAAAAGAAAGCGAATCCAACATTTCCTAGATCATTTTATTTGATATTTATTTATCATTAGTTTGGAACTGGTTGCTGAGACCGAATTTTTCAGTCAAGAAATCGCAAGTGAAGCAAGGATGAGGTGTATGTGTGGAAGGGTTATTAAAATAATACATTTGGCTTAACTGCAAAGAAGTGTGCACGTGAACACCAGCAAAGGAAACAAAATGCTGGAGTAACTTAGATGGTTCAAGGGTGGCACAGTGGCGCAGCGGTAGAGTTGCTACCTTACAGCGCCAGGGACTCAGATTCAATCCTGACTACAGGTGCAATCTGTACGGAGTTTGTACGATCTCCCTGTGATCAGGTGAGTTTTCTCCAGGTGCTCAGATTTCGTCCCACACTCCGAAGATGTACAGGTTTGTATGTTAATTGGCTTCTGTAGATTGTAAATTGTCCCTGGCATGTAGGATAGTGCTAGTGTACAGGGTGATCGCTGCTCGGGGCAGACTCGGTGGGCCGAAGGGCTTGTTTCCACTCTGTATCTCTAAAGTCTAAATGTCAGACAGTATCTCTGGAGCACGTGGATAGGTGACGTTTTTGGTTGGGACCCACCCTGACCCACTGTGTTACTCCACCACTTGGTGCCCTCTTTTGCAAAACAGCATCTACAGTTCCTTGGGTACACAAAAGGCTGGAGAAACTCAGCGGGTGCAGCAGCATCTAAGGAGCGAAGGAGGTAGGCGACGTTTTGGGTCGAGACCCTTCTTCAGACTGGTTAGGGAAACCGTTTCCGTAGGGAGGAGAACTTCTTCAAAGTAGGCATACCTTTCCTTGTTCCTACAGTGTGATCTACAGTTCCTTGTTGCTATCACCAGCAGGCATGACTGGTTATTGACTTCAGGAGGAGGAGAGAAGAACCTGCTCCTCTTTACATCAAAGGAGACATGGTGGAGAGAGTCACTGACTTTAAGTTTCTGGGCACATACATCTCCCAGGGCCTTACATGGACAGTGAACACCATCACTCTCGTAAAGAAGTCACAGCAGCGGCTATATTTCCTGAGGACTCTGCGGAGAGCAAACGTCTCACAGCAGCTGCTGCTGTCCTTCTACCGGTGCGCCGTGGAAAGCATCCTCTCCTATGGCATCCTGGTGTGGTTTGCTAGCTGCACTGTGGCTGGAAGGAAGGCACTACAGAGGGTTATTAAAACAGCACAGAGCATCACAAACACTCAACTACCCTCCCTGGAAGACATTTACAAGGCCCGATGTTTACGCCGGGCGACAAACATCACACAGGACTCATCCCACCCTGCCAACCACCTTTTCACTCTGCTGCCCTCTGGGAGGCGATATGGGTCTTTGAAGGCCCGCACTTGCAGACTAACTAACAGTTTCTACCCACGTGCCATTAGAGAACTTAACTCAAACAAATAACACTACGGGCAACACTACACAATTCGGGGTGCATATAAAAATTTGTCTGCTAGAATGTACAATATAATGTGCATTTTTTTATTATCTATTACTTATTTTATGCATTGATCTTGTAGTAAATGTAAATGTGAGAGTAAATGGTTGTTTGTGTTATTGCGTTTTGTTCTTTTTAATCTTTTTATCCTGTGTCTTTTATTGTTTACCATTGAAGGGGATGCACATGACATTTCGTTGTACAGTTGATGTGCAATGACAAATAAACGTATTTGATTTGATGTTGTTTTACAACAAGGCATATTGTCAAGTTGGGTATTTTAGTTATGTTTTACTGGGAGTTTTCAAGATTGCATTCCACAGAGCAGGCATTAATAATTAAGCCCATGGGTTTATGGTAACTGAATAGGTCTCCCTACATCAGTCGAGGTGTTTGCAGTGCAGAAATCCGCACTCGTGCATATTCCCACCACAACGACAAATCAGTGGTCCTTGCCATCACATTCCAAGTGTCAGGAATTCCGCCCAGGCTATTATGTTGTCAAAAAGTTAAGAACTTTGTTTCAAAATGTTTTATTCATGAGGCAGAAAAACTCTGTAACAGATACAAATGTCGCTCTATACTAACACACAACATGCAGGGATAAGGCCGTGACCCAATAATAGGCATTGATACAGTGTTGATGGGATATTCCTTACGGGACACGACGTGGCCCAAAACACTTGGCAAATAATTTGATTTCTGATTAAACTACTAAGAAGTGACTTTTGTTTGAAGATGTTGTGGAGCAATTCAACACAGGCATTGAACTGAGAATGATGCCCTCATATAAATGTTCTGTTTCAATGGCAACAGTTTCAAGGGCAGCACAACGGCACAACCGGTAGAGCTGCTGCCTCACAACGCCAGTCTTGCTTTGATCCTGACCTCCGGTGCTGTCTGTGTGGAGTTTGCACGTTCTCCCTGTGACCTCATGGGTTTCTTTTGGGTGCTCCAGTTTCCTCCCACATCCCAATGACGTGTGGGTTTGTAGCTTAAGTGGCATGTATAAAATACCCATAACGTGAAGAGAATAGATGTAAAAATGGGATAACATAGAACTAGTGTGAACGGGTGATCGATGGTCGGTGTGGACTTGGTGGGCTGAAGGTCCTGTTTCCATGTCGTATATGTCTATAAAAATACTTAGCAATATTAAACCACGTTGTGCAAAATATTCTCAGTTCCATTATTTTTCTTTACCCCTACATTTGACAAATTGCAACTTTGATTTCTTCTTTTCCCTACCACTGATATAATTAAGAAATATCAGGTGAATTCAGTAAGAATTAAACTGACTCTGGTCTGCAGGAAGACTGGTCTGGTGTCCAGCCCCTGGCCCAGGTGAATCAATGGCCTCCCACTGCGTGCGTTCTACATCACCAGCATTTACATCTCCCAGCCAGAGTCCTTCATCTGTTCCTGCCACTCAGCACAAACTTCATTCCAATCGATTTGACAGCTTGTTGAGGAGTTGATTGACCGCACTGCCTAACAATGATGAGCAATATACACAAGGGGTTCAACTAATTCCAGTCAGATAATCACCATTGACCATTACAAACATTACTAACCACACTTCTCCCCTCTCCCGTCAGGCAGAAGATATAAAAGCTTGAAAGCACATGCCACCTGATTCAGGAACACCTTATTCCCTGCTGTCATCATGCTATTGAATGGACTGACCATAAGCTAGGGTGTAGCCCCGATCTTCCAATCTACTTTGTTGTGGACCTTGCACTTAAAAAGAAAATCTGCACCTTCTCTCCTATAATGGTAATGCACTACCTAATGCTAATGCTAAGCTAATGCCCAGCACTATCCCACACACTGATGTTTTTCTCTTTGCACTACCTGTTGTACTTGCGCGTGTCTCGATTGTACTTGTATATTATGATTTGACTGGGTAGGACTCAAACAAAACTTTTCATTGTACCTTGGTACATGTGACAGTAACAAACCAATACCAATAATAGACACAGTGCTGGAATAACAGCGCATTAGGCAGCTTCACAGGAGAAAAAGGATGAAGGAAAGTTTCTCTCAGTCTGAAGAAGGGTCCCGACCAGAAACATCACCCAGATTTTTTTCTCCAGTGACGTAGCCTGACCAATACCAATAAACGGGCAAGATTGCGGATTGACTGCACATAGTTAAAGGCTGTCAAAACTGTACAGTATAATCCCTCACAGAATAAAAATCATTTATTCCCTGAGACATTTTGTAACAAGCCAACTTCCATTAGAGCAAGTCATGTCTAAAACTCGGAAGGAATTTCCCTCAATGGACACATGAAGATCCTGAGGGGAGATGACATGGTGGCTGTGGAGATTTTCCTCCTGTGAAATAATTTAGAACCGAGAGTCATTCATTTAAGACAGAGCTGAGGTGAATGTTTTTTTTCTCTCATTAGGTTGTGAGTCTGTGGATCTACTTTCCTCAAATGGTGGTGGATGCAATGGCTGGTTTAAAGGGGAAGATAGATTCTTCTGAAGGTAAACGCAAAAAGCTGGAATAACTCAGCGGGACAGACAGCATCTCTGGAGAGATGGAATGGGTGATTCTGGTCGAGACCCTTCTTCAGACTCTTCATATCAAGGAGGTGTAAGGATACTGGGGGTCGGTGGTAATAGAGAATCAAGATCACTAATGGGGCAGCATTGACCCGACTAAACAGAGGGGGCAAACCTGATTAGTTGCTATATTATTGTCTACATCCCACCCCAAGTAGACGTCCGTCTGGCACTGGAGGAGCTGCACGCCGTGGTCAATAAACACCAGACGCCTTACCCCGAGGCGTTTACCACCATAGCCGGGGACTTCAATAAAGCAAACCTCAAGCAATCGCTCCCTAACTTCCACCAACATGTCTCCTGCTGCACCAGAGGACCAAACACCCTCGACCACTGCTACACCACCATCAAGGATGCCTATCGCTCAATCCCTCGCCCTCACTTCGGTAAATCCGACCGTACCGCGGTGCTGCTTCTTCCTGCCTACAGGCAGCAATTGAGGAGCGCACCCGCAGAGGTGAGGACTGCACAGAGCTGGTCGAGGGAGGCAGAGGAACAACTCCAGGACTGTTTGGAGTCTGTATACTGGACAATGTTCAGGGACTCGTCAACGGACCTGAACGAATACGCCACAATCGTTACAGACTTCATAAAGATATCTACAAGAAGTCCAGATACGACCTTGGTAAGGCCATCAAAAAGGCCAAAGGGACTTCTGCTCCAAGCTGGAGGATGAGACGGATGTTTGGTAGCTGTGGCGGGGCCTGAATGCTACCTCCTACAAGGCACAATCAGGAGGTGGCTTGAATGTCGGCAAAACATCACTCCCTGACGAGATCAATGCGTTTTATGCATGCTTTGATAGGGTGAACTCCTACCTCGACAAAAATCTGGACCCACTGCAGTTTGCCTACTGCCACAACAGATCAATGGTGGATGCGATCTCGCTGGCTCTCCACTCCATTCTGGACCACTTGGACAACAAAAACTCATATGTCAGGCTGTTATTCATTGATTACAGCTCGGCATTTCATACAATCATCCCCTTCCAAGCTGGTTACCAAACTCACAGAACTGGGTCTCTGCGCATCCCTCTGCAATTGGATCCTCGACTTCCTCATCCACAGACCACAGACTGTTCGTATTTGTGGAAATGTGTCAGCCTCGATAACAATCAGCACGGGAGCACCTCAAGGCTGCATGCTCAGCCCCCTGCTGTACTCACTCTATACTCATGACTGCATAGCCGGACATAGTACGAACTCCATCATCAAGTTCACTTGATGACACCCCTGTTGTGGGACGTATCACTGATGAGGACGAGTCGGAGTATAGAAGAGAGATCGACCGACTGACCAAATGTTGCCAGCACAATAACCTGGCCCTCAACACCAGCAAAACCAAGGAACTGATTGTGGACTTTGGAAGGGGTAGGATGGGGACCCACAGTCCCGTTTATATCAACGGGTCAATGGTTGAAAGGGTCAAGAGCTTCAAATTACTGGACGTGCATATTTCAGAAGATCTCTCCTGGTCCCAGAACACTGATGCAATTATAAAGAAAGCACATCAGCACCTCTACTTCCTGAGAAGATTATAGTCGGTATGTCAAGGAGGACTCTCTCTAACTTCTATAGGTGCACAGTAGAGAGCATGCTGACCAGTTGCATCGTTGCTTGGTTCGACAACTTGAGCGCCCAGGAGTAATCACTGTCCAGTCCATCATCAGCTCTGACCTTCCTTCCATCGAGGGGATCTATCGCAGTCGCTGCCTCAAAAAGGCTGGCAGCATCATCAAGGACCCACACCATCCTGGCCACACACTCATCTCTCTGCTACCTTCAGGTAGAACGTACATGAGCCTGAGGACTGCAACGTCCAGGTTCAGGAATAGCTATTTCCCCACAGCCATTGGGCTATTATACACAACTCAAACAAAACTCTGAACATTAATAGACCATTATCTGTTAATTTGCACTTTATCTGCTTATCTATTCATGTGTGTATATATTTATATAATGGTATATTGATACGCTGATCTGTTCTGTATTCATGCCTACTATATTCTGTTGTGTTGAGGCAAAGGAAGAATTTCATTGTCCTATCTGGGACACATGACAATAAACTCTCTTGAATTGTGAATCTTGAATCCATGTGAGCAGCTGAGCACATTTCTCCATTGTTTGAGTGTTTGATGCACCAAGGTGTCCATAGACACTATCCAGCACGGAAGAGTATCAACGACACACATCAGTATCATTCTGGGGAAGGGAGCTTTGAAAAGTTTAATTAGCCTTAGACTTGGGCACATTGCATTACTTGGAGTCACAGAGTCACACAGCATGGAGAAAGGCCCTTCAGTCCAACTCAACCATGCCCTGTCTAAGCTTGTCGCATTTGCTTATGTTTGGCCCATATTCCTCTAAACCTTTCCTATCTTTGTACCTGTCTAAATGTCTGTTAAATGTTGTTATTGTACATGCCTCAACTACCTCTTCCAGCAGCTCATTCCATATGCCCCACAGATTTCTATATATGTTGCCGCTCTCACCTTAAACCTATGCCCTCTGGTTCATGATGCCCCTAATCCTGGGGGGAAAAACTGTGCACTCACCCCAAGATTTTATACATCTCTCCAAGATCATCCCTCAGCCTGCTGCACTCCAAGGAATAGAGAACTAGCCTACCCAAACTTGTCCTGTAGCTCAGACCTTTGAGCCTTGATAACATCCTTGTAAATTTTTTCTGCACTCTTTTCAGCTTAATCAATTTTTTCCTATAAGGATTATTTCTGTACATAACAAAAGCTTTTCATTAAACATTGGTACGCATGACAATAAATTAAACTATTAATTGATGAAAATTAATAAATCCCTGTATTAAATAAAATCCAACAACTGCAGTGAGTTGCTGCTTTACAGCACCAGGGTTCCTTCTTCACTATGTGTGCTGTTTGTACGGAGTTTGTACGTTCTCCCCATGACCAGTGTGTGTTTTCTTGGAGATCTTCGGTTTCCTCCCACTCCAAAATTCGTACACGTTTGTAGGTCATTGGCTTGGCATAAATGTAAATTGTCCTTAGTGTGTGTAGGATAGTGTTAATGTGCAGGGATAGCTGATCAGCACAAACTTGGTGGACTGAAGGCCTTTTTCCACACTGAATCTCTAAACTAAACTGATTTGCTTACAATATATCAAAAGTACTAGCATAAAGTCAAAATATAGCATTGCATGAAGGTTTAATACTGTATGCTACATACTATGGCAACCATAGTAATATTGAGACACCCTGCGTGAGTTGCTCTGAAGTTTATGGGATGTGTGGCTTTAATAACATGACTTCAGAGATGAATTTGGCACCCAGAGTTTGCACCCATGTGATAGTGGAAGTGTCAAAATAACTTGCAGTAAGTGTTAGTACATTTCTGATAGACTGCCAAACCCCGAGGCACAGTGTAATGAAGCATGGTGTGCATTGTATTAAAGCTGTTAAAATACTTGCAGGAAATGCAGACCAGCTGTTTGTTCCTGCTGTCCATGGATGAATGGTGCAGTGAACGTGCGGAGATGGAAACAGGTGGGCCGCCATCCAGGGTGACCCCAGGGTCTTCACCAACACCATCATCTCTCCAGCGGCCGTGGCAACAGCAGAGGCCTTCCAACCAAGAATACTCATTCTGCGATGCCTCCCTCCCAACAATGATTACTAGGGCACCTTAATCATTGGGACTTTGAACATTTGGCAGAGTCGTACAGGAGAACAGTAGCTTAGACCAGCACAGGATGAGGCTCTTTGGCCTACAATGTCTATGTTTCTGGCCGACACAGTGGTGCAGCTGGTAGAGCTGCTGGGATCCAGGGTCAATCCTGACCACACCTGCTGTTCATATGGAGGGATTAGATGGTATGTAGGGAGTAGAGGGGAATAGACGGGTAAATGCATCGGTTTAAGGTGAGAGGTGAAACCTTTAATAGAAACCTGAAGGGTTCTATTAAAAAAAAATCTTTTTACACAAAGGGTGGTGGGTGTGCGGAACAAACAGCTAAAGAAAGTAGTTGAGGCTGGTACTATCACAACATTTAAGAAATATTTGGACAGGTGCAGGTTTAGAGGGATATGGGCCAAATACAGACAGGACTAGTGTAGATGGGGCATGTCAGTCAGCATGGGCAAATTGGGCCAAAGGACCTGTTTCCATGCTGTATTACTGAGGAGATGAGTAAGGGGGATGACTTGAAGCTGCTACATCCGTGCTGCCTTTATGACATGTAAAAGACATGGGGATATGGAGAGGAAATGTTCGGATGATCCAGACAAACGGGACTAGCGTGGTAAGTCAACTTGATTAGCGCAAACAAATTAGGCAGAGGGGCCTGCTTCTGTGCTGCCTAGCTCTGACTCATTGCAGGTAAAACAGCATACAGACAAAAGCACTCCCGTCTTGTGGGAGCTTTTAATGGAAATAATTATTAATTGGAAAGTTAGATTACTTTTCACCTACCTAGAGTGACCAACAGTTTTGTTTAAAAAAGAAAACAGACGGTGTTTGAAGAGGGCATCACAATGGTGCTGCGTTAAGAGTTAACTTAGTGCCGGAGATCTGCGTTCGATCGTGAACATGGGTGCTCTCTGTCTGAAGCTTGTACATTCTCCCCGTGACCTCATGGGCTTTCTTGAGCTGCTTCAGTTTCCTCCCACACTCCAAGATGTGCAAGTTTGTAGGTTAATTGGCTTCTGTAAATTGTCCCTAGTGTAGGATAGAACCAGTGTCAGGGCGATTGCTGGTCAGTGTGGACTTGATGGGCCAAAGGGCCTGTTTCCATTCTATTGTAAAATAAAAATGATTTTTGGACTAGACTAGAAGCACCCGCTGAGTAGATAGTTAAATGCTCATTCTATGTCTTCCCCTTGCATGGTTCCCGGTTGCTAATTGTGAAATTGCTCAGAAAACCAGAAACATGTGCCATCACATGAAATTGCATGTGGTTTGTGACTGGTTATACTTAAGAGTACACTTTTTTCAGGGAAGTCAATTGTTTATACCTCATTATCTACCAATTACATGATCTTATTTGTTTTTAGGCTGTGGAACCAGCAAAGGTATTAATTAATATAACACTTAAACCTGAAAAGCTGAGTGAAATAGATTTAATCTGGTTTTAAAGCAGCCTTCATAATTTCAGCGTTTTCTATTCTGACATACTGTCTTGCTGTACTGAATACTGAATTGTTAAGATGTTTATCAAATACAAGTCTAAACATTTATTCTTCATCTCATTCTTGATGTTGTCTGAAAAACTATGTTTTTACTATTCTGCTATTCTGAAATTAGCTTGGTACATTTAATAAACAAGTTATTGCCAATCTGGGTTGATTCTTCACCAGAGGGATACATTACTAAAAGGCACTGCTTCAGTCCACAAAATGCAAACTGTTTAGGCGATTGCCTTCAAAAGCATTTCCATGCCATAGAAAATGTTATACAAGTATGGAATTGCCCATCAGGTTGAAACATTCAATACACCCACCGTTTAAAAATAAATCCTCTTAGCTTTTTATAAAGCCATTCTCTTATACATTCTCTACGACTGAACAAATTGCAGAGTTGTGGATGAGGCCCAGTCCATCACACAAACTAGCCTCTCTCCTCCACCCGCAAATCCACTCCACCTACACTTCACTGAGCCTTGTGAAAGCGGCCACAAAATCAAGGACCATTTACGTACCCAGCTCATTCTGCCTTCTCCCGTTGTGCAAAAACAAAAGCTTGAAAGGACATACCACCAGACTCAAGAACAGCTTCTTCGCTGCTGTTATCACACTACTGATCGGTTCTCACAAACGTAGGGTATAGTTCCAATCTATCACATTGCATTCTTGCACTTTTTTATTTGCACTCTCTCTGTATCTGTAATGCAGCAACATTACACTCTGGTATTTTTCTGTTTCTCTGTTGTATTTGTGTGTGGCACCATTGTACTCATGTAGTACGATTTAACTGGAGAGCTTGCAAACATTTTCACTAACAATACACAATAATAAACCAATACCAGTTTCATGAACATTGAATGGACATTTGTTGAAGCCTTGAAAAAAATGTAATGGTCCAATGGAAATCCAAAAGTGTAAGGTCTGTAGAGGATCAACATAAAGTGACAGACTGGTGCTATGCAGTGTCCACTGGCACTGCCCACATTCAATACAATGTAGACCCAAAAACCCCCCATAAACTCAAGTGTCAGTTAAATTATTTTAATAACATTTGTATACACCGACCATAAGGATGTCTATGGTACACCCGGTCCCTGGGGCTTACTGAAGACAAATACATGATCAAATTACTTCCATCGCTGAGGGTCTGGTACTGCTGCATCCTTCACCAGTTCCAGAAGAACAGCCTGCTGCCGTATTTGGCAGGCTGCAACTCTCCTTCTATGACTGGGTTAGGCTCAGGCCTCGGCCTCGAGTGGTAGACATCCTGGGGAATTGGCCGGTCTGTCTGCACCTTGGTAACCTGTGGAATACAGAGCAAGTCATGATCTCACTCCGGGGAGAAACACAGAGCCACACACAATCACAACCTCCTTTCTCTTAACGTATGGAGAAGGAAGCAGGAAAGCATTAACTTATTTTTAAATCATTTCAAAGTAGTGAATGTGGAAACTATTCCTTCACCACACCACTTTCATGCAATGACAGTTAATCCTCTCCGATGAAATGTGGATTAAGATTGATGACTTGTCACATTTCCTCCTTTTAATTCCAAACCACAATAACTTGTCAGTCAGATCTCTGTAGTTAAGATTGTTGCTGGAAATAACTTAACATCCTTCGAACCAAAACTTATTTGATCAAAGTGTGAAGCAGCATCAAGGGAAAATGTATCTACACTAGAGTTTAAAAAAATCTACACTACTGTCTGTACTCATTTTATAGGAGGTAAGGATGGCTAAATATCCTCCTGTCTTGAGAAAAGCATTTATTATGAAGATCAGGTACATCATAGCTATAAGTCAACTTCTGATCTAATGGCCATTTTATTCAGATCAATACCAAAACATTTTTGAACCTTGTAAAAAAAGAATAATATTACACCTATAAAATCCTCCACAAAATCTGAGCCAAAGTTCTTGCAAGGGGTTTTACATTTTACTTACAAGGGGTTACATTTTGTTATTTACAGTATTTTTGCAGCCCATGAACTGATTGATTTATAACCAAATGCAAACAATGCCATCTTTTTATGAGACAAAACATACAATTTATTCAAATGTTTCCACTCTTACAAGAACTGTTGCATAGTTTAATAAAGTGCTATTGTGAATTATTGCCAAAGTATAACCAAAAGTTCTGAAAGTCCATCTACTCCTAACTCCAACATTTCAAAGGAAATTAACAAATTCAATGCCCTGTAAAAATCTCCAGAAATCTTTTACACACAAAACAGCTGTGATAGGATATTCTGCAATTTATTGAAAAACATATAAAACTAACACCCTTCTGGTTTAAAGTGGAGAATATTGCAGAAGAACAATGTTGAAACAGAGCCAAATTTCCGTTCTATGATTTTCACCAAGATTTGCTTCAAAATTTATCGAAAATATAAATATCCTTTAGTCACATCAAATACAACATGTACTCCCTTTGACCAACATGCTTCATATGACCAGAGGTGGTGCCCTTCTGCATCAAGCATAGAAAACCACTCCAATCTCACATCTTCTTAAATAATTTTCCTTAAACAGTCTCAAAATTTTAGAAAAATTGGAAATCCAATTTTGGATCCAAACAGTTAATTTGTTCCTCTTCAGAATTTTCTCAAGTGAACATACCCTGGCATTTGTGAATTATTTTAAACGGGGCAGGCTGCAGTTAGCATGCATTCTGCAACTTCCAAGAAGAATGAAAAACTATCGATCATCCCAACCGACAGGATGAAAGAATTATCATTCTTTACATAAATTCCTACATTATGGGAGAAGAATTATGCCTATCTTTCCCTCTCAACCCTTCTCCTGCCTTCTCCCATAACCCCCTAGTTATGGGAGAAAATTGATTGGCATATTGTACCTTAAAAACCAATCTATTAATGTCTGCTTGGACGCAATTCCATGCTTGCTCAAGTTAACAGGAATAGAGATTGTTTGGCTGTAATGGAACTTTCTCACTAGAATGAGCGAACCAAGGATGGTAACCATCAGATTTATAACAGCTTCATTCCTTTCGCAGTGGAATGCCCACCAGCAAGATACTGCTTATGTCTGAAGAAGGGTTTCGGCCCGAAACCCTGCCTATTTCCTTCGCTCCATAGATGCTGCCGCACCCGATGAGTTTCTCCAGCATTTATGTCGACCTTCTGCTTACGAATGGCTTCTAGAGCAAAAATCATTTTGATAGCCACTCCCGTTTTCATGTTTATCTAAACTTCTGATTATTATTTGTTGCTATTTAAGTTACCGACTCAAGCCAGTGTTATGGTCTGGTTTTACGCACTAGAACTGGGCCAGTGAAACTTTCTTCCAGAGCTTTTTTGTAATTTTTGTTCTGTGACTAATAATTGCAGATTTGATACAAAATGCTGGAGTAACTCACTCTTCTTCAGATACAATGTCTTGATCCGAAACATCACCTATTCCTTCTCTCCAGAGATGCTGTCTGTCCCGCTGAGTTACTCCAGCATTTTGTGTCTATCTTTGATTTAAACCAGCATCTACAGTTCTTTCCTATGCACATTGCAGCTTTGATGCTCACAGAGTCAGAATGGTAAACTGAGTGATAAAAGATCACTAGTGTTATCACAAACCCCAGTGCACACCCATTTCTCCCACTATTCTACTCCTTTCACCCACCTCCATGCTACAAACCCTCCCATCCCTTTCCACCTACTCCCTCCCTCCGACTTTACATTTCACTCTTCCCTCCAACCAGACACTGTTTTGTCTCGTTCTTCTCCGGCCATTGCCACTTACTCCACCTATCTGCCAATCTAATTCCCCTTACTTGGATCCACCCATTATTTGCCAGCTTTGTCCCACTCCAGCCTTTTTTCCAGCTATCACTACAACAATCAGTCTGACTGAAGCATTGTCTGTCTATTCCCTCCACGGATGCTGCCTAACCCACAGAGTTCCTCCAGCAGTTTATGTTTTGTTCAATATTCTAGATTGTTTTGCTCAAGCATCTGTAGTTCCTTATGTCTCCAATACAGTAGACAAATCTTTTATGTAAGGGATGGTAATTTAAAGTAAATTTTCTATATTCATATAACAATGGTAATACTAGGATTATTAAGTCCTTAATAAACAGGATTATTTAGGGTGGCACCATGGCACATTGGCAGAGCTGCTGCCTTACAGCACCAGTGATCCGAGTTTGATCCTGACGACGGGTACTGTCTGTACAGAGTTTGCACATTCTTCCCGTGACTGCGTGGGTTTTCTCCAGGTTCTCCGGTTTTGTCCCACACTCCAAAGACGTACAGTTTTGTACGTTAATTGGCTTTGGTAAAAATTGAGTATAGGATAGTATTAGTGTACTGGGATTGCTGGTCATCGCGGCTTCGGTGCGCCGAAGGGCCTATTGCGGTGCTGTATCGCTAAACTAAAGTAGAATAACATTGGAATTATAAAACATTGATCCCTTGCACTTAGAATTCAAATCACACTTCTGCAGTTTACTAATGGGCAAAAAATAACAATCAAAATACCAAAACAATCTCACCAAACTGAACATGAAATGAATAAAGCCTAACAACATGAAATGAGGCAAGCACCTTGGCTGGGAGCCCGTTGCCAGCTGTGAGAAAAGCAGTTCTGCTCTATTAATGTCAAGTTCAGTTGTAAGGAAGACTGTTTTGGCAAATGGTGTACAAGTGTGTGCAGCTGGATGACAGACAAGCTGGCCAAGGAATACGGGACTCGAGGCTGCTGGCAACATGCCACGGTGCCAACTTAAAATGATTGAAATATTAAAATAATGTCAGACATACACCTTGAAATTCTGAAAGTCTTACACTAGGCCACATTTATAACCATAAGAATTTTATTTTTTATGCAACAGCTTCAGCTAAGGAATTAAAAAACAATGCAGACCTGAAAGCAAGCAGTCTCATTCCAACTAAAACACTGCAAATGAGGCCAGGATTTAATGTTCAAATCAATGTGAATCGCGACTATAGTTGATTTTCTCAGATTAAGTTTTCCCCATATACAATTCTTGATTCTTCTTTGCAATCCATGAGTTTGCAAGAATTTTGTTTAAATTTGAGGCTTTAGACATTTAGTACAACCTGAACAAAAAACCTGTCGGTAAAATACATTGGTAATGATCAATAAAAGCACATAAGTTGAATCATTGATTTTTTGGGGAGAAAAATGCTGAGCGCGCTATTATGACCATGACCCAACTGTTCGGCCAAATAATATTTTGTGGCTTGTCGATTAACAAGTAAAACAGTCATTTTATGTGCCCTTTAACAGATACACAAAATGTTGCAGCAAATGCACTTCCGGAACACTCTAAGCCCCGAATATTAATTCTGTGTACTATTAAGATTTAATACTCAGATGGGGAGCAGTCCCACATCCCCTCAATATTTTAAGCTCAGATACAAAATCTAAAAGGAATGCCGATTGTAATTAATCCAAACTATCAAGTACTGCGCACAACTTGAAACACAAAAAAGTATTCTAGTTATATTAGATATTTAGGGACTGAAAAAGCATTCAATACACAGAAAATGGAAAACGTACAGTAAACAAAAACCATCACACAAACCAACCTCCTTTCCGTTGACTCCATTTATACTTCATGCTGCCTCGGCAAGGCCAGCAGCATCATCAAGGACAAGTCGCACCCCCACTACTCCCTCTCATTCCCTCTCCCATCGGGCAAAAGGTATAGAAGTGTGAAAATGCACACCACCAGATTCAGGGACAGTTTCTTCCCATCTGTAATCAGGCAATGGAACCACCCAACCAAAATTAGAGCGGTCCTGAACTGCCATCTACCTCATTGGGGACCCTTGGACTTGCTTTGATCTGACTTTACTGGCTTTATCTTGCACTAAACATCATTCATATTATTCCCTTTACCATGTATCTGTACACAGTGGATGGCTCAATTGTAATCACGTATTGTCTTTCTGCTGACTAGTTAGCACGCAGCAAAAGCTTTTCACTGTACCTCGATACACATGACAATAAAATTAAACATATTTATACTGTATTTGGATCCATAAAGATGCATTGATTGTACTCAGAATCCTAAAGTGTAGGCATCCTGATATGCATTGGTGTACAAGCCCATATTGTGAGCAAGGTTTGACCATGTGGTTTCATACCAAAACTTAATCTCCCCTCTTCGGCATCTACAAGTATGTGGCAGCAGCAAAGTAGACCATGATCAATGCCATCATTGAAAAGATGTGCAAAAGTCCTGGGATGTCAGGACTTTCATATGAGGAAAGATTGGATAGACTCGGCTTGTACTCGATGGAATTTAGAAGATTGAGGGGGGATCTTATAGAAACTTACAAAATTCTGAAGGGGTTGGACAAGCTAGATGCTGGAAGATTGTTCCCGATGTTGGGGGAGTCCAGAACAAGGGGTCACAGTCTAAGGATAAGGGGGAATTCCTTTACGACCGAAATGAGGAAAACATTCTTTACACAGAGAGTGGTGAGTCTCTGGAATTCTCTGCCACAGAAGGTAGTTGAGGCCAGTTCATTGGCTATATTTAAGAGGGCGTTAGATGTGGCACTTGTGGCTAAAGGGATCAGGGGGTATGGAGAGAAGGCAGGTACGGGATACTGAGTTGGATGATCAGCCATGATCACATTGAATAGCGGTGCAGGGTCGAAGGGCCGAATGGCCTACTCCTGCACCTATTTTCTATGTTTCTAAAACAATATGGTACATATTCAGAGCAAGAGGTCAATTGGGAATTGAAGAAGACCTTCTTTACCCAGAGGGTGGTTGAAATCTGGACCACTGCCTTGGTGGGTGGAAAAGGCAGGTGCTCTTGCATATTTAAACATGCAGATGAGCAAGTAAATCACCATGGTACACAAGGCTGATAAATGGGATTAGGATAACAAGTGATTAGTATGGACATGGTGAGCTCAAGAACCTGTTTCTGTGCATCTTCAGCATACGACAGAATGGTCGTTTTGTCAACAAATGAACCATACTAGCAGGGAGAGGCAATAAATGCTGATCTCATTAATTAATTCTAATACATAGCTTCTGAGGAGAAATAATTTATAAAAATCTGGAATTGTCAAGGCCTCTATGCTCTGCCTTAACTTTAACTATGATCCACCAAATAACGTTTATAGTTGGTTCTTAACAGTTAATGCATTTAATGCATTTCGTTGTCTCTGTACTGTACACTGACAATGACAATTAAAATTGAATCTGAATCTGAATTAAGTATGCAACATTTACTTTACACTGTTACAATGTTAATTCTGAAAGACTTGACAACATACTCCAGAAAATAATCTTAATGTTTTTGTACAATGAAAGGCATGCCAAAGGGTCATGACAGAGGACATTGTGAATAAATTAATTTTGATTAAATTGTTAAATTGGAAAGATTACTTGAGAAATCCAGACTTGATGAAGCCACATAAAATAAACAATGATTAAAGTTGTGATTTGTGTTCCTCCAAAGGGAGAACACCGAGATCTGTGCACAACAAACCAAAGTTAAAGTAAATAATCCAAACCATACGCCATTTACTCTCCCCGTTGGATTGCAACCTTGTCGTGGTCGGGGAGCTTGTGTGTCTCAGTGACCCCTAGAGCTATGCCAGCGGGAGATTCGTCTCCTGTTAGGGTCTCCCATGCTGGACAGGTCGAAGGGTAGAGGCGAGACGAAGAGCGATCCACTGGTCCTCCAGGTTGGTGGTTGAGCACAGGACTAACAACCCTGTCTCGTAAAACAAATATGGTACGGGGGTACGGAAACAGCAACTGAAGGAATCAACTCTACTGAGTGGAGGACCTTTGTTGCTGCCCTACATGCCAGGAGGCATAATAGGCAGTAAGTATACACCCTTTACTATCAAGCCCCATCGACAAAGAAAGACTCAGGCAACGGTGAACACATGGAATTATAGAGGAAATAAGTGACAATCAAGCATAACAGGACTACTTCATTTGAGACATTATCTTGCAATATTTATTTGAACTTAAAATGTTTTAGATAGGAACACAAGAGAAAATTAAGTTACAAATCCATAGTCTGCAATGGGGGACAGACAAAATTAAGCAGGGTATTGAAGATGCTGCTGCGAGACCTCTGACAAATCCAATGTAAAGTTAACTGACTTTCTGCAAATGTCAATTGCTCCCTCTCATAAGTAAATGGAATTTTGAAGCAAATACAACTTTGCAACATTACACGGTTCAATGCAACTAATAATTGGGGAGATCCCAACCAAAACGTAATACTGACAAATTAGTGTTCAGTGGAACCAAAAACCACTGTTATCAGGCAACTGGACTGAATCATCCTACCAACAATTAGAGAGCAGTCCTGAGCTACTATCTACCTCATTGGAGACCCTCGCACTATCTTTGATCAGACTTTACCTTGCACTAACATTATTCCCGTTATTCCCTTTATCATGTATCTGTACACTGTGGATGGCTCAATTGTCATGCATTGTCTTTCTGCTGACTAGTTAGCACACAGAAGCTTTTCACTGTATCTCAGTACACAACAATAAGTTAAACTATACTAAAATAATCCAAGTACAAATCAAATGAAATTAGTGGCAAAAGTATTTTAAAAAGCAGGAATATTTAGCCAGAACAGAGTCAAAATGTTATCCTGAGGTTCTACTTTGCGCCAGTTAAACTGCCCTTGCTGCAGCATCTACAACTCTACTAAAAAAGCTATATTTGGAATTCATAACCAATAATATCATGAAGAAATTTGAGAGTGCAGAAACGTTAAGCATATAAATTATGAGGCTTAGATATGATGGACAGTTAACTTTTTCCACAGGGTTGAAATGTCAAAGACTAAAGGGCATTGTTTTAAGGCAAGAGGGAACAAAGTTTAAAGATGATGCATGGGGCAAGTTTTTGTTCCTCATGCAGTGGCTAGTGCCTGGAACACACAGCAAGGGTAGTGATGGAGGTAGGTTAGAGTGACATTTAAGAGGCTTTTAGATAGGCAGATGGAAAGGAAGAGAGAAGGAAATATGGATCGCAAACATGCAGGCAGAGAAGACTAGTTTAACTTGGCATCATGTTCAGCATGGACTGAGGGCCAAAGGACATGCTTCTCTGCAGTAGACACAAAATGCTGGAGTAAGTCAGCGGGACAGGCAGCATCTCTGGAAAGAAAGAATGCGTGACATTTTGGATCAAGCCCCTTCCAGCTTTCTATGCTGTACTATTTTGCATTCTATAATTGCATGAGTGAGATAGCTAATTCATAGTGAAGCTGCAATCTAAAATTAGAGCACTGTTAAAGTATATTAAAAACGAAATAGAGTTAGCAGACGATTTTGTGGCAAAACTGAAGATTTAACAAAGAGTGGATAATTTAGCAAGTTGAAAATTTCACCAGATATTCAGAACATTTGGAATGCTGGACAAAGGGTCTGCAAAGCTAAAACAGAAACGAATCACTGAACTCAAATTATTCATCTTGCACTCAAAACAGCAAATACAACTGCATCAACGACAACTGCAAAATGCTGCAAAAATAACATTATTTGCTTTACCAGTGAGGTGGGTCCAGGCTGTAAAAAAGCCTACAAATCAGAAACATATGTAATAAAGAAACTTTTGTATTGGTTGGAACACTGATCACAACAACTGAACAAGTTGGATCTTTGGAACATACTGATGCCAGGAGTATTTTATAGAGATACAAGTCCTTATTACCGTTAAATAAATCTTTCTAAATAAACAAAAGTGTTCAGATTATTTTAAGTTGAAATAACCTACTATACCTTAGAGAGTTCTCCTAGATCTGGACGAACCCAGCCCAGTTTGTCAAGCACACAGTTATCGAATGCTTTTTGTTGCTTGCGGCAATGGCGAAACTCTTGCTGATTGGTATAATCAATGCAGGTCCAGTACTCTGTGAAGGGTTCAGCACAATTGGTCTTTATCTTCCTAAAAACAATTGCAGACATTAGCAAATCTATTTATGAATATAAGCCAAAACAAAGTGGCATAACATGCGAATTGGTACTATCGATAGTTTTGCAAGATAGAGCCGTCTATCGCTCAGAGTTACAATAGATAATAGGTGCAGGAACAGGCCATTCGGCCCTTCGAGGCAGCACCACCACTTACTGTGATCATGGCTGATCAGTTCCTGCCTTCTCCCCATATCTTTAGACTCCGCTATCTTTAAGAGCTCTATCTAACTCTCTCTTGAAAGCAGCAAGAGAATTGGCCTCCACTGCCTTCCAAGGCAGAGAATTCCACGGATTCACAACCGAGTGAAAACATTTTTCCTCATCTTCTAGAATAAATGGCCTACCCCTTATTCTTAAACTGTGGCCCCTGGTTATATACTCTCCTAAAACCAGGAACACGTTTCCTGCCTCTGGCGTGTCCAATCCCATAATAATCTTACATGGTTCAATAAGATCCCCTCTTATCCTTCTAAATTCCAGTGTATACAAGATACATTTATTTGTCACATGTGCCAGTTAGCACAGTGAAATGTGATCACCATACAGCCATACAATAAAATAAAGAACACAACACACGATAGAGTTCAACATAAAACATCCCCACACAGCAGAATCAAACGTTTCCCACTGTGAGGGAAGGCACCAAAGTCAGTCATCTTCCTCTAATGTTCCTGATGTTCACCCGCGGTCAGGGCCTCCCGAGCCCCGACCACGGGTGAACTATACAAGCCTAGTCACTCCATTCTTTCAACATATGACAATCCCACCATCCCGGAAATTAACCTTGTGAACCTATGCTGCACTCGCTCAATAGCAAGAATGTCCTTCCTCAAATGTAGAGTCCAAATTGCACACAATACTCCAGGTGTTGTCTCACCAAGGCCCTATACACCTGCAGAAGGACATCTTTGCTCCTGTACTCCTCCTGTTATAAAGGCCAACATGCCATTTGCTTTCTTCACTGCCTGCCTTACCTGCATGCTTACTTTCAGCGACTGATGTACCAGGACACCCCGATCTCGTTCTACTTCCCCTTTTCCTAACTTGACACCATTCAGATAATAATCTGCCTTCCTGTTCTTGCCACCAAAGTGGATAACCTAATATATATCCACATTAAACTGCATCTACCACGCATCTGCCCATTCACCCAACCTGTCCAAGTCACCCTGTATCCTCATAGCATCCCCCTCACAGTTCACACTGCCACCCAGCTTTGTCATCTGCAAAATTGCAAATATTACTTTTAATCCCTTCCACACAAACCACACGCTGGCCTTTGGCACCAGAACAATTCATGTTCAAGTGTAAAGACAAGGTACTGCAATTAAAATGGGTGCTGGTGATCACACCCAAATAGAGGGATAACAGCAAAGGGTCATCAGACTAGTGCCAGAGATGTAAACTGTCATCGGAAGAATGTGAGCATGCAAGGCTCCCTTCTTATACTCCAGAGTTTAGAATTAGAGGCAATCTCATTGAATAATGCAATTTTTTTTAGGGGATTCAACATTCTGAACTCAAAATCTAAAGTCAGATATTTAGGACTGAGACATGGAGAAACGTCATCAGATAATGGCAAATATTTGGAATTATTCACTGTGGAGGGCTGTTAGATGCAAAAGATCAACAACATGGGCTTGATTTATAAGGAGAGGTTGAATAGGCTGGAGCTTTTTTCTTTGGAGCATACAATGCTGAGGGATGATCTTGTTGAGGTGTACAAGATCATGAGAGGCATGAATAAAATAAGCACTCGGTATTTTTTCCCCATGGAAGGCTTCTACAACTATAGGGCACATGCTTAAAGTGAGAGGGGGGAGATTAAAGACTGACCCAGGCGCAACTTTTTCCACTTAGAATGTAGCCCATATCTTGAATGAGCTGCCAGAGGAAGCGGATACAATTATTACTAAAGAAGGCACATGGACAATTATAGGGGTAGGAAGGGTTTAGAGGGATATGGGCCAAAAAACTCTTTATGCCAACTTGGTCAAAGGGCTAATTTACATACTTTACCGCTCTACTACCATGACCTGGAAATCTAAAGGAATAAGGCATTTGGGATAGGTGAGGAAAATGGCATGGAGGCAAGTTAACACGATCTTGTTGAACAGTGCCGTCGGCTACAGGGAGTTCAAACCGTATTCCTGCTATTTATTTTATTATGACCTGCACATCGTTAAAAGCCTTTAATTTGAAAGACTTTTGTCGCTGAATTTTAAACCATTCTCAATTAAACTATTGGACATATGAGACTGTGAAGCTGGAAATCTTAAACTGAAAACTCTGGAAATTCTCAGCAAGTCAGCAGAGGGAGAAATAAGTTTCAGAACTGATGCATTTTCAACCAGCAATGTTTCTCTCTCCGAAGATCCTACCCGATTGCTTAGTACTACCATATTTTTGGTTTCTCGGAAGCTGTTGATTGATATGGTAAATGGCAAGATCCTTGGAAACATTGATGCAGAGGAATCTTGGGGTGCAAGCCCACAGCTCCCTTAAAGCACCAACATGAGTAGTAAGAGCAGCACATGGTACACATATCATTAATTGGTTAGGGCACCAAGTATTCAAATTGGCAAGTCATGTTGCAGCTGGACAATAGTTTGGTTGGGATACATTTGGAGTACTGCACACAGATTGGTTATCACACATTACTGGATGAAGGCTTTGCAGAGTGTACAAAAAAGGAGTCACCAGTACACTGCACGGATTAGAGTGTATTAGCTACAAGAAGAGAGTGGACAATTTGGATTGTTTTCTCCGCAGTGTCAGAGGCTGTGGGGCAACCTGACAGAATCACAGCAAACTCAGATGGACAACGTTTTCTTCCTAGGGTAGTAATGGCAAAACCAGAAGGCATGGGGAGAATTTAAAGATATGTGAAACGTTATTTTTTATATACAGTCTGCAAAGTGTTGCTCAGGGAGGTGAGGGATGCAGACATGATAGTAACTTTTGAGGGAGATTTAGATATACATGCAAACAGACAGGGAATGCAGGAATATAAACCATATGTAGGCAGATAGGATTAGTTTAATTGGCCTCATGGTCGACAGACATCTTGGGGAAATGGCCTGCTCCTGTGCTGTTGTATGATATTAAACCAAGCTGCATTAAATCACTGAAGATCAAACATGGCATTAAATTAATAACTCAGTAGATCCTTCATTCCTGCTTTAAGTTACGAGGCTTTGAAAAGCAGATATTTTTCTTGTGCAAGTGATCATTGAAAGAGAACTTTAATAATTCATCACAAAAATGTCTATGCTCTGTATTGCAAAGTAGCCTACAATAAACGGCAAGAGATATTATGGCATTAATGTAAAGATCACTCTCCTCTAGCAGGGATCAAACCATAGTTTGTATTAAAAAAGATGAAAGTCAAGGGAAACATTGACAATATTCAATGTGGGAAAGATATTAGTTTATTGTGATATACACCAGGGTGCAATGACATTCCTTGTTCTCACAAAACCGTAAAAGTAGAAATGGTAGACACTACAATAAATAGAACAGCAGAATTGTGCAAATATTAAAGGGCAATCTGAAGCAGTGCAAAAAAATCTGGTGTGATAACAGAATTACTGACTGAGGTAAAGTTAAGAGTACAGGAATAGCACCTTCTGAAGATGTGTGAAAGAGGTCTGATAACATGATGATATGCCCGGACTTCCAGGTTTAGGCTGTCGAGAGCAGAGCAGTTACTATTGCAGATTTAGAAGCATCCCATCAGAATACTTTCTGTGGTGCATCTGTAGAGGTTCGAGATAATCCTCATGAACAGGCTGAATCTTTTCAGATGCCGAAAGTAAATACACTTTTATACATTTTACATCACATCCGTGTGAGTGGACCAGGTTAGGCTGTTGGTGAAATGGATGCATAGGAACTTGAAGCTCTCAACCATTTCTATAGCAGCTCCACTGATGAGTAGAGAGTTGTATTCTCCACCACCCACCCACTCTCCCTCCCGCCACCTCTTTTCCCATTAGGGGATTTAATCCAGGTCTGATATGGTACGTGTGATGCTGGAAGAACCCGGCCAGTCAAGCTGCATCTGTGGAAAGACAAACCAGTAATGTTTCAGATCAGCAACCTATCCATGGATGTGTAACATTGACTGATTTATCCTTCCACATCTACCGCTTGACGAGCAGAGTTGCTCCAGCAGCATTTTGTGTTTCAGACTCCAGCATCTGTAAATTTAGTTGATTCCTTTGTACACCTTTCCTCAATTTTTACACCACCAACAAATCCATCCTTAGCCAAAATTCATCATTTATGGGACTTTATTGCTGACAACCTGATCCTTCAAGTTTGGCATCCATAAATGGTTACTTTACAGCAATTGTGACCCAGGGTTTTACATAAGCATCACATTTGTTTTATGGCAAATGCCGTTTTTTATTTCGCAGAGTCCTATTATTCGCTCAGCATGTCCTGCTCCATTCAAAGATATTCAGCACACTGGCACCCAGGTGCTTTTATGTCTGTACAGTGTATAGAACTCTTCAATTTATCTATACTGCAAACACAAGAGATTGCAGATGCTAGAATCTAGAGCATAAAAAGGTGCTGGAGGAAATCAGTAGGCCAGCAGCATCTGGGAGGGAAATGGACTGATGCCAGTTTGGCTTGGGACCATTCTACAGCATCTATATTGTATTATTGTTTATAAAACTTCACAATACTTTGCATAAAATTTCATCTGTCATTGGTCAACGACCCAAGGGCCTCCAAATCGCTCCGCTCATTGTGCTAATTATGATTACAAGTGGATTGATTTGCATTCACAAAGGAGGAGTACTAGCGCATATGCTTTCTTAGAAGTTTAAAGAAATTCAGCAACATATTGGTGAGGCTGCATTTGGTGAATTGCATTCACCCTACTGTAGGAAGGATGTTGTTAAGCTGGAAAGAGCACAGAGAAGATTATGAGGCTGTTGACAGTACTTGAGGGCCTGAGCTAAAGAGAGGTAGGGCAGGCTAGGAGCACATTCCAAGACATTACAGGTGCATAAAATCATGAGGAAGGGAATAGATAGGGTCAATGCACATTTTTACAGAGTAGGGGATCAAGAACCAGAGGACATAGTTTTAAGGCAAGAGGGGAAAGATTTAATAGGAACCTGATGGGTACCTTATTTTTTTACAGAGGGTGATGAGCAAATGGAAAGAGCTGCTAGAGGAGGTAATTGAGGCAGGGACTATAACAATATTTGTTTGGACAAATTCATGGTTAGGAAATGTTTAGAGCACATTAGGCCAAATACAGGCAGGTGGCAATATCATAGATGAGGCATCTTGGTTGGGATGAGCAAGTTGGGCCAAAGGGACATTTCCATGATATATAGGACTCTAAATCTCTGAAAACTAAAGCTTTTACAGATATACTACAGACATCATCCCAACTGGATGTACCATGGCAATTCCAATATGCAGGCTGTAAATTGATGGACATAGCCCAGTCCATCACAAGCACAGCATCCCTCCCCGGAAAGCATTCACACGAGCAGCTGCCTCAAGGCAGCAGCATCTATAATCAAGGATCCCCAGCATGCCCCATATCACAGCTATCATCGGGCAGGCGGCACAGAAGCCCGAAGTCCCGCGCTACCAGGTTCAGGAACAGCAAGAGACTGCAGTAGCTGAAATCCTCACCAAATCACAAAGTGCTGGAGAAAATCAGCAGGTTATGCATCATCCACAGAGTGAAAGAACAGATAACATTCCAGGTCAGGATGAGACAACGTCGAGTTCTGAACAAGGTTCCTGATCCGCCAAGTGCCTTCTGCATTGTGTTCCAGAACAGCTACTTTCTTAGAAGTATCAGGTTCTTGAACCAATCTGCACATCTCTAATTCTCTCAACAACCAAACAGTCTCGACCCGAAACGTCGCCTATCTCCTTCGCTCCTTAGATGCTGCTGCACCCGCTGAGTTTCTCCAGCTTTTTGTGTACTATCACAGGTCATTTCTAAGGACTTTGTTTTAGTGTCAGGTAGACAAAAGAGCTGGAGAAACTCAGCGGGTGCAGCCACATCTATGGAGCGAAGGAAATAGGCAACGTTTTGGGCCGAAACCTTCTTCAGACAGATGGAAGGGGGGGGGGGGGGGGGGGGGGGGGGCGGGGAGAAGAAAGGAAGAAGGAGGAGGAGGAAGAGCCCTAGGGCAGATGAAGTGCTAGGAAGGGGAGGAGACAGCAAGGGATAACGAAATTGGGAGAATTCAATGTTCAGGCCACCGGGATGCAGACTGCCCAAGCGGAATACGAGGTGCTGTCCCTCCAATTTCTGGTGTTGCTCACCGTGGCCATGGAGGAGGCCCAAGACAGAGAGGTCAGATACGGAATGGGAGGGGGAGTTGAAGTGCTGAGCCACCGGGAGGTCAGGTTGGTTAATGCGGACCGTGCGGAGGTGTTCTGCGAAACGATCGCCAAGCCTACGCTTGGTCTCACCGATGTAGATCAGCTGACATCTAGAGCAGCGGATGCAATAGATGAGGTTGGAGGAGATGCAGGTGAACCTTTGTCGCACCTGGAACGACTGCTTGGGTCCTTGAATGGAGTCAAGGGGGGAGGTAAAGCGACAAGTGTATCATCTCTTGCGGTTGCAAGGGAAAGTGCCCGGGGAGGGGGTGGTGCGGGAGGGAAGACTGACAAGGGAGTTACGGAGGGGGCGGTCTTTTGCAGAAAGCAGACAGCGGGGGAGATGGAAAGATGTGGCGAGTGGTGGGGTCATGGTGGAGGTGGCAAAACTGACAGAGGACTATCTGCTGTATGTGATGGCTAGTGGGGTGAAAGGTGAGGCCTAGGGGGGCTCTGCCCTTATTGCGAGTGGGGGGGGGGGGAGATGGGGAGAGAGAGCAGTGTTACGGGGTATGGAAGAGACCCTGGTGCGAGCCTCATCTATAGTAGGGGTCTATGTGCCTGTTCTGCTGCTGCTGTTGAAAGCAAGATGTCAAAGTGAATAAAAAATATTCAATAAAATTGGTAACTTAGCAAGATCTCTTGAGAAATCAAACTTTTGAGGAAGCTGCATTCAAGATAAAGAATGCTAAGTAGCAATTTGTGTTCCTCTGACAGGAGAACATGGATCAGACTACATGACAATCCAAACAATCCCAAACCACTGTTACACACCACGAGCTTCATTAATTCAGAATCTGCAGATCCTTCACAAGTCTACTCAGAATCCATAGAACTGGAGTGGAAACAAGTGACCCTCAAACCTAAACAGTCTGCTTCAGCAAAGACAATGAAATATCCTGCAATATAAATTGAGTTTTCAATGGTTGGGCTATGTAGACAAAAACTTAAGCTATAAACTCATAGTTCATTATGGGTGACAGAGATCAAACAGGATACTGGGGATGCTGCAGAGACTCTCGATAAAATCAGTTGTCATTGTACCTCTACCTCATTATGCACAAATGACAATAAACTTGAACCTGAACCCTGTCCAGCTGCATTCTCCAACATGCACAGAAATGTTCTTAAAGAGAATCAAGAGTAAACAGCTGTCAATGCCAGGTTACATATAACAATCCGAGTATGACCACTGACTTCTCCAATTTCAGGCAACAACCCCAGTACATATTTTCCCACGATTCCACCTACCTATATCCCTCCCCGTCTTCACATTTCACTCCTTCTGACAACCTTCGTCTCCTTTTCACCTCTAGCCTTTGTCCATCCACGTGTCATTCAACCCCCCATCGCCCATATCCATGCTCCCCCGAGATGCTGCCTGACCCACTGAGTTACTGCAACTTTTTTTAAGAACCGGCATTTGCAATTCCGTGTCTCCACATTTATCCTTCGCAACATTTTCAGCTTTTAAGCCATCGTTTAATCAGTCTGACGAAAACACCCAACCCGAAAACGTCGCACGTCCATTTCCTCCATAAATGCTGCCTGACCCGTTGAGTTCTGCAGCACTTTGGCTCATTTTCAGTAAATCAGCATCTGCAGTTCCTTGCGTCTCAATGTTACTCCAGTACTCTGTATTCCGCTCGAGATTGCTGCATATGTAGACACCCCTGTGATGTTGCCCGAATCCCGCATGTGCAAGGCACTAACACCCCAGGGCAGCGGGAGTGCAAACTCCGGGCTCTGCCAGATCCAGCCCATTGGCTTGGCCGCGGCCTGCGCTGTACACATCCCCGGGCTCGGGTACCTGAAGAAGTCGAGCGCGCACTGGTTGACCTTGCGGCCCTCGGACAGGCAGCGGCGCGGGTCCTTCTCCTCCCAGCGGCACAGCATGAACTCCTTGTTGGCTTTGTCGCACTGCGAGCCGTAGTGGTGAGCCGCCGCCTTCAGCACGGCCGAGGACACGTTGACCTCCTGCACGTTCAGCTCCTGCAGCGTCGGTAACTCGACCGCGGTCATGGCGGCGGCCGCTGCTGCTCGGCTCCTTCAGCCGCCCGCGCTCTAGGCCGCAGCCGGCAAAGCCCGAAGGTCGCCGCAACACGCATGCGCGCAACCATGAACCCGCCTTTGCCGGCAACAAGTCCCGCCCCACAACTGCTCTGATTGGCTAATCCCTGCGCGCGTCTCCCAATACTGCGTCGTGATTGAATTGTAACGCTGTCTATCACACCTGGGCGGTTCTTTGTTAAATTCACAATTAAATAATAGATTTGTTTTAATTTCTGCCTTTAGTTTTCATTTCCCATATTAAATGCTGTTGGGCGTGTAAATGAAGAGTGAGGGGCGGGGGTTAGCTTTTTCTCTGCTGTCGGGGGTCAAAGGGCGCGGTGTTTGCTATGGCAACATTGTTGTGGCGGCGGACGGCGGTGCGGGGCAAGGAGGCGGCGGCGCCATCATGGAGTACACGGGCAGCAGCTACGTCGGGGACTACCACCATGGCAGGTAGTTAGTGGGCTGGCACGGGCTGGCGTCTTTCGCGGCGCTCCCCTTATCATTCACGACAGCGCGACGCTCCCTCAGTGGTGCCTGCAGAGGCGGCGATGGCGATGAGGGAGTTGAGAGTTGGCCGGCGGTGAACAAGTCAACCCCTCCCCCCCCCCCCCCCCCCTCCCACATCCATTCCGTGTTGAGGGAGCGCCGTGTTATTTGTGAGGGAGCGTCACGCTGTCTGAGGAGCCCCCGAGGGAGCGCCGCGCCGCGCCGTCGTCAATGCCGGCGAAGTCGATGCAGTGCTGGTGATCTCCGCTCTATGATATTTGGTGCTGAGGGAGCGCCGCGCTGTTGGAGGGGCAATGAAGAGGGAGCGCCGTGTTGTTGGGGCATTAACGAGGGTGCGCAGTGCTGAGGGATCAACTAAAGCCTCATCCAGTCCCTTGGTCCCAGGTCTGTTTGGACAACCATCAAAACATTATCCTCAGTGTCTTGGGCAATAATGATTCCTCTATCACTCACGGCGTTCTACATTGCAGTTTGTAGGACCTTCCCGTCTGCAGATCCTCTGCTCTGCTAGCTACCATTTAAAAACTAGCTACATTTCAAGAGAGCTTAAAATTATGTAGAGTGTATTGGAATGTAAAAATAGGCTTAGAAATATACGGATTTCTTTAACCAACACATTATAGAAGCGGAGAAAATAAGAACAGGAGCAGACCATCAGATCATGGCTGATCATCCCTTATCCAGATTTGTCCTCATATCCTTTGGTTTCTCTAGCCAGAGGGAAAATATCCCAACTCTTTAGTTTTAGAGATGTGGTAGAAGATTGCAACCTTCATGTGGTCCGCCCTGTTTCAACTAATGCAATCAGGTGGACGTGCACAAACGGAAGATCAAATAGAACAAGTTGTCCTACAACTTTAGGCTGTGCCCGCCACACGAAAGAAGAAGAAGGCGTTTTAGAGATACAGTATGAAAACAGGCCCTTCAGCTCACCGAGTCCGTACCGAACAGCGATCTGTACAGTAGTTCTATCATACACACCAGGGACAATTTACAGAAGCCAATTAAACTACAAACCTGCACGTCTTTGGAGTGGGGAAGCAAGGAAACCGGGGCACTGGGAGAAAATTGACGTGGTCACAGGGAGTACAGACAGCACCCATAGACCCGGTTCTCTGGGACTGTAAGACAGCAACTCTACTGCTGGCCACCGAAGATACTATAGCGGAATATAGTATCTTATAGTATAGTATAGCTTCGCTCTAGTATCTTTGCTGGCCACTGTGCCGCACCTCTTGAATATACCTTGGCTCAAACTCCTTTTTGTGGTGGAGAATTCTCGAGGTGCACCACATTCTAAGTGAAAAAAATTCTATCCATCTTAGATGTGGCTTAGGTCCATGCTTAGATTGTAACCACAAGTCCTCAGAGTCATGCAGCATGAAATTGGTCCTTTGGAATAACCCAGCGGATCAGGCAGTGTCTCTGCAGAACATGGGAGGTGACGTTTTTGGTCAGAATCCTTCTTCAAACTTATGTGCCCAATTGACCCCATCTCAATCTCTGTTGATCTTGTAATCATAGAAATCTGATGAACCTTTGCTGTACCATTGTGAGAGAACATCTTTCCTTATATAAGGAGATCATAACTTCGTACAAAACTAAAGTTCCATTCTAACCAAAGCTTTGTACAATTGCAGCAAAACCTCTTTGCATCTCAGAGATCTCCCTGACCGTCTACAAGTAGATTGCAAGCAGAAAACCTCTGAATGTAGTTTGGGGAGTGAAAATATTTACCCACAGCCACTTTCCTCTTTCAGAGGCTTACCTTGTTGCAGGGTCTTTTTGAGAAGTGTCAAAGTTGAAGTTTTTAATACTAAATTTAATTCTGTCATCCATCTTGAAGCTGTTAATATTCTTTATAGCCACATGTTCCTTGCTCAGCACCGTCACAAATCATAACACAGTTATTTGGTTCATCAATACCCTCTCCACCATCCTGAACAAAACATATTTTGAAGAAAAACATTTCTGTAAGGATTATTAATTTTAATTTACTGGAACTGTAATGTGTATATAAAAATGTATGGCACAAAATGAATAAGCCTATAATAATATTTTCACTCCTACACCAAGTCTACACATTCATCAGTGAAATAAATGTGCACAAATTAGGTTCAGCTGATTGGGCGCGCTGTGTTCATCTATCCAAATTACCTGTTGACCCATTTTCTAATAACAAATCTTTGTTGAATGCATTGTGCTTGCCTCACAACCCTTTCTGGGCAGTTATTCCAGCTGTTGAACATCCTTTTACTACAGTCAGTGTTAAAGTTTATTCTCAGAACTCAGATTCTGCTGCATCTGAAACATCGGAACTTCTCATGCTGTTTCACTCTATGCTATTAGTTACAAATATATATTGTTATTACACAGGGACAGGAATGGGCCATTCAACCCAACTGATAAATGCTTTTGGTTTGATCTACTCGCTCCTTTCATCCACTACATCTGTATATCCTTCTATTCCTTTCTCTGTGGTACTTATCGACAGTAGTTTCCTCTTAGGGAAAATTAGATAGATTATAGTATACAAGCAATCTCCAACTTACGTGGTAGGTGACTTATGTTAACTCGTTCTTATGTAAACGGTTCACAACCGGTGGGTCCGTTTCCCGAATGACTTGTGTTATTACAGCCACGTTTATAGAATCATTTCAAAACAATCTAAATGGAGAAACCACTGCCTCTCCCTGAAACCTATTCCTTAGCGACTACTTTGAATCGGAAATTTTAAATTGCAATTGGGTGGAAGATGGGCAAGTGCAGCCAAGCCTGGGCTTTGGATGCTTTGTAGCCATTAAGGCAGGACCCAGCATGCTTATCAAGGTGGGTGGGTGGGTTTCGCTATGATTCAATGGTTTAATAAAAGTGAGAAACACACTTTTGGCAGCAGGAGGATGGCTTCATAGATGTAAAAGCATCGTCTGGGCTTGCTACTCTTCCAGTTTGGGTCACTGTCAGTGTGACACTGGGAAGGCGAGTGAGTCGGTGGAGAACAAATGAGTCGCCGACATCTTCCACAAAGTGCACCAGTGAGCTCTTCTTTACCAGCTGCCACACTGTCCAGTTCACGCGGCTGTTGTTGCGGCTCACATTGTAGCCACTGGCTGACAGCGCTTCAGGCAGCCACCACTGACAGAATACACTGGGTCACCATGGGGCTCCCTCACCTCTCTCCTGCTGCCACCTCTCCCTGTCAGCCATCACTTTGTCCATCCCGCTGCTTCCACCTTCACCACCTAAGGTGGAAGATGCCAATGTGGAAGATATTGGTGACTCCGAAGAGAAGCAGGAGGTGAGAGGGGAAAGTGTCTCATGCACGTCCTGTCAGTGGCGGCAGCCTAAGAAAAGTGCTGTCGGCCAGGGGCTACAACATGAGGCACAGTGATAGCCATGTCAAACGGATGGTGCGGCCGCTAATGAAGAGGGACTCGCAGGTGCAGACCAGTGGCACCAGTACCTTGTTTAAAGGTGAAACGACACAAAGTGTAGGAGTAACTCAGCAAGTAAATGAATCAGTCTGAACATGGGTCCCAATCTGAAACATCACCTATCCATGTTCTCCAGAGATACTGCCTGACCTGCTGTTATTCCAGCACTTTGTGTCATTTTGTGTTTTAACCAGCATTTGCATTTCCTTGTTTCTACCTAGTTTTAAGGTGATTCTAACTGGTGTATAATCTGAGTTGCATAAGGTTTACAGGACATAACCCTTCTGTAAGTCGGGGAGTGCCTGTATAAAATTGCAAGAGGCATAGATAGCGTAGACAGTCAGAACCTTTTTCCTCAGGGTGTAAATGTCAAAGACTGGAGGGCATAGCTTTCAGGTGAGGGGACCAAAGTTTAAAGGAGATGTATGGGGCAAGTCTTTTACTACCCAGAGGGTGGTGGGTTCCTGGAACATGCTACCGGTGGTAGTGGTAGATATGATAGTGGCATTTAAAAGGTTTATGGATAGGCACATGGATACGCAGGGATTGGAAGGACACAAATCATGTACATACAGGTAAAATTTGTTTAACTCGGCATCATGTTCGGCACAAACATTGTGGGCTGAAAGGCAAATTCTTGTGCTTTACTGTTCTATGTTCAAATTTCTTTAGTATAAATGAGTACACTGAAAAGCTTGATTAATTTTCATAAAATTATGATATATATGAATTCTAAGTATTGGAATTGGAATGAGTTGTCTAAACAACTACTTTCATTATATAGCAGAACTCAATCTCAGCGCACCAAATGAGAAATCACTGGATTATATAAACAATATACAAAGCTGAAAGTGAGCCTGCAGCATTTCGTGACATTTGGATTATATCTTGACATAAAAAGTAATTTTTAAAACGGCTTGATTCCAGAGAATTTATTGCAATCCTAAGTATTGCTCTTGGATTTTAAAGAATTTTACTTTCTACCTTCGTGTTCACTTTTATTGGCGGATTTCTTATCTGCTATGAACTGTCTCTGTTGAGCTGTATGGTTGCATTATTGCTGCAATACCCCCCTGCTGCCACCAGGGGCCTGAAATTCCTGTTTTAATAAAAACTAGAAGCACTTGTTTTTTTTCCAGGCTTAATGTTTCACAAAGTGATTCAAGTGTGCAGCTTTGAAGCTGGATCTCTCTCAGCGATTTCCCCTTTTAACTTAATTCAAGAGCAAGATAAATCTAGATTTTTTTTATGCATTGCTGAATGAGAAATATGGATTTTATTTGCACCACTAAAGCTGCTCGAGAATTAATTCTACTTTCCCAACTGTACCAGAGAGTGACGATAAATTCTGTTTACATCAACTTTTCACTGCTGGAGAATATAAAGGGCATTAACAAATCCAGATGTCCTTTCAGTTCACTTGCATTTTGTTCTTCAGAGACCTCCCTGGCAACTGATCCAGATACTGTATATCTTGGACTTTGTGTGGAATAGTTCTGTTAAGATCCCGATTTTCTTGATTTATTTTCATCTGATCCCCCATGTCCTGCCTCTACAAGTGCAAATAATTTGTATTAACTGCACAATATTGAAGGCTAATAGATCATTCCAAATCTAACCCCTTTCTGAGAAATGACAATGTTTATCCTATGCTTTAAACAATGATTTATAAAAGCCTGACATATCAGAATGGAGTAGAAGCAATCTGATTAATAAGGTCATCATTTTATTTAAGTATAATTGCTCTAGAAAATAGTCACTTAGAAAGATTATGTATGCCGGGTAAATGTCAGAGTTCTTCAGTGTTTCTGGTGGTAAGCAAAGATATATTTGCATCCATTATTTGTCTTTTACCTTGATATTATATCTGGTTGCAATGAACACCACTTGCCCCTCCTCGTCCAGCCCTACACTTTCTGCATGCTTGTGAGCTGGGGGTTCCTGTCAGCCAACCATTTAAAAACCATTGTGTCTGAAGAAGGGTCTCGACCCGAAACGTCGCCTATCTCCTTCGCTCCTTAGATGCTGCTGCACCCGCTGAGTTTCTCCAGCTTTTTGTGTAACCCATTTAAAAACCATTGCTCCCTCTACAGGATGACTAGGATCTGTGTGAATGGGAAAAGCAACCATGCAGATCTTTAACAGATCTTATTGAAGAGCTGATGAATAGCATGAACCCAGAAACGGCTGTTACAGGCTTGAATTCAATTTCAAATTGGATGCTGAGAGGAGAGAAAGAATAGATCAAAGGAACACAATGAAAAGGATCACCCAGATTGCGCTGCCGATGTTCAGAATCAGATTCTATTAGTTTATAACAGGTTGCAATAAAATTTCATCCTTACAAAAAGCACATGGAATAAACAGTGTACATGGTAATGATATATACACCAAGAAATACAATGGTAAGTGTAAGGTAGCAGAATGATGCAAAGATTTATAGTACAATATGAAGTGCAAAAAAAACTAGACCGTAATAACAATAAGCAAATTAGGTAGTAGGATACGTGGCAGCAACTTTAGAGAAACAGGCCATTGGCCCATTTTTGAGGCCGTGCCGACCATCAATCACCCCATAAATTAGAAATATCCTACACACATGGGACAATTTGCAATTTTTACTGAAGCAACTAACCTACAAACCTAAACGTCTTTTGAATGTGGGAAGAAACCGGAGCACCCAGAGAAAACTGACGTGGTCACAGTGAGAACATACAAACTCTGTACACAGAGCACCCATAGACAGGATGGAACTCAGGTCGCTGGCGCAGTAAGGCAGCACCTCTACTGCTGTGCCACTGTGCTGCCTTCCCATCTCCGGGATGGAGGTGCAAAAAAGTGGTTGGTTCAGGAATCTAATAGCAGTGGGGAAGAAGCTGTTCTTAAATTTTGATGCCAGGCTTTCAGGCTTCTCTACCTTCTCCCAGAAGAAAGAACAAAAAAGAAAGGTCAGGTTGGCAGGCATGCTTGATGATACTTCCAGCCATCCTGATGCAACGTACTGTGAAGTTGGACTGGATGAATGGAAGTGACGAGCCTGTGATGACTGGATTATGTTCACCATTGTCTACAGGTTCAGGCGGTCAAGAACAGAGGAGTTGTCATGCTAGACTGTGATGCATTACTTTCTATAGCGCATCTAGAGGTATGAGAGAATCCTCGTGGCATATTTCATCTCAGACGTCTAAGAAAATAAATATGCTGATATGTGTTCTTGATCACCATTAACCTGCTTTGCCTGTTTGGAATACATAGTAGCACTAGGCTCTGGCTTTACCAGATCTAAATGCATCCTGACAAGTCTTCCCACTTGTAGTACCTCTGTTAGGTGTGCGGTGTTTTCTGCCAGGGTAATAAGAAACATGTAATTTTTGTCCCAATTCCCCTTTGATTCATCTGCCACTTACCGACACCAAGAAATAATTCACAGTAAGCAATTAGTCTGCTAGCACATCCTTGAGCTGCAGGAGGAAACAGCAAAAACCCACACTGTCATGGAGTGAAAGTTCAAGCTCCACACATCAAGGTCAGGATTGAATCTGGGTTCCTGGAATGTGAGGCACCTAAACAAACTGCTACACCACCGTGAACGGTGGGACACCTACTTCCCTTCCTGAACTATTATTTTATTCATTTTCAATCCATGACCTGACTGAACTATGAAAGCATCTAAACTACAAACTGTAGGTCTGCATTGCCACAGCACCACCGAAAGTCACAAAAGCCATGTTGCCCTACAGGCAGAATCCCCAAATCTCACTAATGCCAGTAACACCTACTCTTGTAATCACCTTGATTAGTCTTAATTTATCTTCAGTGCCTATTTCAATAAATTAAAATATTAAATAGAAATATTAAATAGAAACAGTCTAGCACCCAACACAGTTATTATGGGATTTACCACCATATGCTGGCCTTGAGCCCATTTTTGCCTAAAAACCATTTTTAATTTCCACTAATTCACAAAGTGTTTCGGTAATAGTGGGATTACAACAGAGCCTATCAACAGAAGGGGTCCTAAGTGCAATAATGTTATCGCAGATGAAAATTTCCACTCACATACTTAAGGCTGGCAATGCTGTGGGGGCAGAACACAGCCTGGAGTTGCTCAGGTGAGACTAACATTAGAGCTCTTAATGAAGACAGAGCAGGCTTGGGAAATGCAAATCAGTGGCTTAACCACAACTTTGGACAGCAGCTCCCTCTTCAGCACTGCATGATTTCCATTATACCCTCCTGACATTTCTAGTCATCGTTCGATTTTAAGAAGTAAGAGCACATTTTGTGGCAGTTATGTGCTGTGTTGCCACAAGCAGTTGAATCAAGACTGGCATTGCATTAATGCAACATAAGATTCTTGAAGCTGTTGCAGACAAGTTTGCAGGAGTTGTTGAAAGTGTGATTGTGTACCTGCGGGCACAGGGTGATATCAATGTGAATTGAGCTGAGAAATATGACGTCATACATTTTTGGAGTGTCCATGAGTCTAGGGTAGACATCATGAATGGTAGGGTCCTAGAGAGTATTGATCTTGGAGGAAAAGGCCAAAGATTCTTGAAGATTACATTGCAGGTAGATAATGTGCTTAAGAAGGCCCATTAGTCAGGAAACATAAGAGACTGCAGTTGCTGGAATCTTGAGAAAAAGAAACAAATTGCTGGAAGAACTCAACGGGTCAGGCAGCATCTGTAGAGGAAAATGGAGAGATGGCATTTTGAGTCGGGACCCTTCTTCAGTTTAGTCAGAAGATGGGTCTCGACCCAAAACATTGCCAATCTATTTCCTTTCAATAGATGCTGCCTGACCTGCTGAGTTTGCTCCAGCACTTAGTGTATTGCTACATTAGTCCGGACTCGTTTCCATGCTATGACACTACGTCTCTAAGATTCCCAATCCATCAATTTGGCACAAGGCTATGGGAGAGGATAAATTGGCCAGGGGAAAAGAGGATTCCAGCTGCGAATGTGATTGGTTAGCAGTCCCAGATATTTGTTTCAGTTATATTTCAGGGCATCGGGGCAATGCTAACTTGGAGGCCTCAATAATATTTACCTTGCCACCACCTGCAACTAACTGCTAGCATGAGTAGATTCAGACAGTTTTTCTGTAAACTGGGGAACACGGTGTCCAGGGAAATTGTGGTTTTGGGATTCCTTGTGAGACCCAGAGGACCATTCCTGTTTCTCGTGGCTTCACAGAGAAAAATTAACAAAGCTTGTCTTACACGGCCTCTTCTGTTTCCACTTCTCTTCTGCCTAAAGTTGACCTGGTGGGAAATCATAGTAACTTCCTGCTCATATCCATTAAAATAGCAATCAAGCCCCAATGACATCAGTGGATTTGAATTGCCCACCCTCCTGGCATCTATCAGGCGAGCAGGGTTAAAATTGACCTCATTTATGAAGGGAAAAAATGACTTGCCTACAATACCAGTTTTATTGAGCTGCTTCAAACTCCTTTGGAATCTGCATGAGATCTTATGGCGAAATTAACCGAAAGAAAAATACCCAATCTATTTTAGAATAACTTTACAGAGAATTGTTGAAATTTGAATGATTCTATGAAATAAGCAACGTCATGTTGGAAGGAAACCCTTGATTATATTCCATCACATTCACTTACTGTCATTGGGAACAATCAGCCAGTAACAATGAAGCTTTTCTTTGAATTTGCTTTTTCTTTTGCTCTTTTCTCCCTCTTGTTTTTCTGTTTTCGTTCAGGATGGAAGGATACGGGGCATATACTCTCCCAACGGAAACAAGATACGAGGGAGAAATGCGAGACGGCATGTTTCACGGCCATGGAACCTTATATTTTCCCAATGGAAGCAAATATGTGGCCACCTGGGACTCTGGAGCTGTAATAAAGGTTTGATTTGAATATTATATGGAAAACAATAGGAGTGATTTAGTCGGTATGTGTTAGTCTTTCATAATAATTTATTAGTGTGGTCAGTGATTCCACCCACTCACACAGTTCATCAGAATGTCTTCCAAGTTACAACATTCATGTTACCAACACTGCAGTACTTCCACATAATTTCTGAAACTGTTGATTGACTACACTTGCTTTTCAGGGTAGCTACATATTTGCAGATGGCTTAGAATATGAAGAAGACTGGAACTACTGCGATGGTTATGACAGGCGCTTTTATACGGAAATATGTAATGGATTGAAGCCAGCAGGTATGTGATAAGAAAACATCAAAAATACATTTTTACATTGCACACAGCAAATAATGAGTGACATAAGTACGTCCATGTCTTTAAAAATAATATTATTTTAACTATATGATACATTTTACATGCTCAGTCACATCAATCTATCTGTATCATGCTTTGTGTAGTTATTAAACCAAAACAAAACCTACTGTATACGGAATGAACACTATTTAAGGCTGAGTAAAAGTTCTCATAAACCTGTCAACCTTTATTCTCAGAGTGAGATGACTGCATTAATACTGAATGTTGGATTTACTATTAATGCAGTCATCTACAATGCAAAACGCTACATGCAATAGAAGGTGTGGTAATCTGTTGATCTTTCTTGGCTAAGGTCGATCCCAGTTGACAAACCGAGATCCTCCAAGAACAATACCAGCAGGTTGCTACGACTGTGGTGATGGCTTCTACAACCCACGAACAAGGGTCATCTCTGATTACAACAATGAATTTCTTCGTAATGCGGGTAAGTTTCATAGTAACACATCCATGTTTCCTACTGTTTCCTACCTTTATCAATACTCTGGAAATAATTATATTTTTTAAAAAAACTAAATTTCCATCACATGTGTACTGACTTGCAACTCTGTTTCTTGTCTCTTCATGTTCCATCGCATGTTTTTGGAATAGTAGCAAGTTTTGCACGATTCATTGCAATCCCAATATGACTACATGCAAACAATATTGAAGTGTATCTAATTAAAATATTTTTAAATGGAAACAACTTCATAAGTCTGATGAACCGTGCTGTGGAATTTAATCATGACTTTGAGCTCAGTCAGAGTTTGTGGTTTAAATATGAATCAATATTTTGGTCTTTTAACATGCTAATTTTTTTCTCTGACATTTGCTTTCATCTACAAAAGTTCAAGCCTTATTCTACTGTTGCCTGCACAGGATTGATTGCTCTCATTTTGTACGTCAAGCTGCTTTGTATAAAAGTCAAACCCAAAGCCAGGGCGTTTTCAAAAAGATATACTGCCGCAACCTTCCTTTGGGGAAAATGAAAACACAATTGTGAGGCAGTTGATGTCCAACATGCAGAGGAACTGTGTTCCCTTGAGAGAGATAGTATGGGCCAGAAGGCCAGCACTGTAGAGGAAGAGTACATGAGCAGCTGTGGGCAAGAGGAACCGAGGAAGAAGGGTGGGATAAAAGAGACAGACCTCAAGCTCCTTCTGTGTGGAGGGACAGGAAACACCAAGGCTTCTGGCTACAGCTTGGAGCTTGCAGAAGCGGATGGTAGGAAACATTCAGGAAACTCTCCGCTCAACTCCAAAGACCAAACAGGTTAGCATAAAATGCTGCCGTCTCTCTTTGGTCAGGGAGTGGTTTTAAAGGATGCACAGGTTCCCCGACCTTTAACCCGTCTGCTCTGTAAAGACTGGTGTTGTTTCACTGATAAACAGGGTGTAAAGCTGCTGCTTTTTTGGCACTACAGTAATGCTCTTCACAGAGAAAGAAATGACTTTGTATATCTACCAAAAATGAACTCTCGTTTCTAACCTTTTTTAAGATGTAGTCTACTTTAAATGTAAGTGAAAGAATAAGGTGCAAAACACAAATTGCTCGAGTAATTCAGCGGGTCAGGCAGCATCTGTGGAAGGAATGGATAAGCCACGTTTCAGGTCCGAACCCTCCATAAGACTGATTCCCTGCTCCATTCTGAAGGAAGCAGGTATGTTCCCTCCCCAAGTTGAGGAATAAAATAAGGATGAGGCAGGTTTGCAGATAACTCTACTTAATGCTTTCATGAAATATGGGTATCACTGGCAAGGGATAATTGACAATTGCCTAATTGTCCTTCAAAAAATGGCAGAGAAGTTTAGAAGGTGAATACCAGTTCTTGAGGTCTCAGCAACTGAATTAATACTGATCCACAATGAAACAACAAAAATAGAGATTGCACAAGACGCAAGAATGTAGACATCATAATAAGTTAGCTAAGAGATGGAACAATGATTGGAAAGTGAACCATTGGGGTATTTGTTAACAGAATATATATTGTATTGGGAACCAATGTAGGTGAGCGTGTGTGAACAGGAATTGGTACAAGTTATGGCAAGTCAACAGATTTTAGAATGAGCCAACGGTTTCTGAAGCCATTTGATCAAAGAACAATAGTAAGGAGTGGATTGGAATTTCTAACTCTGGACGTAACAAGGTCACAGAAAAACTGATGCTGAGAAGGAAATAGGCAATGCTATAGAGAGGAAAGGACACAGCTTGGTAAAGGTCCAGACACCATTCCAGCATTAGCATTATATATGACCAAGAGCTAGGTCAACTTTGAGTCATGTATAATGTTAAGGTTGTGAACAGGTTACAGCAACTTCCAGAAGTGATCAGACAGAGGAATGGAAAACAAAATATCCATGTTATATATATATATATTGCAATAAATGCCAATGGGTATTTTGTCATTTCGGGATAGGCTACCTACAAACATCTAATACACGCCTACGGACCTCCTTAACTCTTCCAACTATTTATTCTCACCCTGGCTCCTCAAGAATTTCATTCCATTCTTCCAGGCCCACCACCTCCCTTGTATTTCCTGAAATAATTAAACCTTCTACACAGGTTTCTCTGAAATGTCTTCTTTCTTGTTAACCACATCTTCCCATCTACCAAAGTGGACAGAGCCCTCACCACCTCTCATCTGTTGCTATCATCTTCTCTCCTCCTGGACAGTAAGATGAAAATTTTTCCCGTTCTTCACCTTCCACCCTACAGCCTCAACATTCCAAAAATATCCTTCACCAGCTCCAATATTACACCATTAGATATATAGCCGCCTCCCCTCTCCTCTCAGCATTTTGAAGGGATCACTTCCTCCAGGCTTCTTTGGTCCATTCTTTAACACCCCCCCCCCCATTAACCATTCCTCTCTGAAGAATCTGCCTCAAGCAATTGCAACTGTAAGCAATGCAACTCCTTTCATCTCATTCTTCTCTCACCATCTTGGGACCCCCAACTGATTTTCCTCGGTGAAGCAGTATTCACCTGTACTTCTTTCAATCTATTATATTTCATTTGATATTCACAATGTGGTCATTCTGCTTCATAGAAACGAAATACAAATTGGGTAATCGCTTTGCAGAGCACCAGTGTTCATCCTACAGGAGTGACCTTGAACTTTGTGTTGCTTCCTGCAATGCTCTATCTGTCCATGGTCTGCTGTAATGTTACAATGAAGCCCAATGTTAGCTTGACAAACTAACATCCCATCTTCTATCTGGGCATGTAGCAACCTTCCAGGCTCCATTTTAAATTCTCCACTGGTTTCTCACATCCATAATGGGTTTGTCCATTCTGTGAAAGTCATCCACCTGGGATTTTGACCCTGTGTTTTCTCTCCATTAGTACAGCCTGACCTGCTGGGCATGTTCCACAGTCCAGGTATTAGCAACACATAGCAAGAATGTGTAAATACCACATTAACCCCATTTACCTGGCCACAAATACTCCCTTTGACCAATCTAATCTCTGCCACCCTTTCTGCAACTTAAAATTCTCATTTTTATCTCTTGCCCAATTCTGATGATGGGTCACCAACCTGAGATATTTTCACTGCTTCTCTTCAGTTCGATGCTGCCTGATCTGCTGAGTGTTTCCTACATTTTTTGTTTTTATTTCAGATCTCCAGTAGCTGCAGCCTTATTTTGCTTTCATACTAGTGGGTGTACTTTATACCTGTCAATAGTGTCAGAGAAAAAAAGTAGGCATGAACATAAAATCATACTTTATCACTCCATTTATCAGACATGAAAATGAACCATTGGAGCCAAATATTAGGATTTTGTATAGTTATACCCCGATAGATAAACTTCAACAGAATGTCAAACAAAATCTCTGTACCGATGAATGTGCAGCCAGCCACAACTCCAACACTATCCTTAAATTACATTAAAAAACTCTAACACTATCCTTAAATTCACAGACAATGCCAACATTGTTGGACAAATAACGGGTAATGATGAGTGAATACAGGAGGGAGATTGATAATGCAAGAACAACAACCTTGCTCTCAACATTAGTAAAATCCCATTGAGCTGATTGTTGACATCAGGACGGCAAAGCCGGGGTTCCATGAACCAGTTTTCATCAATGGGGTGGCAATGGGGAGAGTCAACAGCTTCAAGTTCCTGGGCGTGCATATCTCTGAATATTTTTCCTGGGGTCAGCACATCGATGCAATCACAAAGAAAGCTCATCGACACCTCTACTTCCCTAAAGGTTTGCGGAGATTCGGCATACCAATGAATTATCTGTCAAATATTGCTTTAATGGGCCTGTAAAGTTGCAGCAAGTAAGAATGTTGCTGTTTCGTTGCTGGTGCAAACCATTAAACACTCTTGACTTGAAAATATAACTATCTGCTTTGTGCTCATTTTTTGGTGTCAAACAGTTTTAGGAAACTAATACATCATAAAGATCAAATTTGACAATATTTCAAATTTCAAAAGCACAATATATCTATAAAATGATTACATTAAAAATATTTGCCTGCTGCTAATATTGAAAAAATGTATTAAAATATTCTATTCCTTGCAAGGTGAAAATGGTAAGATTGAGAATTCTACCAATGATAAACTATCAGCCAAATAACAATTTCCAGATGATTACAGAGTTGGGTTATGTTAAAAAGGGAAAATGTAGCTGTTATCTAAAGAGTAAATTATATAAAAGGTGAGAAGATGCAGAGCAATTGTATTTAAGCTTTAATTACCATCCACAAACAATTGCAGTTAAGCTCAACGATAATTATAGTTGGCTGGTAGCTGGTACAAATGAAGCCACAAGCATTAATTGCGCTTTAAAAAGTGATAAAATGTGTTTCTTGAGTTTGACCTAGTGTCACAGGGTGAGAGAGAATAAGAGAAAGTAGTTAGTTCCCATGCAGCTGGCAGGACTCAGCCTGGGCATCTGGGATTTAATGTGGTGGCCACATAGCCAGGTAGAGTGTGAAAAGGCTAGTCAAGTGGCTGTTAAGGCCATCGTCACCAATTATGAACAATCAGGGAAGGATTTAAGCCTTGTTCACAACAATAGGCCAGTTCATCTTGTTCATGGGTTACCACTGAAGAGGTTGCAGCTGCAGTGATTCCAATTAGCCATGAAATCTCCTGCAATTATCCTACCCGGGCTCTGCTGAAACTGAAATATGTTTATCATCCGCCATTATAATATGGTAGATGGCCACCCTGAGCAGAATGGTGTGTGCAACAAAAACATGCAAGTAAGCAGATGTAATTGATGTAACAATGAGGTGGTGGGTCTGACATGATGCCCATTCTAAGTCATAAAGTAACAAAGAGTGCATTATTGGAACCTTTCCTGATTGCACATGCAGGAATACAAATGTTTGTGACTGAAGGATTGAGTCAATTTGAATCTAATTGCAGCATACGACAGCCTGAACTTTCCTGGCAAAATTCCATTTCCATCTGAAAAGTCACAAGGAAATGTCTGTCTGTGTTTTCAGATGACGATGAGCATAACTGGATAGTTCGCACCTGTCGGAAAGGTTGGGACCAGATAACAGGATACAGGCCTGAACTGCACCAGCAGCAGCTACCGAGATACCCCTCGTGATTGGGATGGAGCCTGTCGTAGTTGTCACGTAGTATCCTCATTCCTTTGGTGTTAAGCGTGTTTTACATTAGATAGTGAACCTTGCAGAATTTGTCAGAATTAAATCCTTCTCGCACATCGTTTACAAAACGTGACAAATTCATAACTTAGCTTTATAAAGATATGATTTGTTGTTTTAGGAAATATTAGGAAATAATTCTGAGTAATTTTCCCCAATTTTCTATATTGTGCACCCATCTCATGAAATATTTATGATGCATAATTTTTCTCAATGTCACAATTTTCTGCCCTGATTATTAAGCTGGGCAGTGTTTTGATCTGATGCATGCATGCAGACTAGCACCTATCCTGGAAGAAATAGAGTGTTTTATTTCTAATAATACCCACCTTAAATTGTATAAATCCTTTTAGTGTAAACCTGGTTTCCAAAAGTGATAATTGATTTCCATTCTGGTTATCTTGCGAAAGGTTACACAGTGTAAAAATACAGGATTACCAATTGAAGGCAAACACTCGTAAAGAGTTCCACCTTTTGAGATTCATGTTCAGGTTTCCGATTTAGTTTGGCATATTGTGTTTTGAATGTTCTTAGTGTTTTCCAGGTGTTGAAGATATCTGCTCTGTTTTATAGAGACATCTGTGAAGTATGCTTGACCTTTGGTAATTAATAATCTGCAACCAATTAATAGAGATGTTGATAGAAAATTGAAAAATATTTATTAACTTGTAAACTTGAATGTTAAAACTCTATTTTTAACAAAGTAGGTATTTTATGTTTTACTATATAGTCAGGAAACTGAACTTTATATCTGTAAATTCAAACGTATTCGAAGTAAACATCTTTTACAAGTCAAAAGATGATATTATTTCAGGACAGTTTTGTTAGGGACACACAACTCTTCACTAGCCTTGTGTATCTCAACAAAAGGTTATCAAATTACTTGTGCAACATACATACTACATCCTTTGTTCTGAATTCTGTAGGAACACATCTGTATTAAATCATCTATGTTTTGAACATGCCATGCTTCATGTTTGACGCAGCAATTGAAGTAGGTCTATATATTGATTGTATGACAGGGTGTCAATCCTTGCCCATCTTATTTTGGAAATAAAAGTGAAAAATAAGCACTGGAATATTCCTGATGTGCTGGTGTCTATTGATTTATCTCAGTACTTTGTAGCTGCAGCACAATCACAAATAAAGAAAGCATCTACTCTACAACTAAGGAACAACAAACAATCTGATGGAAAAATCAACGGCTCAGCAACACCTGTAGAAGAAATCTGCATTGAGACTAATGTGAGGGTTCAAACCAAAACATTGACCTATTTCCACTCAATGATGCTGCAAGACCCACTGAGTTTCTCCGGCAGTTTGTTTGTTGACCCATATTCCAAAATCTACAGTCTCTTGTGTCTACATAAAAGGAGATTGGGTAAGCGGAGGAGTTGATTCGGAGTGGTGCAGTAACGGAGCAGCTGGTGCTTTGACCATACCAGCAGGCCACCCACTGTTCTGAGTCTTATTGAATGCTAAATTTAGGATGGGAGAGGCAGGAAGACTTGGGCTGGCAATGGACAACTGGGGAGGAGATAGTAACAATGGACTAGTGTGTGTTTGTTTTGTAGCCTGGAGAAACTGAAGTCTGAAGAAGGGTCTCGACCCAAAATGTCATCCATTCCTTCTATGCAGAGATGCTGCCTCTCCCACTGAGTTACTCAAGCATTTTGTGTCTATCTCCCATCAATCAAGGTGGGTAGCTGCATTGCTAGTTCCGGATTGTGTTTGATTTGTGCTTCTTTAGCATTTTCCTAGTTTTAGTGAGAGAATTTGCTATAGTTATCTGCAGTTTAGATCTTGTTTTGACTATGAATTGATTTTGGGTGTCGTGTATTAGACAGTGCTGCAAGTGATACACTTCTTCCAAATCATAGGTGGATGCAGTGTAGTTAATAACTGCTGAATTAAAAAAAACAATATATCAGTTTTAAGATGACCTTTTAAGGACCACTGCTTGATTATTTTTCTTATCAAGGAGCATTCGGTAAGATCGATGGCTTTCACATTGGTTCAAGGAAATTGCTTTTAGAATCTTACAATTGGCACAGAAATCCAAACTGAATGTTAAAGCAAGAAGCCTGTTTCTTTAAGTGGGAACACTTGCTTGAACTCTACTCAACAATTGAATGCGAGCGGTCCTTATACGTACACAGGCATTTCTTTGCACAAATTTAAAAAAGCCAAGTTGACTGGAGAGCGAACATCTGCATGTGAGTGTGGAGTTGTGGTGGAGATGGGTGGTGAAAGGGTGAACCAGTCAAAGTTCAAGCTGCCTTATAATCACTTCAGGAAGAGTTTAAATTTTAACAGGATTTGGCAGCTTGTGATACCCACTTTAGCTGGATAGTCCAGTCATTATGCCTTGTTAACTTCAAAAAAAATGTCCGACAAAGCAAGGTGTCAGACTTATTATATACAGCTCAGATTTACGGGTAATTAAGGGCATGAGACCGGCAGAGTTTATTTACTCCTGGGAGTGAAATTTGCTGTGATTCCTAAATAAATTTGGCCACAAATCCAGTGACATCACTCTAATGTCCACATATTCACAAAGCTAATGAATCCTGATATTGTTTCAAGAAATGTCTCAGAGATTCCACAGAATGTTTGGCCACAAAGTAGTTTTAGTAAGACCATTGACATTATCCACACAGCTCACTCCAGTATTCCTAACAAAAGAAGTTCTTGCAAATTAACAACTAGAGAATTTATAACATCAGAGACTGGGTAAAGGATAGAGAGAAATAAGGAACTACAGGTGTTGGTTTACAAACAAGGGCAAAAATTGCTGGAGTAACTCAACGGGACATCCAGCATCTCTGGACAACGTGGATCGGTGATATTTCTGGTCTGGACCCTTCTTTGGACTGATTTGCACTTCGTGTCCATGTTTACTGTGTATTTCAAACATGAAATTGCTTTCTCTAACATGGGGAGCTTTAAATCACAATCCCATGCAATCAATATGAATACTCTTGGATGTTGCATTGGATTTGTTTCTGGTGAGTGATGTATGGATAGAACATGCAACATAGAGAAGAACAGCATAGGAACAGGCCCTTCAGCCCACAATGTCCGTGCTGAACATGATGTCAGGTTAAACTAATCGCCTCTGCTTGCATGTGATCCACACCCCTACACTCCCTGCGATTCCATGTGCGTATCTTAAAGACTTTTAAACACCACTATTGTATCTGCCTTCACCACCATACATGGCTGCACATTCCAGGCACCCACCACACCCCACCACCCTCTGTATAAAACAAATATCTTGCACATCTCCTATAAACTTTGCCCCTCTCACCTTAAAGCGAGACCCCCTGGTCTTTGACAGTTCCACCTTGGGGGGGGGGGGGGGGGGGGGAAGCTTCTGACTATCTACCCTATCTGTGTCTCAGGTAATTTTATGTACTTCTATGAGGTCTTCCCTCACCTCTGGTGGCCTAGAGAAAACAATCCAAGTTTACGCAACCTTTCTTTGTAGCTAAATACACTCTGATTCGTGCAGCTTTCTGGTAGACAGGTGCTGTAAGGGTCTTATCTAAAATCTGTGAAACAAATTGGTCACATTTGTAATGTGCAGTTGAATGTCACAAGGTTTCCTTAGGTAAGTTTAGACAGTCGCTTTGATTCAGCTCATGGTATTAAACCTGCAGCCCACAGTGTTCAGCTTTATTTTCTCCCAAATTGGACAAAACATCAAAAATTATCATTATTCACGTAGCAGCCTAATGCAAATTTCTTAGCCCAGTCCATTCAATACAGAGGAGCACAGATTTTAATGACTGCATACTTGGCATTAAAGGCTGGAAATGGTTGTATCCACCCACATCCGTTAAGGTGGACTGTTGTTGGATTGTCTGGTGAATGGCCCTTGTCAAAATACTGATCGTCCTATTCTTTCCTGCACCAGAATTCTTGGTTTTAATTTTGCATTTACTGCATTAATTTTTTTTTGTTAGCCAAAAGTATATATACAATGCTAATTAACCATGTTTACTGGAATAGAGTTTGAATATCCAGCTCGCCTTTGTTGATCTAGGCATTAAGTATAAGAGTTAGGAAGTCATGTTGCAGCTTTATAAAACATTGGTCAGGCAGCATTTTGAGTATTGTGTGCAGTTCTGCTGCCCATTACACCAATGATGTGGAGGCTTTGAAGGGAGTGCAGAAGAGGTTTGCTGGAATTCTGTCTAAATTAGAGGGAAATTAATACATTTGGATTTTTTTCTCTGGGGAATCGGTGGCTGAGGGAAAACGTGATCAAAGCTTATATAATTTTGAGAGGCATAGCTAGACTAGACGGTCAAAACCTTTTTTCCCCAGTGTGGACATGTCAAAGACTAGAGGGCACTGCTTTAAGGTGAGAGAGACAAAGTTTAAAGGAAATGTGTGGGGCAATTATTTTACACATAAAGATGTTTTGCTTGGAATGTGCTGTCGGGGGTGGATGAAGAAAGCAGATAGGATTGTGATGTTTAAGAGGCTTTGATAGGCATGTGATATGCAGGGTATGGTGGGATATGTATCAGGAGGAGGCAGAGGTGAGTAACATCATCCTGTTCAGCACAAAACAATATGGGTGGTGGGGCCTGTTCCAGTTCTATGATGTGCTGTATTCTCCTTCAATCAATAAGTTGAAGGCGGTGTCAATTGGTTTGTTGCATATCAATTTAATGAGAAAACAGACTGAATATTTAGTAAAGATGTTTGTGGTATTTATGATTCTTCAAATTAATTGTTATTAAAGTTAATTTAAGAGGCATTGGATTAAAAAATTACCAACCTCTTCCAGAAAGAAAAGCATCGAATGGATGCTGGATACATGCACATTCTGTGAAATATCAATCTCCCCATCTTCAATAGCAGTTCAATTTCCACCTGAACACCTAGACCTCTTGATTGCTAGCAATTTTAATTCCCATTGCAGCTGAAGATAGACACAAAATGCTGGAGTAACTCAGTGGGTCAAGCAGCATCTCTGGAGAGAAGGAATGGGTGACCTTTCGGGTCAAGACCCTTTTTCAGATTGACCTGTCTGTCCTTGGCTTACTCCACTGCGAGGGTGAGGCCATACACAAACTAAAGTAACAGCGCCTCGTATTCCTCCTGGGTAGTCTGCAACCCAATGGCATGAACATTGATTTCTCTAATTTCAGTTATCCATCCTGACTCTGAGACAAACTCTTTCCCATAAGACTCTGCCCCCTCCCACCCAGCTTCTTCTTCACCCATTCTATCTGCCCATCGCCCACACTCTCCTCTCATCGGATCCCCACCTCCCCCATCTGCCCACCTCACCTTATTAGGTCCCATATTCTACTTTTCCCATCAAAATTCCTCATCCACAGCCCCTGGTTACCCCCATCAATCACACCTCAAGCTGCAGTGTTATCCCCACCCTTCTCTTCCCCTACCTGACTCCATACACGATCCATCCCTCCTCGCTTATCTCACACCATCTGCTGCCCCACTCCACCTCCCCGTTATCTTCTCCGCTCTTTCATTCTTGAGGAAGGGTCACGATCCAAATTAATGACTCTATTTCCTTCCAAAGATTACCTGACCCTCTGTATTCCTTCAGCAGCTTGTACTTTGCTCAGTGAAATCTCTAACTTTAATTGAAAAGGGTTATCCAGTTATTTCCACTCTAGTTGACCGCAGTATTTTCAACTTGGGTAGTCTAGAGGTATCTCTCATCAACATAGTGAAGATTAAATGAGAAAAATGAGCTGGTGTGAGAAGTGTCAGAAATCTCAAGTGCATATTTAATAAAGTGCTTGTTCTGTCATCTATGCAATTTTAATGTTGTGGTGCTGCTGCTGTTAAAATATGAAATAAATTTGACTAGATGACAAGCACTAGATGGATGAGCTGATCTAATGTTAAAGACAAATTATTTCCCAAATGGACTATACATTGTGATATGTAGTTATTTGACCAACCCTAATTTCACCTTTTTTTAAAAAAAGCAATCAATATGATCAATGTTGCTTTATGAGCAAGCACTCTAGCTAATATTGCGATGATAATAACAATGCAAGATTTAATGACAATGAAAAATAATGCACCATTCAATATTGTAGCTATTTGTCTCTTGGAATCTTTTACACTGTACTATGACACATACTGACTAATGTGTAGCCTTCAATCCATGTAAAGTATATCTCATATTGACAATGTGTCAATTATTACAAAGGTCTTTTAACATGATAGTATAATAGTCTCTAATTATTTTTAAATTAGCTGTTTCTACTTCGGTGAACTCAGAAGCCAGGGCGGCGCAGCGGTAAAGCACTGCCTTCCAGCGCAAGAGACCCAGGATCAATCCTAACTACGGGTGCTGTCTGTGCAGAGTTTGTACGTTCTCCCCATGACCTGTGTGGGTTTACTCCGAAATCTTCTGTTTCCTCCCACACTCCAAAGGCGTACAGGTACCTTTATGAAGGTTAATTGGCTTGGTGTATGTGTAAATTGTCCCTGGTGTGTGTAGGATAGTGTTAGTGTGTGGGGATCACTGGTCGGTGCTGACTCGGTGGACCGAAGGGCCTGTTTCCGAGCTGTATCTCTACACTAAACTTAGTTTAAGGGAAAACTTCGATTAAGCAGTCTCGATTAATTTTCTAAGGTAATAAATATTCTATATTACTATAGAAAGTAACAAAGAAATATTGAAAATAAACATTAAATAGTCTGGTACACAATGGTTACAGAAGAACTGTAATTGAAAATATGAAAATACTAATGGGTCATAAGGAAGATAAAACATTATTTACGTGGCAGAGCCTTTGATTTGATCCTGACCGTGGGTTCTGTCTGTGTGGAGTTTGCATGTTCTCTCGGTGACCACGTGGACTTCCAGGTGCTCCGGTTTCCTCCCATATCCCAAAGACGAGCGGAAAAAGATTATTTGATTAGCAAATTTATGGCTCTCACCATAGCAGGTCTCACCTCGACCTCCAACACTCCAGAGAACCACATCTCTGTTGTCAGAAGCTCTGTCGACATCTCCCACCAGAGCTTTGTATCCTTTACTGTTTCACTGCTTCCTTGCTTTCACATATAACCTATTTGTCCCTTTTGTATCTTTTAGCTACTGTTTGTTTTCTTGGTTAATCTGACTTAAGGGAATGACAAGAGATTATCATGATACAAGTTGATGTTCTATTTAACAGGGAGCAGCAGCCAGAATTATAAACTGTGATTTTACATTTCCGAGATCAGGCTGGAGAAGTGAATTGACTTGTGTAGGCTGAGCTCAGCTGTTGATAAATAAACCTCACTGGTTGTGAAATATTTTCAAAAAGGCACTGAATGCTGTACACAACTATTAAATATGCCGAGGTTTACTATTGCAGTTAAATTGGTGTTGAATCATAGAATTATACCATACAAGAGCATGTTTGGTCTATTGTTTTATTTGCTAACCAGATTAATTTTAAATTAATCCCACGCCCAGCCCATGTACATAAATTTACAGGTCTTCAAGTACTAATCCAGATATATATTCTAAATGCAACAAGTGTCTTTGCCTCCATCACATTTTCATGTAGTGAGTTCCAGACTCCTACGATTGTTTGAACATCCACATTTTCCCTCAACTTCCAGCTAATCCTCTTCCCAATTGGCACAGTGACAAATAAATGCATCTCATCTCTCATCTCATCTCAATTCCTTCAAATCAACATCCTTGTTATGTAACTTCCGCCAAGTTAAACAAATGAAACCCATTTATAATTTTTTTTTTTACTGCACCACTGATTTCCCAACTACCGAATGGATCTATAGGGAGATGCTGCCACAAAATGGCAGCCAATATCATCAAAGACCCACACCACCCTGGCCACGCTCTCATTTCACTCCTGCATTGAGAAGAAGGTACAGGAGGCCATAAACCGTGACAACCTGGTTCAAGAACAGCTCCTTCCCAGCAACCAGCAGGCTCTCGAACACTGCACAACATTAACCTCAGCAGCTATGAACTTCTTTGGACTGTGTCTTTAGTTGCACTATTATGGTTATTAATTTATTATATTTTTGATTATCATATTATCTGTCTATTGCGTTTATGGGCCTGTAAAGATGCAGCAAGTAAGAACTGTGCTGTTCCGCTGACAATAGGATAATTAAACACTCTTGAATCTCTTGGCTTGACTCTCAGTCAAGCATGCTTTGTCTTCTTGGTCCATTGGGGTAACTCCTGCCTAGATATGCTCTTATCTTAACTATGCTACTCCAGCCAGGGCAATATCCATGTAAATCTCCTCTACACCCGTGCTGCTGCAGTTAAGTGCATCCTGTACTGTAACAACCAAAACTTTACACAGGGCTGCAGCCTAATGGGCGATCAATCCAACCATGATCGATAAGTAAGGGAAGGGACAATATTAATCCCAGTGCTAAAGATGATGAAGGCAGACCTAGAACAGAAAGGGAAGACAAGAAAATAATGTGGTCCAAATTGTGGGAATGAACAAAACTATCAAAGCAGCAAAGTATCGAGGCACCAAATACTTATTTTTGTAACTATATAAATGGAAAGAAATGTTATTTGACTTTTTCCAATCCAGGCCACAATTCCTGAATTTAGACAGCTTTGAAGAATTTGTGTTGCGTAAGTAACCTCTATCAGAGAGATGCCATCAGAGCGGCACAGCTGGTAGTGCCACTGTCTCAGTGCCGGAGTCCCGGATTCAATCATGACCTCTGGTGCTGACGGTGTGAATTTTGCACGCACTATTACCGTGTGAGTTTCCTCCCAAAGATTTGTAGTGCAGATTTGTAGGTTAGTTGGCCTCTGTAAAATTGTCCCTATTGTGTAGGAAGTGTCTAGAGTCATACAGCATGGAATCGGGCCCATCAGCCCAACTCGCCCACACCAACCAAGATGCCCCACCTGCCTGCATTTGGCCCGTCCTTCTAATCCTTTCCCATCCATGTACCTGTCTAAATATATTTAAAATGCTGATAGTACATGCTTCAACTGCCTCCTCTAGCAGCTCATTCCATTTACCCACCACCCTCTGTCAAAGTTGTCCCTTGGTTTCCTATTAAATCTTTCCCTTTCACCTTAAACCTATGCACTCTTGCTCTTGATTCTCCAATTCCTCTGTCAATTCCCCTCATGATTTTGTATCACTAAACTAAAGATGGATTTTTAAGAGCAGGGATAAATTTGAAGCAGGATCAGCCAACAAGGTTGAATTCATCAAATGGCGACACTTTTTATTGTGTTTAATCTCACAAATAATACATTAACAACGCACAACAATAAAAGTCTAAATGTTACAAAAACTGAAAATTTTAAAAGTGCTTACAGAGGTTTATATTTTACAATAAATACTTGATTAACAGTGTCTTGACATTTTAAAAGTAGCATCCATGTTGCAATGGTAATTGTTGAAAGCCAAGACATGTTAAATCATCACATGCTAAACAAACAAATTTGGATTAAAAACGCTTTAAACATCTATGTACAAGAACATATATGACAGGACATGTCTATGCTTCTGTATAGTCTGTGAGCTATAGTGAAACCTCCTTGTGGATTATAAAGCTGGATGCACAAAAAATGCCTGGAAAAAGTAAACAATCTCAATTTTCTTCTTTATTGAAACTTTTTTTGTGCTTCTATGCTCCTGCTGTAAACCTTGTAAACCTTTCTGCTTTTACTGGATGTAGTATGACAAACACCAAGGCCTGTCTAAATGAGGTACAATGATTCATTAAATGTCACAAGGTTCATGTTGCATTAAGTGCTGATACATTCTTTGCTGGAATTCCTTGCGAACCTCTCGAGTTGTAAATGGTAAGATATATGAAGCCTGATTTCCTTTAAGGTAAAACGTGTGAAATGCTGACAAAGGCCTCGGCTAATATTAAGCTCATGTTATTTCCTCCCTGCCAGCCAGCCTCATCCTCTTAGTCACCATTATGTTACAATACAGGATGACCCCAAGACCTGAAGTGCATCAGATGTAACCGTAAGACCAAAGCTAAAAACAGACCTCGAACTCCTGGATTGTTTTCTCTGGAGCGCCGGAGGTTGAGAGGAGACCTGACAGAAGTTAATAAAATTATGCGAGGCATGGATAGTGTAGACATTCTGAACTTTTTTTCTGCAGGGTGGTAATGTCCAAGACTAGAGAGCAGAGCTTTAAGGTAAGAGGGGGGTTAAGTTTAGGCCCTGTTCCACTTTCCCGAGTTACTCACAAAATCTCCTAAGTTTTCCCCTTGATTCGAACTCGGAGAATTACGATAAAGCCATTCGTAGGTACTCGGGGCTATTTTTTTTTTTAACTCGAGGACATTTTTCAACGTTGAAAAAACGTCCCGACCTACCTGATGCCCCGAGTTCCTACGGCTGGCATTACGAGCCGCTACAAAACATCTACGGACTCCTACGGGCTCCTAAGGACTCGCTACCGACATTACCCGACATTCCCCGAGTTTGAATCAAGGGGAAAGCCTGGGAGAGTTTGTGAGTAACTCGGGAAAGTGGGACAGGGCCTTTTAAAGGAGATGTGCAGAGCAAGTTTTGTGGTGGGTGTCTGGAAAATACCCTGCCAGCAGTGATTGTGGAGGAAGAAACAATAGTGGCATTTGAATTTTTCAGATATACAGAAATGGAGAAATATGGATCATGTGCAGGCATGTGGGATTTGTTTATTGTGGGATCGTGTTCGGCACAGACATTATGGGCTGAAGGGCCTGTTTCTGTGCTGTTCTATGATCCGGCTGATCTGCAGATACAGAGGGGTTTGGGGCGAGGGTTGGAGGTGAAATCAAAAGGGTGTGGGGAGAGTGGGCAATCGCTCTGAGAACTGACCGAAACACATGAACCAAATGTTATCTTCCTATTAAATTATGAAATATGAAACGATATGATAAAGATCAACAGGACTGTGCCTTCCATACAATATCCTTTAGACTTTAGAGATACCATGCGGAAACGGGCCCTTCAGCCCAATGAGTCCGAACCAACCAGCGATCACCCCGTTCTCCTACACACTTAGGACAAATTACAATTTTTACCAAAACCAATTGATTTCCAAACCTGTATGTCTTTGGAGTGTGGGAGTACCCGGGGCAAACCCACATGGTCACATGGAGAACGTACAAACTCCATACAGACAGCACTGGTAGTCAGGATCAAACCCTGGTCTCGGGTGCTGTTAGGCAGCAGCTCTACCGCTGTGCCACCGTGCCAGCCTAAAGGAGGGTGTGGCTGAGATGGAAAGCTCAATAGTGCTGGGAGATGTAGACTAGTAGGTTGGGCACTACTGCTGTGCCCAGTATATGTCCTGTTGCATCATGTCTCTTTCCAGTTTAATCACTAACCAAAAAGGTTACTTATGGAATTAGACACGTCCTTCTCTCCTGCTCCATCTGTACACTATTGACATACGTGCAACAGATCCATGTTACATTATTTTGCCAACAACACCAATGTCAATTGGTATACGGTAAAACTTCCCAAGGCACCTCACAGGAGAGGTACAAAACCAGATGTGACAACGAGCCACAGGAGACAATAGCTCAGGTGACCAAAGAACCAAGAACCACCTTCCAGGAGGAGAGAAAGGTTTAGAGACGGAACTCTGAAGCTTAGGACAAGGCACAGCCATCGGTGATGGAGTTATTACATTTGGTGATGGCCAGAATTTAGTGATTGTGGAAATCTCGGCAAATCAGGATAGGAGGGGATTGCAGTGATAGACCCAAGGAGGGACTTGCAAACAAGGATGAGATTTTTTTAATTAGTGTCTTGCTGAGGTGGGAATGAGCTATAAGATCATAAAAGATTTACAGGACAGGAGGAGGTCATTTGGCACATCACATCTGTGCTGGTTGTAATGAGGTCCCCAGTCTAATCCTACCTTCAAGTATTGGGTCCCTACAGTGCAGGTTAGGGCTCTTTATGTACTCACCCTGGTACTTCTTAAATATGATGAGTTTCTGCCTCTATCATTGAGCTGCACTCCCCACAACCCTGATGGTGAAAACTTTTCCTCATTCGCTCTAGTCCTTCTAAATACTTCAAATCCATATCCCTTGGTTTCTTACTCCTTTGCTGGGGAAAGTAGGTTCTTTCCATTACTCCATCAACTCAATCTCAACTCGATCAAGTCTCCCATTGACCTCCTCTATTCCGAAGAAAACAACCTTGGCCTCGCTGATCCTTCCTCACAACTTTCTACTTCTGCCAATGTCTTTGTCAATCACCTCTGCACCTCCCCAGTGACGTTTATCAGATTCCTGCAACGTGGAGGCTCAAACGGGATGAATGTGACTAATTCTGGGCTTTGCAGGGTGTTTACCACAAGAGAAAAACGTCTGTCCATTCCCTCCACTGATTCTGTCTGACCCGTTGAGTTCCTCCAGCCCTTTCTTGCTTAGAACAACCCCCTTCTCCTTGGTAATATACAAATATACTTCTACGGTCTTTAGTTTGCATCGTTCATGTGGGGACAATGTTCCTGCCTCTGTGGGTTAGCGTTGATGTTACTTCGAGGGTTCTTGGATGGATCCAGCAGGCTGTGGCTGCTTTAGCACAGCAGGTTGCGTTTAGAACCTGATGGGACTCATTACTCAGGTGAACTGAAGTCAGAACCCCTTGTAAATGATTTATATTCCCACAAATTGGGTAAAAATTGCCACAAATATCCTGATGTGGCCTCCAGCCATTTCTCTCGTGCTGTTTACAGGTCTCCATCCCTCATTCTTGCAGCTGCGAAACAATATTAGCATTTGTTGCCATTATCAGATATTAATGCGTTATGGAATCTTGATGGTCATGCAGTGCAGAATGCTGAGGTAACAGCGGGTCAGGCATCTCTGGACGACATGGGTAGGTGACGTTTCGGGTCAGGACCCATCCTCACACAAAACATCTTAAACTTTATAGAGAACAATCCACCATATAATGGGTGGAGCAAACATTTTTAGGGTGACACAGAGGCACAGCGGTAGACTTGATGCCTTACAGCGCCAGAGACCCGGGATCGATCCTCACTACGGGTGCTGTCTGTACAGAGTAGACATTCTCCCTATGACCACATGGGTTTTCTCCGGGTGCTCCGGTTTCCTCCCACTTTCGAAAGACATGGTTGGAAGGTTAATTATCTATTGTAAATGGTCCCTAGTGTGTAGGATGGTGCCAGTGTGTGGGGTGATCGATGGTCAGCGCAGACCTGGTGGGCCGAATGGCCTGTTTCTTCAATATATCTTTAAAGAGCTTCAAAGTCTAAAGAAAGAGGCCCTTCATCCAACCGAGTTTATGCTAATCCATTCTGTGTTGGCCCCACTTTCCTGTCAATTCATCCCACATTCCACCTCGCTTGCATTCCAGGAGGCAAATTGCAGTCTTTAGCTCGTGCAATGTGCAAACTCCAGAGGTCAGGATGGAATCCGGGTTGTTGGACTACTGAGGCAGCAGCACTACCAGCTGCACCACTGTGGCACCTATTGACGAGATGGATCCCATTTAGCTCTCCCATTCTTTCTTCTTTCCCCCCCCCCTCTGGGACTGTAGGAATTACCCTTGTGTGGAGGAAGGGAGTGACCTGGAGCTGGGCCCCTGCAATGCGGAAGAGTAAGGGGGGGGGGGGGGGGGGGGAATTGTCTCAATGAAACTGGCAATTGCCTGTGGTTAGAACAAAGGGATAGGGCGGTGGGCATTTAACAAAAAAATCCTCTGCTTTTGCGCATCACGTCTACAGAATCTTTCTACCCAGGCAGTGGCTGTTCAGTGCTTATTCAATTTTTTTTACCCATTAAATTGATATTGAAGCAGCAAAGATTGGAAATGCACAAGAGAATCTGTGGACAGGTTTGTTCCATCGATAGAAGGTGATTGACCCAAAGTGTCAATTCTGTCCCTGCCTCCACAAATGCTGCCCGACCTGATGCAGGCGTCCAGCATTTTCTTCAGATCTTTCTAATCCAGATCATTTGCTTTTTTTTTTCTTCTTTGCTTTTAGCAGTTGATGGCTCATTGGATCTCCAGGAATGTGAGGATCAGGCAGGGAAGTGGAGCATTGGTAGATGGATTGGATTGAAAAATACAGCATGGAAACAGGCCCTTCAGCCCACCGAGTGCACGCTGACCATTGATCACCCATTCACACTAGTTCTAGTTTATCCTACTTTTCCAATCTAATCACTGCACCCTAAGGGCAACAACTCATAGAGGCCAATTAACCTACAAACCTGCATGTCTTTGGGATCTGGGAGGGAACCAGAGCACCCGGAGGAAATTCATGTGGTCACAGGGAGAACGTACAAACTCCACACCAACAATACCTGTGGTCAGGATTGATCCCGGGTCTCTGGTGGTGTGAGGTAGCAGCTATACCACCTGTGCCACTGTGCTGTAGTTTCAGGGTAAATCAGAAAGGAATCGAAAAGAAAAATCACCTTTCTAATGAAGGCCTCATCTCATAATGTTGAAGGGTGTCATGAGGAATTGGAGCTTACCCAGGCAACCGTTTATAATGAGGTTACTATGGACCGATGTGCGCAAGACCGTTAGCTTTCCCTTCACCTGTACGGGCAACCTGTAGCAAGCTTCTTTGCAGGTCTCCCTCATCCTCGGACTGCATCTCCTTGGGGGAAGTATCAGGTTCCCACCATAGCTCTTGGCGAGACCACCACACTGCACAAACGACACCCATGAGCCTGCGATCCATTTCTCCCGGGATCACAATGGCTGGTGCCTTGGCTAACAAGTGGTGCAGACCTCCAACTCTCTCTAGGGTCCTCTCTGGAGCAGTGGCCCCATTTCCCATTCACCCTTCCCTTGCCCCACAAGGGAGCTCCCTCACCGCCATCCTCTCACCATGAAGTCCACAGACGGAAGCAATTAATTTTGGCTTTTGTTCTCTGTGCAGACACTAATTCGTGCCAGATGAATAAAACATTGCAGAATAAATTACAGCCGGTAGCTTCCGACCTGCTGTCTGAGTAACCACCAATTCAGTCTCTTCCACTGTAGTGAGAGCCTCCTTACTCTGACCTTAAAATGCAGCCAACACATTAGGACATCACTCGCTACAATCTGAAAGTGTAGGCGTTGTGTGATGAAGCTTGCTGTTCACTAAAAAGTTATAACCACCAATACATCGACTCAATGAAGTTGAAAGTCTTACAATTTTATATTTCTGGAAGCTAGCAAACCCTGTTATTTATCCCCGTTAGAGCATGGGTCCATTGATTTGAATGGAGTTCATGAAACTGCTCTTGAATGTCACCTCAACATAATGTATAAGGTTCAGCATGGCTCAAAGGCAGCTCCGTGGAGAAGCCTTCACAGGCAAGGAGTGAAATCGCGGTGTTACCAGTGGGTGTGTGTGTGGGTGCAACAGGGAAACCGAGGAGAGGGTTTCTCTTCGTGGGTTCTATTGGAACCGAGAGCTCGAGACATGAAGTGAGAGAGAAAGAGAGAATTACGGTGCGTGTTTTCCGACGTGGAACCGGGCTCTGAGGGAAAGATACGTCATGCTGGATGTCAATGGACTGCAACTCAAAGAATGGGTGACGAGAACTCCAGATGGGGCAGGATGTTGCAGGGGACAAGTTGTGAGCAACTTTGCAAGGTGTGAGTCATCAGGCAGGCCTTTCCTTCATATTGCATTGTCCACTGCAAGGGAAATGGAACAAATGAAAGAAGTGAAATAAAGCTGAAAGTATTTTCCACTTCTGCTAAGGGTGTGTTGCATCAGTAAGGATGATTTGATGAACCATCTCCTTTACCCAGCTCCCAGCTCTAATACACGTAATGCAGAAGATTCTTCATCAGTCTCTCGACAAGCAGCAAGTAGGTCCAGCTCCAGACTAGTCAGTATGTTCCTTTGTAAGGACCACAGTGGTGCAGCTGCTGAAAACCGTGACTGAGAGAGGGGCCCACGCCCGAGAACGTCAACTCGTCTGCTCTCTCCACGGATGCTGCCTGCCCCGCCGGGTATTTCCAGCATTTCCTTGGATAGTGAATTGAATTCGATCCGATCTGCGGACCAGACTGTGTGAACAGCGTAGAGCTTAACAACATGACCGAGAATGTACACAGGCGGGATTTACAAACTACATTTCTGCTTGATCCATCACACGATCCATGAATGCCTTCTGTTCTTCAAAAGCTGGATTTTTTTTCCGCAGAGGGATTCACCGGCTAATCGGCAATTGCGGCAAAGCCAAAGCTTGGTGTGGGATTGACTGAGCGGTCAGTACAGAGAACGGGTGGTCTGAGGAGAAAACAAAGACATTCCAATGCATTTCCACACAGCAGTAAGTAACTTCATAATCAAGTCCAACTATAACAGCAAATTTACAACAGAATTTACTCAGTTGTGATAAAGCATTAGCTCCAGTTCCCTCGCCACGGGTGCTGCCTGTCCAGCTGATTATTTCCAGCAATCTCTGTTTTTATTCCAGATTTCCAGCATCTGCAGTTATTTTATCCTTTTTGGAGCTTTTCAAATTCCTCACAGTAAGTGGATTTCAATCCGACTGTGAATAAAATATACTCATCAGCGATAGGAGGAGAATTGGGTCATTCGGCCCATCAAGTCTACTCCACCATTCAATCATGGCTTGTCTACCTCTCCCTCCTAACCCCATTCTCCTGCCTTCTCCCCATAACCCGTGACACCCGTACTAATCAAGAATCTATCCCTCTGCCTTAAAAATATCCACTGATTTAGCCACCACAGCCTTCTGTGGCAATGAAATCCACAGATTCACCACCCTCCGACTAAAGAAATTCCTCCTGATCTCCTTCTAAAGCTAAATATGAGTGGGAATATTCGAGGCCATCACTTCAGGCAAACATGGCCAGAAATGTGGGCGGACACCAATGAGCTAGTGAAATAGTTCTCACGATGAATTCTATTCCCATTTCCTTTGATCCTGGCCTAAGACCTCCAGGCTATGAGCTGTGAAAATTTACTATTTCAACAGGGATGCCAACACTCAACATGGGTACTCTAAGCCTATTTTCAAGGCAGGAATGGCATTAACAGCACATTAATACCTGGCTAAATCACCTAGAGATAAGGGGGTGCCCAGGACAGTCATAGACAAGTGACTGTAAAATAGCTTCGACAATCTGTTGCCGCAAGTCTAGGACAGGGGCAGTGGAGTTTACTCCATCCAATGAAGGCACAGCGAATTGATAATTAGAAACACACCTATTTATAGTTAACAGCATAAACAGGATATAGACCATCGGTTTAAACATAGCCTGGAGACTTGCATCTTGTTGGAGCACACTGTTGTTGGGGGTGTTAATCACAACCAGGTCAGGGCTGCAGAAATGGAGTCGCCCCCAATCCTAGGTGTTAGTCCGTGTAAAATTGACATCATAATCCAGTCTGGGAGTCGCACTGCACAGTTACACACCCCATGGCTTACTGAAGCTGTGGTGACCATCAAGCACCTGTACAGCATGGAAACAGGCCCTTCGGCCCAGCTCATCCATGCCAACCAAGATGTCCATCCACGCTAAGCCTGCATTTGGCCCATATCTCTTTCCTGTCCATGTATCTGTCCAAATCCAAATCTTTTGAACATTGTGATTGTACCTGCCTCTACCATATCCTCCGATAGGTCGCCCCACATATTCACTAACCCTGTAAGAAAAGGTGCCCCTCATGTTGGACTTTATTGTGTGCTGTGTTCTTTATTTTATTGTATGGCTGTATGCAAAAAAAAATTTCAGACCTCGGACTGACAATAAAGTGCCATCGTATCGTATCGTATGTCCGCTTTAAATCTTTGGTTTTGTCTGCCCTACCCTGGTGAAAAGACCGGCTATTTCCCATATCTCTGCCCATCATCAATAATAAGCTTCTGTAAGGTCACCCCACAGGTTCCTTCGCCCCTCTCACCTTAAAGCTATGTTCTCAAATCTTTGACATTTCGACCCTGGGAGAAAGGTTCTTCCCCATCTTTTTCTCCATACAACAGAGTAACTATATTACATGGACCGGGGCTGAGGGGAGTCCTGATAGAATTATAAGAGGCATAGATAGGGTAGACAGTCAGAACGTTTACCCCAGGGTGGAAATGCCAAACAATAGCAGGCAGAGCTTTAAAAAGGACAAATTCTAAAGGAGATGTGCGGGGTAAGGTTTTTTTACACAGAGAGTGATGAGTGCCTGGGACCCACTGCCAAGGATGGTGATGGAGGCAGATATGAGAGTGACATTTAAGAGGCTTCAATATAGGTACATGAATGTGCAGGGAACATGAAGGAAGATGGATCATGTGCAGACAGACATCGTGTTCAGCGCGGACATTGTGGGCTGAAGGGCCCTTCATGTCCTGTACTGTTCTATATTCCGTTCTCATAAATCCCACCCATTGCTCACCAGTGCCCCATGCCCCTCCTGCATTGTGGTGACCAACATGGCACCTTGTGCTCTGTCAGTACACCTTGGCTTCTAATCTTCTACCAGGATCTTCCTGCTCCACATTTGATCTGTCAACCTACACAGCAAAGACTCCTGGATGTCTTCTGACCACCTTATCCACCTGTAGGGTCCTGGTATGTTGAATTCATCACTTGGAATCATAGGGTCACAGTGTACGGAAGAAGGTCCTGCACCCATCAAGTCCATTCCAGGACCGCTGGGCTGCGCAGGGTGTTGAATGCATCCTCAATAAGGATTGTAACATAGTTGTATAGTAGTTTATTAAGGATATTTGTTTGTATTGTATTATGGTGTTGGGTTCTGGTTTGTTTTATTGTAGTGTAAATATTATTTTTTAATAATTGAATAAATATTTTGATTTTTTTTTAAAGTCCCTTTACCGCCCACTTATACCAATCCTACACTCATTCCATTTATTCTGCCCACGCTCCCGTCCATTCCCCCCAGATTTTCCCCTCACCTACACACTGGGGGGTAATTTACAGAGGCCCATTCACCCACCAATCCGCATGTCTTAGGGATGTGGGAGGAAACCGGAGCACCCACCTGGGTACAGAGATAACATGCAAACTCCACACAGTCAGGATCGAACCTGGGTATCTCACGCTATGAGCCAGCAGGCCCACTATGTCACTTTGCATTTGTTTGCAAAGCTTTTATACTTTGAAAAGATTTGGATATCAGGAAGAGACCAACAATGTGACATTATACTCGCAAGATCACATCACAGTTATAGAACGAGCATAGTTCGTATATAGAACAAACTATTGATTATACCCATTGAACAAGCTGCCAGAGGAGGTAGTTGAGGCAGGGACTATCGCAACATTTAAGAAACATTTAACATTTAAGAATATATAGGACAGGTTTAGATGGATATGGACCAAATTCAGGCAGGTGGGACGAGTGTAGATGGGACATGTTGGCTGGTGTGGGTAGGATGGGCCGAAGGGCCTGCAAGACTCTATGATTCTATCTATGACTCTATAACTCATCAATCTCAGGTCTACTTACTCTCCACGTAGCCATGTAGTGCTACCATCCGGGTCCGCTCGTGATGGCTGAACGCTTGGTAATGGAGCTCCTCGGGTAGGGACGGAGGGAGGCGCGACCGAGGGGGGCCAGGCTGACCCACGGCGTGCTGCGGCGTGTGCTTTTTGTGCCGTGCTCTGCAGTTTTGAAACCAGACCTGCGTGGGCAACAGATACAGTAAATCACACAGTGTACTGATACAGTATTATGGGCCAAACACAGGCAGACCAGGATGCCCCAACTGGTGATGATGGACCATCTTGATCGGCAATGAGCAACGTGCTGTGTGACCCTATGACTCTATCATAGCAGCCCATGCTGAGAGGCAGAGACAACCCCAGCAATCAATAACCTCTTCAAGGGGTGGACGCATCACAAGGTACACGAGAAGAACATTTCAACTCTAACACCCCTCTCAGTTACTCAAATGTAAGTAATTTAGATACGGTTTAACGTTAGGTTACAGTGAAAATTTTGTTTTGCATGCTGTCCAATCAGATCAGATATCTATACATAAATACACTAATGTTAAACTTAACTACAATATATAGAGCTATGGGTGAGGTACAGAGTGCAGGTTATGGTTCTCAGCTTTGTAGCACACCAGATCCATAGATAAAGTCCAATGCCCGCTATGGGATAGATGTGAATCTATCTTTATGACCCTAGTTTATGGGATGGTCATTCAGTGGTAGAATTGCAGTGCCAGAAACTCGGGTTTGATCCTGACTACGGGTGCTGTCTGTATGGAGTGTACGTTCTCCCTGTGACCGCTGCGTGGACGATAGTGCCAGCGTTTGGGGTGATCGCTGGTCGACGTGGACTCGGTGAGTCGATGGGCCTGTTTCCATGCTGTATCTCTAAAGTTTAATGCATCATAGCAGAGGGAAAGAAACTATTCCTGAGTCTGGTGGTTATCAATTGCAAACGCAGAGGCTTCTAATATCTGAGACAACTAATGCCATTTATTTGCATTAACCATTCAGCCCCTGAGACTTTTTTTTTCAATTCTGAGGATGAGCTGAGGCCCAACATCCATGGACACCACTGGTCAACAAACGCATACCAATCTCAGACTGAGCGCGAACAATGGCCCCGGCTTCAGCTGATTGGGGAACGTGTGCGGACGTGGCGTCAAAGGACGAGAAGCCGAAGCAAAAAAGTGGAAGCCAAATAAACGAAAGCGTACAAAGCCGAAACGCCAACTAACCGAAAGGCCGTGTTTGCCTACAAGCCAACTGACTGAATGGCCGCTCAACAGAAAAGTCAAATAACGGACATGACATCGCCGTGGGGGCGGGACTTGTCAGCGATTGGTCCAGGTCCCCGCGTCCGTCACCTCACTGGCCGGTGGAGACGGGAGGATGGCGGTCATTTTCCCACACATGCCATAGGTGACTGGACACTCTGAACCCGAGCACCAAGTTGTAAGCGGCCGAAGGAACGCATTCCACGGGACGCTGTGAGGCAGCAACACTACGGCCACCTTTCTGCCCTTCTCGCGCTAGACTGGGCTTGTTGTGCTTACAATCCTGACTTGAAGCCCTGGTGACCTTTGAGCAAGTGAATCTGCAGGAGGAATGGAAAACTGCTGGCCGCTCCTGGATTCAGGCTGTAGTAGCTCGGTCCATCACGGGCACAGCCCTCCCCACCACCGACAGCATCTACATGAGGCACTGCCTCAGTCATCATTCATGCCCACCACCCGGGCCATGCCCTCTTCTTACCAAGCTCCGCTCTATGATCTGTGCTTCTTACTGCTACCGTCCCTATCCTCCAGCTTCAGGAACAGCTTTCCCATAATCATCAGCTTAGAAACATAGAAACATAGAAAATAGGTGCAGGAGGAGGCCATTCGGCCCTTCGAGCCAGCACTGCCATTCATTGCGATCATGGCTGATCGTCCCTAGTCAATAACCCGTGCCTGCCTTCTCCCTTATCCCTTGACTTCACTAGCCCGTAGAGCTCTATCTAACTCTCTCTTAAATCCATCCAGTGATTTGGCCTCCACTGCCCTCTGTGGCAGGGAATTCCACAAATTCACAACTCTCTGGGTGAAAAAGTTTTTTCTCACCTCAGTCTTAAATGGCCTCCCCTTTATTCTAAGACCGTGGCCCCTGGTTCTGGACTCGCCCAACATTGGGAACATTTTTCCTGCATCTAGCTTGTCCAGTCCTTTTATAATTGTATATGTTTCTATAAGATCCCCCCTCATCCTTGTAAACTCCAGTGAATACAAGCCTAGTCTTTTCAATCTTTCCTCATGTGACAGTCCCGCCATCCCAGGGATCAATCTCGTGAACCCACGCTGCACTGCCTCAATCACAAGGATGTCCTTCCTCAAATTAGGAGACCAAAACTGTACGCAATACACCAGATGTGGTCTCACCAGAGCCCCATACAAATGCAGAAGAACCTCTTTACTCCTGTACTGAAATCCTCTTGTTATGAAGGCCAACATTCCATTAGCTTTCTTCACTGCCTGCTGTACCTGCACGGCAACTTTCAGTGACCGGTGTACAAGGACACCCAGGTCTCGCTGTACCTCCCCCTTACCTAACCTAACCCCATTGAGATAATAATCTGCCCTCTTATTTTTGCCACCAAAGTGGATAACCTCACATTTATCTATATTATACTGCATCTGCCCACTCTCTCAGCCTGTCCAGGTCACCCTGCAACCTCCTAACATCCTCTTCCCAGTTCACACTGCCACCCAACTTTGTGTCATCCACAAACCTGCTAGTGTTGCTCCTAATTCCCTCTTCAAAATCATTAATATATATGGTAAACAGTTGCGGCCCCAACACCGAGCCTTGTGGCACACCACTCGCCACTGCCTGCCACTATGAAAAGGACCCGTTCACTCCTACTCTTTGCTTCCTGTCTGCCAACCAATTTTCTATCCATGTCAACACCCTACCCCCAATACCATGTGCTCTAATTTTAGTCACCAGTCTCCCGTGCGGGACCTTATCAAAGGCTTTCTGAAAGTCTAGATACATTACATCCACTGGCACCCCTTCATCCATTTTGCTTGTCACATCCTCAAAAAATTCCACAAGATTAGTCAAGCATGATTTTCTTTTCATAAATCCATGCTGACTTGGACTAATCCTTTTACTGCTATCCAAATGCCCCATTATTACCTCTTTAATAATTGACTCCAGCATCTTTCCCGCCACCGAAGTCAGGCTAACTGGTCTGTAATTCCCCGTTTTCTCTCTCGCTCCTTTCTTGAAAAGTGGGATAGCATTAGCTATCCTCCAATCCACAGTAACTGTTCCTGAATCTATTGATCATTGGAAAATGATCACCAATGCGTCCACGATTTCTTGAGCCACTTCCCTGAGGACCCTGGGATGCAGTCCATCAGGTCCGGGGATTTATCATCCTTCAGTCCCATTAGCCTACCCAATACTATTTCTCGCCTAATGAAAATTTATTTCAGTATAGGTGCCTTGTGAGACCACACCTGGTGTATTGTGTGCAGTTTTGGTCTCCAAATTTGAGGAAGGACATTTACAAGGTTAATTCGCGAGATGGCAGGACTGTCATATGCTGAGAGAATGGAGCGGCTGGGCTTGTACACTCTGGAGTTTAGAAGGATGAGACGGGGTCTTATTGAAACATATAAGATTATTAAGGGTTTGGACACGCTAGAGGCAGGAAACATATTCCCGATGTTGGGGGAGTCCAGAACCAGGGGCCGCAGTTTTAGAATAAGGGGCAAGCCATTAGAACAGAGATGAGGAAACACTTTTTCTCACAGAGTTGTGAGTCTGTGGAATTCTCTGCCTCAGAGAGGGGTGGAGGCTGATTCTCTGGATACTTTCAAGAGAGAGCTAAATAGGGCTCTTAAAGATAGCGGAGTCAGGGGATATGGGGCACTGATTGGGGATGATCAGCCATGATCACATTGAATGGTGGTGCTGGCTCGAAGGGCCGAATGGCCTACTCCTGCACCTATTGTCTATTGTCTACTCTTGTAATTCCACATAAAGACCAGGTCTGTTGCCCGGAAGATGGGAATTACTTCCCAACGCGTAGCAAGCAGATACAATGATATCAACAGGCCTGTTTGTCTGAAGAAACGTTGCCTATCTCCTTCGCTCCATAGATGCTGCTGCACCCGCTGAGGTTCTCCAGCACTTTACCCACTATATTTCCTCCTGGTCTATTGGCTCCTACCTTGTGTCTGCCTCCCATCATTCTATATTCTGAAAGCTGTACAACATACAAGGTGATCCAAAGAGTGGGCTTGATTGAAGTTGCTGGCGACGATGAACAGGGCTGCCTCAGGAGAGTTGACAACCAAGTATAATTTGTCCAGTGCCATGTTGACTTGGTGTTGGGTTGGCGTGTTAACCGCCAACAAGATGGCAGAGGTGAAATGCATCGGTAGATGGAAGGGTGGACATTTTATGATCAGGTGTTGCCGGTCAGGAAAGCAGAATTAAACTGAGATGAGTTGCACCGTCACATCAGTGCAACACAAAGCCTTGACCAAACAGCAGACAGCGTTGCTTTCCCCTTGCCTAAGGATTCCATAGAGTCCATACAATCCTCGGGTTATGCAGCAGGGTCAGGGGTGAGCCGTGATCGCTCCCTGATCTCCCTTTGAAGCGGTAACCTTCTCCTCAGCTCCTCGACTGAATGTTAGCAACAAGTGTGCTGGCGGTGAGGGTGGGGGGGCCGAGGACGGTGGCTGGGGTGGGCCTGAACACCGTGTTACTTTCCACTGCTCCTGGGCACCCCTCTCCCCTGCTGCCTCGTCTAGTTTGTACTCTCAGCTGAGCCGGTAACATCAGTAATTCTGAGTACCTTTGATATAGCAGTGACTGACAGAGGACGTACAGATTTAGAACTACTGACTCGGTGCTGGGATGGATGGGTAGCGAGGAGGAACGATCATAATATCGCGATAGATATCCAGTCCCAGCTTGGGATGAGATGACTAGAAGGATAGAGGAAAGTTCTTCAGGTGCACAGGTGCATAGATGCACTGAGTGTCCTGCCCAGAGTAGGGGAATCGATGACCAGAGGACATGGGTTCTAGGTGAAGGGGAAAAGATTTAATAGGAATCTGAGGGGTAACTTTTTCACACAAAGGGTGGTATGTATGGAACAAGCTGGCAGAGGAGGTAGTTGAGTTGGACTATCCCAATGTTCAAGAAACAGTTAGACAGGTACATGGATAGGACAAGTTTGAAGGGATAAGGACCAAGCACCGGCAGGTGGGACTAGTGTAGCTGGGACATGTTGGCCGGTGTGGGCAAGTTGGGCCAACGGGCCTGTTTCTAGACCCCAGGAGGATATGCAAACCCCCTCATCCGTCATTGACTCCTAGGGATCTCTGGCCCACCCCTACCCCTTGGATGAGCGCACTGCCCACCCACACCACCGAGTCCCAGAGGCCCCCCAGCATCACCTGCCTTACTCGTGCCAACATCTGTGGCTCCCAATTTGGCCTCATCAGTCACCACAGACACAAAGTGGAATCAAGGCACCCTTGACCTACAGGGACGGCCTGACTCGGCATCTTCAATGGTTATCCTGCTATTTATTTTGTCAGTCACACAGCACCAGGGCTGCCAACTCTCACGCTTTGAGCGTGAGAATCACGCATTTGAAGAAACTCTCACGCCCTCACGCTGATCAGAAATGTCTCACGCTCTGTGGTGAGAAATTCTGTGATCAACGAAAAATTCAAACCTCAGATAAACTGCATGGTCCACGGGTGTTGGAGAGCCGGGGCTGAGGGAGGGATGGAAGCAGATGTAGCGGCGGGAACAGATGTGGACGGAAAGCCCGGGCTGCCGAGTGTTTGTAGGGGACAGATGCCGCGAACGGGGCCTGCGAGTCGCTCACTGCAGCTCCAGCCATGGAGCAGCCTCAGTGCAAGAGTCCCGGGCCGATCGGAGGCGTCGGAAGCGTTGCACCGCTGCCGCGAGAGTCTCTGTGCCGATGGGACAGAGACTCTCAAAGGGAGGTGGAGAGAGAGGGGAAGGAGACAGTGGGGAGAGAGGGGTTGAGAGGAGAGAGAGGGGAGAGGCGGCGGGGGGGGGGGGGGTGAATGGGGCGAGAGAAGAGAAAGAGAGGGTGAGGGGAGAAAGTGAGGTGGGGAGGGGGGAAGAGAGAGAGAGAGAGAGGCGAGAGGGAAGAAAGAGGGAAGAGGGAGGGGGTGAAGAGGGTAGGAGAGAATGGGAGAGAGGGGGGAACAGAGAGAGAGAGGGGGAAGGGGGAAAGAAATAGGGGAGAGTGAGGTGGGGGAGAGAGGAGGCGAGAGAGGGTGGGGGAAGAGAGAGAAGAGCGAGAGAGAGAGAGTGTGGAGAGAGAGTTAGGGGAAAGAGGTGAGGGGAAGGGGAGAGAGAGGGGGAGAGTGATGGGGAGAGCGGGGAGAGAGAGGGAAAGAGCGAGAGGGGGAGAGAGGAGAGGGAAGGGGGAGAGAGAGGGAGAGAGAGAGGGAGAGAGAGAGGGGGAGAGAGAGAGGGGTGAGAGGGGGAGAGAGAGAGGGATGAGAGTGAGGTGGGAGGGAGAGAGGGGAGAGAAAGAGGTGGAGAGAGAGAGAGAGCGAGGGACAGAGGAGAGAGAGGGGGGAAGAGAGAGAGGGGGAGGGAGAGAGAGAGGCAGGGCTGCCAACTCCCTTGCACTGAGCGTGAGAATCACGCATTTCGTCAAATTCTCACGCAGATCACAAATTTCTCACGCTCTGTCGTGAGAAATTCTGTGATCAACGAAAATTTCAAAATTCATATCAACTGCATGGGCCATGGGAGTTGGAAGCAGAAGCAGCGACGGGGACAGATTCATTCGGGGAGCGGGGCTAGCGAGTGTTTTCCGGGCTGGCGAGTCGCTCACTGCAGCTCCGGCCATGGAGCAGCCTCAGTGCAAGGCGTCGGAAGCGTTGCGCCGCTGCCGTGAGTGTCTCTGTGCCAAATTCGCCCAGGTGACCGGCATGGATCAGGCTGCGGTTCCGTGCATCCTGGAGGACAATTCCGTGCATCCTGGAGGACAACCAGTGGCTGCTGGAAGTAAGCACCAGGCACTGGGTAGAAACGGTGGAAGATAGTGGACTTCAAATGGGGGTGGTTGGAGAAAGCATCCTGCTTGCCTGCTAGATTTTCACTTACTGTAACTGCAGGAAAAATGTTCCCGATGTTGGGGGAGTTCAGAACTAGGGGTCACAGTTTAAGAATAAAGGGATGGGGGGGTAGTTAGAACTGAGATGAGGACAAACAAAGAGTTGTGAATCTGTGGAATTCTCTGCCACAGAAGGCAGTGCAGACCAATTCACTGGATGTTTTCAAGAAAGAGTTACATTTAGCTCACAAAATCAAGGGATATGGGGAATAAACAGGAAAGAGGTACTGATTCTCGATTAATAGCCATGATCATATTGATTAGCAGTGCTTGCTCGAAGGGCCGATGGCCTATTCCTTCACCTATTTTCTAAGTTTCTATGCTTGAGTATATGGCAATAAAACTCAATCACTTGATTTTGAAGCATTCATGCATGGTGGAGGTATAATGTGGTCATAGAGTGATACAGTGTGAAAACAGGCCCTTCAGCACACCTTGCCCACACCCGCCAACATGTCCCAGCTGCGCTACCTGCTTTTGGTCCATACCTCCAAACCCGTCCTATCCATGTATCAGTCTAACTGTTTCTTAAATGTTGGGATGGTCCCTGCCTCAAATACCTCCTCTGGCAGCTTGTTCCAAACACCCACCACCCTTGGTGTGGATAAAGTTACCCCTTAAAAAGTTACCTCTTAAAAATACTTCATACAAAAAACATTTAAATCATACTTCCACATTGCACTGAAACATGATTTTAATACATCGCATTTCAAAAAGTTCCTACCCTGGGAGGGGGGACACCCTTCTTTCACACCCTCTCCCCACTCCGTTGCTCCACTCCCTCACCAGGAACCGCCAAGGCCAGTGATCAGTGATCGCTCAGCCTCCCCACTTTCAAAAACGCTCCGCGGCCCCTGGTTCAGATGGAGAACACTGCCGGATGTGAGCGGGGAACTGAGGCCAGTTGTCCATGATGTTTGGATCCCAATGCTCAGCACTTCATGTTTTGGAGTTGGCTAATGTTATTGATTTGTAATTAGCCTGATGACTTCAGGACAGTTTGTTACGAAAATGAAAGAAATGGTATCAGAATACTTATACAGCTGAGTGAGTTTAGTTTTATGGATGGGAATTGTGTTCAACCAATTGATGACTTCTTTGACAAAGTGACTACCACGTTAGATAACAAGGAAGCCAATGCATGTCACAAATTTTGTTATCCATAATTTGGTCTGTGAAGTGCCCCATAAAGGATTACTGCATTAGCTAAGCACCTGTGGACTTGGACATAATAGGTTAAGTCCAGGGGGTCAGATATGGGGCTTTATGTGTGGGCCAGATATATTGTCAGTGCAAAGGGGCTAGGAGCAAGGCCAAGTGTGCATCCAGAGTCAAGGTCTGGAATAGTACTAGGTGTGCAGTCAAAGCTGGGACCAGGGGTGTGTTCAGCACTGGGAACCGAAGCAGCTATGATCAGTGTAGAATAGGGGGCCAGGTGTAGGACTGGACTCGGGGTCATGAATGAGAGAAGGTATGCAACTGGAGTCACTCTAACCTTATTCATAGCTAATCCAATTTAAAGCATATATATTGCATTCATGTGTAAGTTAAAAGACTCGCTACAGTATGCACCATATTACACAATTTCAAGCAGAAAAATGCAAACGTTTCGTACCAATGGGAGGGGGGATAACACTCTCCCACCCCCCCCCCCCCCCACCCCCCCCCCCACCCCCCACACTACGCTACGCTCCCTCGGGCTTGGTCTCGCAATTTCTCACTCCCAACTCTCAATGTTGGCAGCCCTGCAGCACAGAAACTGGCCCTTCGGCCAACCAAATCCATACTGTCCATCAAGCATCCTTTTACACTGATCCCATTTAATTCTCCCTGCATTCCCATCAACTCTCCCAGATTCCAACCTGCACGTCTTTGGGATGTGGGAGAAAACTGAACAACACGGTGGAAAAACCAAACGCTGTCACGGGGGGGAACGTGCAAACTCCACACTGATAGCACATGAAGTCGGTATCGAACCTGGGTCAAAGAGACTGGGAGACAACCACTCTTCCACCTGCATCACTGGGCCATCCTCTCGATATCAATCTGAAACGTTTCCTCTGTTTCTCTCCCCACAGATGCTGCTCATCCTGTAGTGTAGCCCCAGCATTCACCGTTCATATTTATTAAGTGGATCTCTGTAGTCCAAAATGTTTGTCCAAATTTTGGGAGGCACAGTGACACAGCAAGTAGAACTGCCACCTCACAATGCCACAGACCGGGTTCAATCCTGACCTCCGTGTGGAGTTTGCACGTTCTCCCTGTGACACAGTGTGGGTTTCCTCCGTGTGCTTCAGTGTCGTCCCAATCCCTCAGGCATATGGGTTCATAGGTTAATTGGCCTCTGCAAATTGTCCCCAGTGTGTAAGCACTAGATGAGAAAGGATTAGCATAGAACAAGTGTGAAAGGGTGATTGAAGGTCGGCGAGGGCTGAGCGGCCGGTTTCCATGCTGTATCTGTCAACCAATTCAATCAATGCTGTCTCTTGTGTTTCTCTCCATGTCTCTTGTTTATGTCCATATTGGGGGAGTCCAGAACCAGGGGGGCCACAGTTTAAGAATAGCGGGTATGCCATTTAGAACGGAGATGAGGAAAAACTTTTTTACCCAGACAGTTGTGAATCCATGGAACCCGTGGAAGGCAGCGGAGGCCAATTCTCTGGATGCTTTCAAGAGAGAGTTAGATAGAGCTCTTAAAGATAGTGGAGTCAGGGGATATGGTGAGAAGGCAGGAACAGGGTACTGAATGTGGATGATCAGCCATGATTACAGTGAATGGAGGTGCTACTCCTGCACCTATTGTCTATCGTCTATTGTTTGCACTAATATCCAAAGATCTGTCAATATCTGTCTTGTATGTACCCAGTGACCAAGCCTGCTCAGGATAACATAGAACTAGCGTGAAGGGGTGATCAATGGTGAGCCTGGACTCGATGGGCCAAAGGGCTTGTTTCCACACTGTAAATCTGCACATTAATATGCGCCGAGTTATTTGCCAGCCTGTCTGGCGGCCAGCGATGCACCCGTTATTATGTTAAGAGTAGCGGTACCTGAATAACGCGCCTGCTCAGACCAGTCATGTCGGCCAGCTTCTGGAGCGTCTGTGCATCGGGGTTGTTGTCCTGTGCAAACTGTGCCTGCATCACCTGCACACAGAGAGGGAGAGAGGTACCGTCAGCAAAGGCAGCGGCAGCAGGACCAATTACCCACTGGAGGGAAAGTCAGCCCTCCCCTCCCCTCCTTCCCCCTTTCTCCACCCAAGTCATTTAACCAGTTCCACAGTTCACCACATTGTATCCCCCTTGATATCACATCTTCCCTAGCCAGCAATGGGCCTCCGCAGGGAACCACCCAGCCTGAGGTCATCTGTTGCCGACTCTGATCTACCCAGGTCTTTTCTCGCCTACTGTTCTCTTTCCACCCTCCCAGAATGCAGTCCCGACCCGGAAACATCATGGTATCTGATCAGTGTCTTCGAACTGTTGGATTTCCAAACCATTGGATTTCCAATCTATTTAATTTCTGAACCATTGGAATTCTAAACTATTGGATTCCCAAACATCAGATTCCCAAACATCAGATTCCCAAACATCAGATTCCCAAACATCAGATTCCCAAACATCAGATTCCCAAACCATCAGATTCCCAAACCATCAGATTCCCAAACATCAGATTCCCAAACCATCAGATTCCCAAACCATCAGATTCCCAAACCATCAGATTCCCAAACCATCAGATTCCCAAACCATCAGATTCCCAAACATCAGATTCCCAAACATCAGATTCCCAAACATCAGATTCCCAAACATCAGATTCCCAAACATCAGATTCCCAAACCATCAGATTCCCAAACCATCAGATGGCGAATTGCCAGTTTTACATGCAATCACAAGGGCTGGTCTGGCAGTGCCAGGTGGTGGTGCCATTGACTGGGTGAGGGTCAGGGGGTCACAGTCCCTGCCGCAATGCTACCTGTAATTGTTCCGCGGTGAAGGAGGTCCGTGCTCGCTTCGCCGGCTTGGGGTGACTGTCCTGGTCCGAAGGTACAGCTCCCTCCAGGCTCAGCCCGTTACCTGCATCACAAACACAAGCACATCACCAACTCAGTCACCTCACATCCACAGGCACCCGGGCGAAGGTACAGGAGTCAGAGAACCAGAAGACGTTTATAGATGAATCGGCCTCTATGAATTGTACCATGTGTTGGGAGTGGATGAGAAAGTGGGATAACATAGTAAGATGGAACATGGTGGCGCAGACTCGGTGGGCCAAAGGGCTTGTTTCCATGCTGTATCTCTAAACTAAAATCAATGGTGCCGTGTATCACACAGAGGTGGAGCAAACATTTAGAGTTATAATCATACATTCATACAACGTGGAAACAGGCCCAACTTGTCCACAATGACCAACATAACCCATCAACACTAGTCGCGCCTGTCTGCGTTTGGGCCATATCGCTTAAACCTGCTCACCCCATTGCAGGAAGGATGTGGAGCCGTTGGCGAGGGTGCAGAAGAGGATTACCAAAATGGAGGGTCTGTAGAAGGGTCCCGACCCAAAACATCACCTATCCGTGTTCTCCAGAGATACTGCCTGACCCGCTGAGTTACTCCAGCACTTAGTCCTTTCATTTGAACCAGCATCTGCAGATCCTTGTTTCTACACATGACCAGATTAGAGAGTACAAACTGTGAGTTGGACAAAGTTGGATTGTTTTCTCTGGAACGTTGGAGGTTGACGGGAGACCTGATAGAAGTATACACATTTATGGGAGGCAGAGATTGGAAATTTTGTCCCAGAGTGGATTTAGGCGAGAGGGGCATGGTTTAAAAGAGTTGTGCAGGGTGTGGCGTCAGCTGATACACAGACCACTGTGGTCGAACACTGGTCAGCAGCTACGAAGGCTGTCGCGTGACGTCAGGGGCTAAGGGGAGTGTCCTGCTACATAAGCATATCTCACCTTGAGATCACCCCAGTCAACAGGTAGCTGAGCTCGAGACAACACCCTCGCTCAGCCACAGCAGCAATGAGAATTATATTAGTAGACCAAACTTACATGTTATACCTGAATAAAGCAACTGTTTATTCACCACCTTTGGTGCCGCTACAAGGGCAAGTTTTTTTTTTAAGCACAGAGAGTGGTGGGCACCTAGATCGAGCCGCCAGGGGTGGCGATGGAGGCAGATACGATAGTGCATTTTAAAGGCTTTGAGACAAACACGTGGATATGCGGGGATATCAATCAGGTGCAGGCAGAGGGGATTCGTTTAACTTGGAATGGTGTTTGGCACGAGCATTGTGGGCCAAAGGACCTGTCCCGATGCTGTACTGATCTATGTTCAGATAAAGAGCCACAATATTTACAAACAAGTGTGGCTTTGGATTTTGGTTATTATAATCTTAACTCACTCAATAACTGCGGTGACTGCCATTAAATAATTCTCAGACTCGCTGCCTGGTAAATGGTGCTTGCAGCAGCCCTGACTCTAGCTGTGCATTGGATCTTAACATACCACCAATTGTCCTGGAAACAATTTGCAACCTAAATTTATAAAATCTTTTAATTGAAATAATCACGGACTTTATTGCTGCCTTTTATCTTTCGCTTTCGCTGAAGTTTATTGAATTAGGAAAAAAATGAAAAGAAATTAATGGCACTAATTGGCCAAATAAAGAACAGAATGTCACACTGAACCTTTGTGAAATGTGTAGGTTTATTTAATGTGGGGCTGGCTGTTTACTTCAACTGGCTATCTTTTGTTTTGCCAAGAGTCATAGAGTCATACAGCAATGAAACGGGCCCTTCGGCCCGACTTGCCCATGCCAACCACGATGCAGCATCCACACTAGTCCCACCTACCTGTGTTTGACAGTATCTCTTTATGAAGGGAGCTGAACTTTTCCTATCCATGTACCTGTCCAAATATCTTTTACATTTTGTTATAGTACCTGCCTCAACTGCCTCCTTTGGAAACTCATTCCATATACCCACCACCCTTTTTTGTTTTGTTTAGTTTAGTTTAGAAATACAGCGCAGAAACAGGCCACCGGGTCCGCGCCGGCCAGCGATCCCCGCACTGTTCTACACCCACGGGACAATTTACATTTCTACAAGCCAATTAAACTATAAACCTGTACGTCTTTGGAGTGTGGGAGGAAACCGAAGATCTCGGAGACAACCCACGCAGGTCACGGGGGAGAACGTAAAACTCCATAGCACCCGTAGTCGGGATCGAACCCGGGTCTCCGCCGCTGCAGGCGCTGTAAGGCAGCAACTCTACCGCTGCGCCATCATGCCACCCCTCTCGGTAAAAAAATCGCCACTCAGGTTCCTATTAAATCTTTCCCCTTTCACCTTAAACCTATGTCCTCTGGTTCTTGAACCCCCCGTATTCTGGGTCAAAGATTACATCTCCCCTACCCATTCCCTTCATGATCTTATACACCTCCACAGGTCCACGCCTCGTCCTCCTGCTCCATAGAATAAATTCATCACCTATTCCTTCTCTCCAGGGGTGCTGCCTATCCCACCGAGTTACTCCATTTTTGGTCTAATTTTGGTGTAAACCGGCATCTGCAGTTCCTTCCCACACATTCTATACTCTGACTGTTGAAAGCATTCTTGACTAACATATCTACCTGAGGTTCCACTCTCACAGAGCTATATAATTGGACTCCTCCATCGATCTGCTCCACAATCCTTTAGGACCGAGATGAGAAGGACTTTTTTCACACAGAGAGTGGTGGGTCTCTGGAACTCTCTGCCACAGAGGGTAGTTGAGGCCAGTTCATTGGCTATATTTAAGAGGGAGTTAGATGTGGCCCTTGTGGCTAAGGGGATCAGAGGGTATGGAGAGAAGGCAGGTACAGGATACTGAGTTGGATGATCAGCCATGATCATATTGAATGGCGGTGCAGGCTCGAAGGGCCGAATGGCCTACTCCTGCATCTAATTTCTATGATTCTATGTTTCTATGTTTCTATATCCAATTCTGTAAGAGTTTAATAAAGATGTGTTGTATCTTCAAATGTGTACGAGTCCTGTAATTACAATTATATACACGTTTTTTCTGGACAGCGATGCATTGGATTTAATTCGGGACAATTCAATTTGGGTCTTATGTTTTGAATTAAACTTAAATTAATCTTAAGTAGAGAGAGTAGAATGTAAAGGGTAAAATAATCCACTGCTGTGCCTCCAGCCTGTTCCAATATCTCTGGGGAATATGTGCAAAAGGGCAGCACACATTGTGAATTAAACTCGGCGGTCTGCATGAGGCTGCAAGGAGCAGCGTCTATCTTAGACTCCCCTGGCATTTTGCCTCCAATTGCAATTGCACAGTTACATTATTGTCATCGGGCACCAGTTATGAGAAGTGCAACAGCATTCCTGAGTTTGAATTTAGTTTGTTGTCATGTGTACTGAGGTAAAATGAAAAGCTTTTGTTGCGTGCTAACCAGTCAGTGGAACGGCAATGCATTATTACAATCGAGCCACCAACAGTGTACATATACATTATAAAGGGAATCATATGAATAATGTTCAGTGCCAGATAAAGTCTAGTAAAACTTGAGGGCCTCCAATGAGTTCGATAGTGGTTGAGGATTATTCTCTATTTGTTGGGAGGATGGTTCAGTTGCCTGATAAAAGCTGGGGTGTAACAACTGTCCCTGAATCTGGATATTGATGTAGAATCTGCATCTGATATACCAAAGATGGACACAAAGTGATGGAGTAACTCAGAGGGTCAGGCAGCACATCTGGAGAAAAAGGGAAGGGTGACGTTTCGGGATCGGGCCCCTTCCTCGGTCTCAAAGAAAGGTCCCCCGTCCCTTTTTCTCCGGAGATGCTGCCTGGCCCGGCTGGGTAACTCCAGCATCTTGTGTCTGTCGTTTCTGCAACAGGTTTCCTAGCTTGGGCTCAAAGCAGTGCCTTTCAGAAGGGGATCGAATGTGGAGAGGTGTGGGAGGGATCACGTTTCAAGATGAATGTGTCTGTGGTCAGAGACCCTGGCCAACGCGTCTCCATGGCCATGACGCTGGAGAAATATTTGGCGAATGTGGGCTGCTTTTCGCTTCGGTTCTGTTCGAACAGTGTGTGCTTCTATTTGTGAACACAAGACCTCCTTTCTGTTGACTTGATTCCCCCCCCCCCCCCATTTTCTTCCCTGAAGGACTTTTGACTCCTGTCAACTTCTCCCCAGTGGGATCGCTGACAGTGTGGACTCTTGCGTGACTCCAGCACTAACGCTGCTCCGGGCTGAAGTGTGAAAGGAAATGCATGGGAGAGGTTTAGAACTGAGATACTCTGTTAGCTTGTATTCCCTCTTGCGATGCCTCCAAAACATAAATCTTTTCTTTTTTGATATTCACAGGATCTTGGCCACTGAGCCAGCAGCCGCACCTCCTCCACTGCTCAATGTGCTGCTGCTGTTGTTGTGCGGGCCTCCTAGTCCGAGGGTAGGATTCACATGCACTCCCCTATCAAAGTTCGAGCCAACCTCAGTGGAATCGGGGAAGGGGCGGGAGTTAAAGCAGCCTCGAAGCCTCCAGAACGAGGATGGAGTTAATCATGGAGAATTCCCAATCCCGAGGACAATCCACCGGGTATGGCGTACATCACATCACATGGAGAACAGCACAGCACAGGAACAGACTCTTCAGCCCACAATGTCCGTGTAGAACATGATGCCAAGTTAAACTAATTTTCTCTGCCTGCATATGATCCATATCTCTACATTCCCTGCATATCCATGTGCCTATCTAAATGCCTTTTAAACACCACCATTGTATCTGCCTCCACCACCACCCCGGGCAGCGTGTTCTAGGCACCCTTCACTCTGTGTTAAAAGGCTTGCTCCGCACATCTCCTTTAAAAAGATCCCCCTCTCGCCTTAAAGCTACACCATCTTCGACACATAGGGTGGCACAGTGGTGCAGCAGTAGAGTTGCTGCCTTGCAATGCCAGAGACCCAGGTTCGATCCTGACTAAGGGTGCTGTCGGTACGGAATTTGTATGTTCTCCCGGTGACCACGTGGGTTTTCTCCAGGTGCTCTGGTTTCCTCCCACGTTTAAAAGACGTGCAGGTTTGCAGGTTAAATGGCTTTTGCAAGTTGTCCCTAGTGTGTAGGACAGAACTAGTGTACGGGAATGGTTGGTCGGCGCGGGCTCGGTGGGCCAAAGGGTCTGCTTCCAATACGTATATCTAAACTAAACCTTTGCCTGCATGTGACCCATATCCCTCCATTCCCTGTATATCCATGCCCATATTGTATCTGCCTCCACCACCACTCATAGCATTGCATTCCAGGAACCCACCACTCTGTGTAAAAACCTGCCCGACACTCTGCTCCATCAAGCTCCCTCGGGTCTTATATTTCTCAGTGTGGTCACCACTCATTTTCCTAAATTCCAAAGAATACAGATCTAATTTCTTTAGATTCTTTAGATAGAATATTTAGACATTAGCCCAGTGATTCACTTTTGGGATCTTTCCAAAGCTCAGTTTTTTGAATGCACAGAACTCCAAGCGTAGCCTCAAAATTGCCATGTACATTTTTAACAAAACTGTCTGCCAAAGTCGCTGCATCACGGTGTCAGAAATTCCTGACCTCAGTTGCTCTCTGTGCGGAATTCTCACATTCTCCCTGTGACTGCGTGGGTTTCCTCCAGGTGCTCCGGTTTCCTCCCACATCCCAAAGATGTGCTAGTTTGTAAGTTGATTGGCCCTAGTGTGTAAGGAGTGGATAAGAAAGTGGGATAACATAGAACTGAGGAGGAATTTCTTTAGTCAGAGGGTGGTGAACCTGTGAACATCATTGCCACAGAAAGCTGCGGAGGCTGTGAAGTCAATGGATATTTCCAAGGCAGATATTGATAGATTCGTGATTAGTGTGGGTGTCAGGGATTATGGGGAGGAGGCTGGAAGATGGGATTTTAGAGGGAAAGATTGAATGGCGGACTAGACATGATGGGCCGAATGGCCTAATTCTGCTCCTATTACATGAATTTAAGAACTAGTTGAACGGTCGATGGTCGGCATGGACTCAATGGGATGAAGGGCCTGTTTCCATGATGTATCTCTGAATGAAACTATCTCTAAAGTCCAATGCGAGGTCCTCTCAGCGGGTGCAGCAGCATCTAAGGAGCGAAGGAGATAGGCGACGTTTCGGGTCGAGACCCTTCTTCAGACTGGTCAGGGATCAGGGAAACGAGAGATATGCTGAGTTTCTCCAGCTTTTTGTGTAACCCTCTAAAGTCCAACACACGTACAGGAAAGGGCAGCATATCCCATGCCTTCTTAACCACTCGCGTCACCTGACTGCGAATCTTGGTATTTTCTACATGAGACCATCAAGACATGCCATCAAGATATACCATCAAAAGGGTGGCACAGAGGCACTGCGGTAGACTTGCTGCATTACAGCGCCAGAGACCCGGGTTCCATCCTGACTGCGGGTGCTGTCCATATGGAGTTTGCACGTTCTCCCCGTGACGGCGTGGGTTTTCTCCGAGATCTTTGGTTTCCTCCCACACTCCAAAGATGTGCAGGTATGTAGGTTAATTGGCTTGGTGTATGTGTACATTGTCCCTCGGGTGTGTAGGATAGTGTAATGGCCCTGTCCCACTGTACGAGTTCATTCAAGTGCTCTCCCGAGTTTTAAAACAAATCAAACGCGTGGTAAGCACGTTGAATGAACGTAGCGGGTACGTCGTAGCTCGGGAACGTCTCTTAGCGGCTCGTAACGCTAACGGCAGGTACTCGGGTAGACTCGCTAAAGGCAGGTAAGCTCGGGAACACTCGTGAAGATTTTTCGACATGTTGAAAAATGTCCACAAGAGCCCCGAGTACTTACGAGCGGCCATTACCGTAAATCTCTAAGTTCGAATCAGGGCAAACTCGGGGAGAACTCTTGAATGAACTCGTACAGTAGGACAGGGCTTTTAGTGTGTGGGGATCGCTGGTTGGCGCAGACTGGGTGGGTCTAAGGGCCTGTTTCCGTGCTGTATCTCTAAACTAAACTAAACTAAAACATGTCTGTCCTTCACTTAACTGCAATCATTCTCCATTTGGATAATCACCATGCCTTTTGATTCCTCACACTGAAGTGCATGACCTCACACTTTCCCGCATTCAATCCCAATTGCCAGGTTTACAGCCACTCACTCACCCAATCCATCTACATCCTGTTGCAGAATCATTCCCTTCTCATCGCAACTTGCCCTTTCACCTATTTTGGTTTCACATCAGAAACCTTGGCGACCTTCCACCCGGGCCTCTCCTCCAGGTCAGTCATGTAACCCATAACTAATGGAAGGCCCTGAACGGATGGGGACACAAGGTGCAAGAGATTGCAATCAAGCAATAATATAAAGTGTTGGAAGAACTCAATGGGTCCAGCAGCATCTGTGGGGGAAATTGGATAGACGATGTTTTGGGTCAGGTCCCTCCTTCAGACTGATGGAGCAGAGAGGGTAGGTGTCTGGTTGAAGATGGTGAGGGGAAGAGTGGGGCAACAGCTGGCGAGTGATAAGTGGTACCTCATATTTCACTAAAGTAGCTTACAACCCAATGGTATGAGTTCTGACTTCTCTAGTTTCATGTAACCCCTGTGATCCCACTCTCTCTCCCGCCCCACCTACTCTCCCCCCCCCCCCCGCACCCCCCACCCCTACGCCAACCTAGTTGTCTACTAGTTCCACTGGTCGCATCCATGTATCCATTTGTTATCACCCTCTTCCCCAACCAACAATGGGCCATTGTGGGCTCCTTCCTTCCTTGGTCATCTGTTTTGCCGGCTCTGATTTGTTCTGGCCTTTTCCTGCCTCCAGATTCCCCCCCTCCCCCCCAAACCCCACCTCTACATTCGGTCTGAAGAAGGGTTCCAACCCGAAACATCACCCATCCTTTTTCTACAGAGATGCTGCCTGACCCTCTAAGTTACTCCAGCCCTTTGTGTCCATGTGATAGGTGGATCCAGGCATGGAGATTGATTGGTTGGAAGGAAGGGTCGGTGGGGGGAGAGAAGGGGGCGATGTTAGTTGCATGGCAGCATTGGAACCAGCAATCCATCTGCAAACCACAGGAGGTTAATTCTCTTAGAACCTCTATGACCCTGCGACCCAAAACATCAAATATTTTCAAGAAGAGTGTTCTTATTTTTTAGTTAAATTAATATATAACTCTAGCTCGCAGAAATTAGTTTAGTTTAGAGATACAGCGTGGAAACAGGCCCTTCGGCCCATGGAGTCTGTGCCGATCAGCGATCCCCGCACACTAACACCATCCCGCACAAGAGACAATTTACAATTATGCCAAGCCAATTAAACTACAAACCAGTACATCTGTGGAGTGTGGGAGGAAACACAGGCAGGTCTCGGGGAGAACGTACAAACTCCGTATAGGCGGCATCCATAGGTAGGATTGAACCCGGCACTCTGGCGCTGTAAGGCAGGAAATCTATCGCTGCGCCACCGTGCTGCCCCGTCTGCCCATTCTTATACCAAGCAAGGTAAGATTAAGCAGAGGTTTTACAGTATTGCGTGGAAAACAATTTGCAGACAATCACACAAAGCCACTTCTGAACAGTGTGTTGGAACAGGTAGTACAGCCAACAGATCCAGGGAACTGCTGTCGATCAGCGGCAAGTCCTTTGATAGGGAACCATAAAAAGGGCAAAGGAAATACGCGTGTGTCAAGAGAAAAGTTATTTTGTAATACAAGCATGCCGTGTCCACGCTAACTTCATCCAATGCAGGCTCAATGAAGAACCATCTTGGAGTTATAGCTTAAAAGATGCTGGAAAGAGGGCAGAGAAGATTTGTGAGGATGTTGCCAGGACTAGAGGTCCGGATATATAGGGCGAGGTTGGGCAGGCTGGGACTTTATTCCTTGGAGCACAGGAGGCTAAAGGTGTGATCTTAGCAAGGTGTAAAAAATCATGAGGGGCACAGGCAGGGTGAATGCACAGAGTATTTTTCCCAGGGCATGGGAATGAAGAACTAGAGGTTCTAGGATGAAGATGAGAGGGGGAAAAGTTTAACAGGAATCCAAGGGGCAACTTGGTACGTACCTGGAACGAGCTGCCAGAGGAAGCATTTCAAGCAGGTACAATAACAACATTTAAAAAGCCATTTGGACACGTTCAAGGATAGGAAAGGTTGAAATGGAATTTAGCCAAATGCAGATAAATGAGACTAGCCAAGATGGGGCATTGTGGTTGACGTGGGTGAGTTGGGCTGAAGGGCCTATTTCCTCGCTGTGTGACTCTATGACTAGGCAAACATTTTCTAAAACTCCAAAACAAAAAAGAAATCCAACCACCTAACCCTTTGCCTGTGCAAGAGAGACAAAGCCACAGCTCTGAGGGACACTCCAGCATCATTGAAGATGGTTCACCTTTTGCTGTTCAAGTTGTGGAATAAAACCTCCCTCCTAAGTGTGGGTTAGGAAGATGAGAGCTGCATCACTAAATTGCCATATGGAAGCAATTGCCATTCTACTTCCTAAGAATGCTTAGGAGGTTCGGCATGTCCCTAACAACCCTCACCAACCTACAGATGTGCCGTGGAAAGCATTTTATCGGGATGCATCACAGCATGGTTAGCGAACACCTAAATCCAAAACCGCAAGAAATCGCAGAGAGTTGCGGACGCAGCCCAGACCATCACACAACCCAACCTCCATTCCATTGATTCCATCTACACTTCACACTACCTCGGCAAGGCCACCAACATAATCAAGGATGAGTCTCACCCCAGACACTCCCTGTTTTCCCTAATCCCATCAGACAAGGGATACCAAAGTGTGAAAACACACCTCCAGATTCAGGGACAGTTTCTTTCCAGTTGTTATCAGGCAACTTAACCATCCTATCTCCAACTAGAGAGCAGTCCTGACCATCTACCTCATTGGACCAGCCGTAATCGGAATTTACTGGACTTTCTCTTGCACTAAAGCGTTATTCCCTTTATCCTGTACCTGTACAGTGTGGACGGCTTGATTGTAATCATATATAGATGTTCCGCTGACTGGAAAGCTCGCACCAAATATGCTTTTCACTGTAGCTCGGTACACGTGACAATAAACTAAACGAAAGCTACAAAACTAAAACTACTGAGAGATGAATTATATCCGCCGCGCAGTGGCCGGAGGTGGAGCAAAATTACTATTGATGCCGTGTGCCGATGTGAAAACCCAAGTAGCGATGGGGAACTGTGTTGAGGAAACAACAATGAGGGAGAGACAGTGTGAGTGTGTGACACTGCATCCTGGCAAGTGCAAGAGGAGGTCAGAGTCACACAGCAAAGAAACAGGTACTTCGTCCCAACTCGTCCATGACAACCAAGGTGTTTCCATCACCCTCGTCCCATTTGCCCATTTCCCATCAAACCTTCCCTATCCAGGTTTGGCAAGAGGCGTTCAAAATCAAAAACAAAACAGAGAGAGTGAAACATTATGGAGGCTGAGTGTTGATGCACAAAAAGTAAATCGTTGTTAGGCAAAACATCGAGTGCTGGAGGAACTCAGCAGGTCAGGCAGTATCTGTGAAGGGAATCGGACAGGCGATGTTTCAGGTCGGGACCCTTCTACAGACTGATCGGAGTAGCGGGGAGAACGCCGGAGAAGAGGTTGGCGTGGGACAAAGCCTGGCGAGTGATAGGTGGATACAGTTGAAGGAGGGTGGTGACGATTTGCAAATGGGTGAGTAAGTGACAAAGGTGAAAAGTGGATGTCAGATGATAAGAGAAGAGGAATCAAACACAAGGCTGAAGGGAGGGGGGGGGGGGTGGGTGGAAGGGGATGGCAGGGGACGGGGGCAATAAAGGAAAATGAGGGTCCTGAGATAATAATCAAAAGGGTTTTTTTTAAAGAACGAGTGGTTTTAATTTAGAAATCACAGTTTCACATAGTAGTAATGAAACAATGGTATCAATACTTGCAGAGAAAATTACTGCGAGGATTTGGGGAAAGTGCGTCTAACAGTGCATCTAACATTTCTCTCCAGATGAATCAGTCCAACCTCGATGAAATGAATGGTCATCTTTCGAGTTGCATTTGTCAGTGATTTCATGATAATAGCAAGTTCTCAACTGGGAACTTGCAAGGTCTTTGGAAGTGTCGGAGTCTTTTGTGACCTTAACTTTCTGTGTGAAAGACACAGTCCCCAAAGGTTCCCTGGAGACCTGGCTAAAGAAGTAGTGTAGTATTATTTCAGTGACATGAATGCTTTAGATTGAAAGATACAGCCAGGAAACAGGCCCTTCGGTCCATCGAGTCTGTGCTGACCATCTGCCACCCGTCCACACTAACTCTATGGTATTCACCTTTCTCACCCACTCCCTACACACTGGGAACAATTTACAGTGGCCAGTTAATCTACAAACCCGCACGTCTTTGGGATATTGAATGAAATAGGAGCACCCGGAAGAATCCCACACAGTCAGAGGGAGAACATGCAAACTCCACGCAGGCAGCACCCGAGGTCAGGATCGAACCTGGGTCTCTGGTACTGTGAGACAGCGGCTCTACCAGCTGCGCCACTGTGCCGCCCCTTGATATACCGTACAAAAGACAAAGCTCACATACAGTTTCTAAAAAAATACTTCCAATGTTTTCCACTTGAACCAATTGTAACCACACTTCCATTTAACACTTAAGCTCTTAACATTAAGCTACATAGAGCATCGTCAATGTCACATGAACTGCCCAGGATGACTCATCAACGTGAAACATTCACCATCTCTCTCCACAAATGCTGCTTGACCCACTGAGAAACTCCAGCAATTTTTGATTTGATTTCAGACGTGCAACATAACTCTAATGCTGCAACACTGCATACTAAGTCCTGCACTCTGGCATTTTTCTATGTATTCTGCATGGTGCATTTGTGCATGGCTTGATTATACTCATGGAACGAGCTGCCAGAGGCGGTAGTTCAGGCAGGGACCATCCCAACATTTAAGAAACAGTTAGACGGGTACATGGATCGGACGGGTTTGGAGGGATATGGGCCAAATGCTGACAGGTGGGACTAGTGTAGCTGGGACATGTTGGCTGGTGTGGGCAAGTTGGGCTGAAGGGCCTGTTTCCATGCTGTATCAATCTACGAGTCTATGATGGTGCTACATGTATAGTATGATTTGATTGGATAGTGCGGAAAATACAAGGTTTTTGGCTGTATCTCTTTACTTCAGACTTGAGATACAGCGTAGAACCAAGCTCTTCGGCCCTTGGGTCCGTGCCAACTGGTGATCACCGCACGATCCTACACACTAGGGACAATTTACAATTTTCACCGAAACCAATTAACCTACAAACCTGTACTTCTTTTGGAGTGTGGGAGGAAACCGGAGCACCCGGAGAAAACCCACGTAGTCTCAAAGTACAAATTCTGTACAGACAGCATCCGCCGTCAGGATCGAACCCGGGCCTCTGGCGCTGCAAGGCAGCAGCTCTACCACTGAGGTGTTTCAAGTGCTGGTGAGACTGGGACCCTTTGGATCATGGACATAGAGGATCAGGAGACCGGGTGAGGGTAGGGAGCTGAGGTGCAGCATCAGCACCAACCTCATTGGGTGACAGAGCAGGGCTGAAGGGCCGAATGGCCATGTACTTCGCTGCAGTCAACAAGTTTGTCAAGCGGCGACCCAGTCCCCAAATACAGCTCCAAACCCTCAATACTGAGATCGCACAGATCCAGCTTCAGTGCATGTTTCTTCCCAGCAGTTAGCAGGCAACTGAACCACCCTATCAACAACTTGAGAGCAGTCCTGAGCTATTATCTACTTCATCCAAGTATGCACAGGGGAAGGGGGTGAAGGGGGAAAGGAGGTGACGAGAGGATGGGGAGGGGGCCAGGGAGGGGGGGGGGGGGTGGAGGGGAAAATGTGGGCAATTGGAAATAGAGGGAAGGGGATAAGGGGGAAGAGGATTAGGGGGAGATGGGAAGGGGGAAATGGGGAAAGGTGATAGAGAGATGGGAAGGGGGAAGGCGTGAAGGGGAGCGAGGGAGGGTGACAACTGGGGGAGAGAAAGAGTGAAGGGTGGACGGGAAAGGGAGAGACGGAAAAGGGGGGAGAGGGAGGAGAAAGGGGTCAAGGGGGAGAGGGAAATGAATCTCGGTGCGCTGGGGGTTTACCGTTCTCCGCCGCCTGTTTGAGGTTTTCCAGCATGGTGTCGTAGTGAATTCTGCACAGGACCTTCTCCTCGACCAGCCCGAACTCCTCGCCCGTGGACAGCTGCCTCTTGCAGGAGAAGCAGGCGAAGCAGGCCAGGTGGTAGGCGTTGCCCCGCGCCCGGCGCACCCAGTCGCTGGCGAAGATCTGCCGCCCGCACCGGGCACAGGTGGTACCGAAGCGGCTACAAGGCAGAGAGCAACGGGTCAGTGCGGAGACACAGCCGGCGGGGGGAGAGGGGGGGGGGGGGGGGTAAAGGGGACAAGGGGGCGAAGGGGACAGGGCACATGAGAACAGTGCGGCGCTTCCCAAAAATCCCCGGCCCACCCCGGGAACACTGGGAACCGTGGCCGGTCCCCCACCCCCCACCTTTCTTCCCACACCCTGAACAACCACACCCCCCTCCCCCCCGCTACCCCCATCTCCCTGCTACCCCCCCCACCTTGCTCCCCGCCCCCCTGCACACCTCCTCCCCCCCGCTACCCCCACCCCCCTGCTACCCCCCACCTTGCTCCCCACCCCCCTGCACACCTCCCCCCCCCCGAACTGTCCCCTCCTCGCCCTCTGCCTCCTCTCTCTCCACCACCCTCCCAGTCTCCCTAATGCCACCGTCCCTCTGCACCCCAACCCCCACCCGCCCAACACTCCCTGCCCCCCCCCCCGCTCACCAATCCCCTCCACTCTCCAGACCTATTCTCCCCACCCTTCCCATTTCCCCCACACTACTTCCCACCCCCCTTTCCCTCTCTCCCCTTCCCTCTCTCCCCTTCCCTCTCTCCCCCTTCCCCCTCTCTCCCTCCCCTCTCCCCTCCCTCTCCCCTTCCCCCTCTCTCCCCTTCCCCTCTCTCCCCCTTCCCCTCTCCCCCCTTCCCTCTCTCCCCCTTCCCTCTCTCCCCTTCCCTCTCTCCCCCTTCCCCCTCTCTCCCCTTCCCCCTCTCTCCCCTTCCCCCTCTCTCCCCTTCCCTCTCTCCCCTTTCCCCTCTCTCCCCTTCCCCCTCTCCCCCTTCCCCCTCTCCCCCTTCCCTCTCTCCCCTTCCCTCTCTCCCCTTCCCTCTCTCCCCTTCCCCCTCTCCCCCTTCCCCTCCTCTCCCTTCCCTCTCTCCCCCTTCCCTCTCTCCCCCTTCCCTCTCTCCCCCTTCCTCTCTCCCCTTCCCTCTCTCCCCCTTCCCTCTCTCCCCTTCCCTCTCTCCCCCTTCCCTCTCTCTCCCCCTTCCCTCTCTCTCCCCCTTCCCTCTCTCTCCCCCTTCCCTCTCTCCCCTTCCCACTCTCCCCCACCACCTCCAGATGTGTCCAGCAATTCATTCTTCCCCCCGCACAATTAAAGCATGGAATAGTCTTCACCCTACTATAGTTACCCAACCAGATGCAACTAAATTTAAGGTAGCTCTTTCTTCCCAAAAACCTCTTCTGGCTTAAGTCCTCCCTCCACCACCTCCAGTTTAAATTCCACTTGGAATATTTTGGAGAACCAAGAAACCAAGAACCAAGAACCAAGAACCCTCTCCTCGCTCCCCCCCTCCCCCTCCCCTCCTCCTCCCCCCCTCCCCTCCTCCTCCCCCTCCCCTTTCCCCAATCCAAAAACCCAGATCGCACTTTGGACTTTAATTGCAAGGTTGCGCGAGTTAAGCGGAAGACCCCCTATTGGGGGGGGGGGGGGGGGGGGCGCTCCCTCAACGGGACGGGTCCTTGTGTGTGTGTGTGGGTGGGTGTTAGCCTGACCCGGGACCGGCCAGGGACACCGTGCCCCGCGCTGACCCGGGTCCGGGCTACCGAGGCGAGACGGTGCAACAAGGTGTTTATAACACAACCTGCAGAGGTTATTTTTCATGGCGTTGTGTTTATTTGTGGGAGGAAAGCCCATGACGGTATTAATCATTTCTCACGGGCATGAGACCCGCCTCACAATCCAACACTTAACTCTTTCCTTGCCGAACCCCGAGACACATTCACGTCGCTGGCTAAGTACACGAACTCTGTCCCATTCGGCCCATCGGGTCCATGACAACCCACGGAGCCATCCCATTAATTTCGAGATATAGCGCGGAGAGTGACCCTTCATCCCACCAACGGTCACCCCTACAGTAGTTCTGTCTAGGGACAATTTACAGAAGCCAATTAACCCGCAAAACCTGCATGTCTTTGAAAAGTGGGAAGAAATCGGAGCGCCCGGAGAAAACCCACGCGGTCACAGGGAGAACATACAAACTCAGTACCGACAGCACCCGTGGTCAGGATCGAACCCGGGTCTACGACGCTGTAAGGCAGCAACTCTACCGCAACACTAATATGTATTGTACAATTTCCCCACATGCCAATTCCCTGTCTAATCCCGCTGGACTCTACTGTTCATAGACACAGAACGCTGGAATAATTCCGCGGGTCAGGCAGCATCTCTGGAGGAAAAATAATAGGTCATGTTTCGGGTCGGAATCCTTTTTCAGACTGTGACGTTTTTTTGTGTAGGAAGGAAGTGCAGATGCTGGTTTAAACCGAAGAGAGACGCGAAAAGCTGGAGTAACTCAGCGGGTCAGACTCAGCGGATCTGTCAGGTGTCTGACCCGCTGCTGTCTGGCCCGCTGGCCCACTTACCCCAGCTTTTTGTGTCACCTAGTCATGTTCTCCAGAGATGCTGTCTGACCCGTTCAGTGACTCCAGCGCGTTGTGTCTATCGCCGGTGTAAACCAGCACCTCCCTACACATTGACTCTACCGCTCATGTACATTAACCCTCTGGCACTTGCTTGAGGGAGAACAAGCAAACTCCCCAGACAGGCACAAACTTCACACAAGGTGGGTGTATGGGACGAGCTGCCGCAGGAGGTAGTCGAGGCCGGGACTATTAGAACGTGTAAGAAGCAATTGGACGGGTACATGGATGCGACAAGTTTAGAGGGATATGGGCCAAACGCAGGTAAGTGGGAATAGTGTAGGTGGGACATGTTGATCGGTGCGGGCAAGTTGGGCCGAAGGGCCTGTTTCCATGCTGTATCGCTCTTTAACTGTATCCCCGGAGCCCCGGGTCCCTGGCATTGCGAGCCAGTGGCTTTCCCCGACTGCGCCACTCACGCCGGCCCATCAAACTCGCTCCCATTCACATTGTGCAACTTGCAGTCAAACATTAATTTTATTTTAAGAGCTGAGTCCCAAGGTCAGACATTCATTCCCACCACAACTTTACATGTCTAGGCCTCTCCTTCAGTCTTTCGCCCCCGCTGTCCCCCACGGTAAACCAGGAATCTCACAGAGCGCATGTGGCATCGTTTCAAAGGCATTACATCAAGCAACGTTATTAAACGCTGTTGAATGATAGATTTGTCAACGAAAAGTGGAATCTATGCAACTATCACGTTAGTTTCTGCTATTAATATTCTGCAGACGATCCTGATTCATGTTAGGACATTAGTCGCCACTGTGATGTGCAACGGGTAGTTTTTATTTTTATAATTTCCCCCCAAAACAAACGGCATTTCAAGCAAAGAATGAAGGTCAGAAGTTGCCCAGGGCTCGTGGGATGGAAGGTGTGTGCCAATGTAAATAGACATGGACTAAACTTGGGCTTGTAAGGCAATCACACTTTAACCGCTTAATTTCTCAAAAGCTAAAACATTGAAGTAGTCCTGATTCCGTCAGCACAATTTTGCAAACTCTGCTACAGTGATGCTGAAGGCATCGTAGAACATAGAACAGTACAGCACAGGATCAGACCCTTCGGCCCACAATGTCCGTCCCGAACATGAAGCCGAGTTAAACTAATCTCCTCTGCCCCGCACATGATCCATATCCCTCCATTCCCTGGTTTCATGTGCCCGCCCAAAAAGCCTCTAAAACACCACTATCCTATCTGTCTCCACCGCCATCCCTGGCAGCACGTTCCTGGCACCCACCGCTCTCTGTGGAAAATATAACTTGCCCCTCATATCTCCTTTAAACTTTGCCCCTCTCGCCTTAAAGCAAAGCCTTCTAGTTTTTTTTCAAAAACATTATTTGAAAAATAATCAGTCTGCTAATCTTACGATGCTGATGAGAATCATGTTTAATAATTTCCAGTACCTATATGTACTTTATGTAAATGCATTAACAATTTCAGTGATTAATATTCAGTGATGATTGCATCATTAATTCAAATAAAGTCACAGCGGTTAATTCACGCTGAGTGACTTCTCCGTTTACTTTCCTTCCTTGACTGTTTTTTCTTCAATTTATTTGTAATCAGGCAACTTTTCATATTTGTTCTGCAATTATAAAACAACATTCGATGTTATTCACTTTGATTTTGGTCTCCAATTAAAGTTGAAGTTCTGTTTTTTTAAAAAAAATGAAGACTGAAGATCAAGTCTCTGGCCTTATCCAGAAACAGTCCTTTTACCGGAAGTACGGAGACAAAATGAAGAGCGAAGTATCATGTTCCATTTTCAATTTGATGTGTTCAAGAGAGAGTTAGATATAGCTCTTAGGGCTAACGGAATCAAGGGATATGGGGAGAAAGCAAGAACGGGTGACTGACTCAGCCATGGTCACATTGGATGGCGGTGCTGGCTCGAATGGGTCGAATGGCCTACTCCTGCATCCATTTTCCATGTTTCTATGTTTCAATTTCTTCCAGTTCAATTTCAATAATAAATACAACTGGCCCATGGACTCACACACTTAAGCAAAAATAACAGACCTCATAGATTAAAATAAATAGAATTATCTTGGTTCGGGAGAGAGACAAAATGACAAGTGAAAGGGACAAGTGAACGTTAAAACGTTACGACCTAACGTCCAACGAAAGAAATCTTCGACGATAGACACAAAGTGCCGGAATAACACAGCGGGTCAGGCAGCATCTCTAGAGAAAAAGGGACGGGTGACTTTTCGGGTCGAAGCCCTTCTTCAGACTGAGGGCAGGGGAAAGGGAGACTAGAGGTATGAAAAGGTTCAGAATCAATCTGCCTGACCCGCTGAGTTACCCCAGCATGTTGTGTCCATCTTCGGTGTAAACCAGCATCTGCAGTTCCTTCCAAAAAGATTTCATTAACTTCAAGCAACCCCCTGCACCCCCTCTCTCTCCATCCCTCCCCCACCAATGTCGCACCAGCTTCTCGTTCTCACGTAGAATACAGCCAACAATGGCCTGTTTCCTTCATCACCGTTGCTTTTTTTTTGGATATATTTCATTCATTTGTTCTATATCTCTCTACATCACCGTCTACACGCCTCGTTTACCTATCCCCCCCGACTCCAGTCTGAAGAAGGGTCTCGATCCCAAACGTCACCCATTCCTTCTGTCTAGAGTTGCTGCCTGCCCCACTGAGTTACTCCGGCATCTTGTGTCTACCTTCGGATAGCTTCACTTTGTTGGACAAACAAAAGCCAATTGGCGTGTGACCTCAGCCACTTCACGCTTGTTGTCTGGGGGCAGCGTTCTTTAAAACATTGGTGAGTGCTTTGATTTTATAATAATTGTTTTGATACGGACGAGTATGTTTTTAGCTTGGCTGTTCTCAGTACTGGGACCAAGACACCGCTCTCCTTAAACATGCATTGTGTACATTAATACATTGATATTTGTGTAGCATCTTAGAAATATGCATCGTAGCTTTGCTTTGGCAAATGGCAGGGATTTCAAAGCAGCTCCGTTGCCAAGCTGTCCAATATAATAAGAAATACACTGAACAGAAACACAATGGCCATCCTACAATAACATCGTTTCCCCTTGACCTATATAGTGGCAGCATAAATGCTAAGATGGGTGTATATAGAACTCGTCAATGGGGATATCACGTCAATCCTCTACAATTTGCACCCATTACATTCACTTATTTTACTGCACCTCTTCCCCTCCCAGGTATTTTTTAAACACTGCTCTTCTCACCGCCCGTCCCCTCTCCCTCAAATAAGTGCGGACCTCAGCTGGATGATGTCCAATGGGGTCTAGTAGTACTCTAATACCTAACCTGGTGTGCAACAGTCACACAAACACACAGGCGCTCTCACACACACACACACACACAGGCATTCACACACAGGCACACACACACAG
>OY740813.1:20868748-20888748 GCA_963514005.1 Raja brachyura | reverse complement strand
TACGGGTGCTGTCTGTACGGAGTTTGTTCGGTTCTCCCCGCGAAGTGGCCGAAGGGTCAGTTTCTGCGCTGTATCTACAAACTAAACTAAACAAAACTGAGTTGCCTCTGACCTCTAGAGATCCAACTCTGATCTCGGGTGCTGTCTATGTGGAGTTTGCATGTTCTCCATGATCCCCGTGGATCTCTCCCCAGGTGCTCCAGATCCCTAAAATAATCAGGTTGGTGGGTTAATTGGCTGTTATAGATTACCCCTAATTATGATAGAGGGTTATGATATAAGATAGAGAGGCCCTAAAACAAGGGAGCATTCATGCACAATACATACTTGAGGGCCATCGAACACATGATGGGCCGAACGGCCTGTTTCTACTCTATGTGGCTCTATGAGTTTCCCCCAAAGAAAACTGACTTGCATCACCTGCAACTTAACACAGGTGTTGCAAATAACTTTTTTTTTTCTGATGCAAAAGGGACTCTCCAGCCAGGTCTGGATACTGACGGAGAAAGACTTGGCGGTTATATCTCCTGACAGGCTTCCGTCTCTTGAAATTATGTTCCATTTGATTCAGTGTTTTTAAAGCTGAATTCAAAACAGCCCAGTCTCAATTCCACTCCAATGAAATCACCATCAGCAGAGTCCCAAAGTGAAACTTCATAGCTTCACATGGAGTCGACTCGGTTCCATGCAAAATATCTACTTCAAACTGCCTCAAGCAACCTTTCAAACTAGTAAATACATCAACAAATGCCATCTGAGAGTCTTTGATAAATATTTAAATACATTCCTTCGGAATATCTATTATGTGACATACACTGAATGCATATTCCTTTCAGAAATTTAATTGGAAACGGCTAAGTTTAACGATGAAAGTTTAACGTTTCAAATGAAGCTGTAATTTCTCTAAAATAGGAATCAGTCAGTGCAAAAGTGTAAATAAGGCAAATTAAAGCTCAAATTTCAAACCAATAGGAGGCATTTTTAAGTTTTCAAATTCACCATTAAAATATTTGCAAACGTTTGCATTTTGACTTTGTACCCAACCTGCTGAGTATTTCCACTGTTTTTCCTTTTAGTTGCTCACCCTTCACTGCAAAATTTTGGGGATTTAAGTAAATTCTGAAATTGATTGCCAGCAAAATGCCTGAACAAAACAAACAAACCGCAGCTAGACGTCAAACAGAAAATATAATTCTGGTGATCCAGCTCTTAGGACTAAGGGAATCAAGGGATATGGTGGGAAAGCAGGAAGGGGGTACTGATTTTAGATGATCAGCCATGCTTGAAGGGCCGAATGGCCTGTTCCTGCACCTATTTTTAAGATGTTTCCTTGTTTTTTATGTTTCTATCAGGTCAAGGTTTAATATATGAATTATCAACACCAAATATTAATTAGGTTGATCTAGAGTGGCGTCACCAAGAAGAATTTACCACGGCATGCAAAACATATCTTGTGTATAATTGTTATAGTTCAGTCCCCATTCTAGGAGAAATGGAATGGACAGACCAATAATGATAGTACCATTGGAACAAAAGTTAACTATGTATGTGTTTGAAGGAAGTACAGATGGGTGTCTATCATCAGTTTTAACTATGATATTTCTATCTCACCATAAATTACCGCCATTTTAATTTTGAAAGCTCAGCTATTTTCAAGCTCTGTTTAATTCGTCCTTTTTAATGGATTTAAAATGTATAATACTCTGTTACACAATAAGATCTTTTTGTAAAAATTAGAAGCTAGATCTCTTAATGGATTTCTTAACACCCCAATCACATCACTACAATGTCCTGTATTATTTTTGAAGTGCTATAATGTTATCTTTTATAAATCTTGTCAACTCCAAATTGCAAAACTGATCCCCTGTGTTTCAATGTGGCTTTGGAATAAATATTTTTTCAGTTTGAATTGATTCTGTTTCAATATAAAAAAAGTAAAGTTCTTGTCGGAGAATAATGTCATTAATATTATTAGTGCCAACGGTGGTCAAAATCTAGGCCAAGGAGATGTTTAAGGGATCTTGTACTTTATTATCAACTGCTAGAGTTGAAACAACTCATCTCTGCATTCTCCTTCATTTTACGCTTGTAAGATGATTTTAATGGACTTTTAAAAAGTTAAGATAATTGAATCGGGCTGTCAGTGTTATATTACGACATCAGTTTCAAAGAAATATATCTACTTCCATAATTCTGATATTGCGTGAATCTTAAACCAGAAAAAAAAAGTCTTATCTTGGCTTCAGTTTTCAGACTATAATTGGTAAAAGATTGCCTCACGGACATTTGGCTGCAGACTGTATATCACATTGTGAAACATGAACTTGGTCAGCAAAGGAAGATCAGGTCTGGTGCCAAGAAGGTGCCAGGTTTGGATGCCGCCACACCAGCAATACTGGAGCCAAATGCCTCGTTCTCCCGAGAGCTCCCCACTCCCCCACTTCCATCGGACTCAAGACCGAGTCTCAGTTTACATCCGGGTAACTCTTCCCTCTTGTGCTTTCTAAATTAGCTCTCCTAGTAAAGGCACGATTAAACTGAGCCAATGCACCCCCCCCTCCCCTCCCCCCCCTCCCCCATCCACTCCCACCCCCCCTCGTGCACAAAGCCTCTGATTTATTTACTGGATTTGACATCTCTAATTAATTGGAGAATCCCAATGTCCAGGAAATGCCGGACGTGAAGAAGAAATCAAATAGGAAATTGTATAAATCAGGCCAATACTGTATGCCTTTGGAGTCATTTTGGAAAGGTAATAGTGGTCTGAGGATATTGAAATAAAATCAAGAGCAGGGGATGGTGGATCTTTCCACAAAGCTCAAAGATTGATACAATCTACACATGTAACAGCTGGAGTTAGGGTGCCAGCTAGAATGCATGACTAAATTTTGAATAAAACTTTAGCGATAGCTTGACAGAATTACAATACAGAAAGACTACACACAAATACATGAAACCCATCCTCTGTCTTACACACTGATGGAATTTCTCATGACTGATCTAGCCGGAATAGATTCCTGAAATAAAGAACATTTGCTAAGTGTGGGAGCATTGATTCCCAGCGCCGAGTCTTCCCGGAGTTTAACTACTGCTCAACACTGAATCGTGTAATGATACTTGCCAAATGCTATAGAAGTACAGAACATGGCTACCTGACGACTCCTGTGGAACTGATGGTGGAAGGGTTAAACCTGTACAACCGTCTGAAGAAGTATCTCAACCCGAAATGTCACCCATTCCTACTCTTCAGATATGCTGCCTGTCCCACTGAGTTACTCCAGCATTTTGTGTCTATCTTTGGTTTAAACCAGCATCTGCAGTTTCTTCCTACACAGGAATCTAAGTGTACAGCTTTTACAGAGAAAGTGGAAGTAAGCTTGTCAGCTAGACCCTTGATACATGTAGCAGCAGCATCCAAGAATGCCCCACAAGACAATGTGGACACAGCCCAGACCATCACACAATCCAACCTCCCTTACATTGACTCCATCTACACTTCACGCTGCCTCGGCAAGGCCACCAGCACAATCAAGGACGAGTCTCACCCCGGTCACTCCCTCTTCTCCCCTCTCCCATCAGGCAAGAGGTGCAGAAGTGTGAAAACATACACCTCCAGATATAGGTATAAGAAGGAACTGCAGATGCTGGAAGTCTACCTCCAGATATAGGGACAGTTTCTTCCCAGCTGTTATCAGGCAACTGAATCATCTTATTGACAACTAGAGAATGTTCCCGAACTACTATCTATCTCAAAGGAGACCATCGGACAATCTTTAATCAAATTTACTGGACTCTACCTTGCACTAAATGTAATTCCCTTTATCATGCAACTATACACTGTGAATTGTATTGATTCCACTGACTGGTTTACACACAAAATATATCCACTGTACCTATAATACGACACACATGACAATAAATTAAACAAATGAACTAACTAACTATACAGGGTCAACAGAGACTTAGCGCCAAATGTCCTTCTCCTACTGCCCAGGGATCTGGGATGACTTGCTGCCATTCTGAAGAGTGAGACATGCCTGTGAATTCATATGAACATCCTCACTTAATATTTCATTAGGACTGACTGTTGTGGCTCATTACTCCACAGATCACTGGTTATATAACACAAAGTGTGGGTCCTTCTTCACTTGATACTGTGATATTAGCTTATAGACATACATATTTATTTTAGACACAGGGAACTGCAGATGCTGCTTTATAAAAAAAGGTTACAAAGTGCTGGAACAACTTTTTTTTTGTATCAAAAATAATTTATTTAATCACAATCACAATACAAAAGCAAACCATGGTGACACACCCACCACCTTATTACAAAATCACCAAATTATGTAGCACTATATTGTCAAACAGCTATATTACAATCCTTACAAATATACTAAATAACTACGATACAACTATGTCCCACTTCCTAGATCCCGTCACCAGTCCGCCGGTCGCTGGCAGCAGGCTGGAACAGCTTGGCGGGTCAGGCAGCATTGCTGGAGAACATGGGAAGGTAACATTTTGGGTCGGGACCCTTCTTAAGACAAGAAGAAGGGTCCCGACTCGAAACATCCATGTTCTCCAGAGATGCTGCCTGATCCATTGAGTTACTCCAGCACTTTGCATCAACATATTTATTTCACTGTCCTCCCGTGATTGCTTTTAGAAAATATTTTGCTTTGTCACTAATGTTTTATATATATTAATGAGTATGTACTAAATATATGCTGGATAGAATAAATGAGTTTGTTAACTCCACAGATAACCAGTTTGGCTTTAAAGCTAGACATGGCACTGACTTATGCATATATGCCCTAAAGGAGATTGTAAACAAATATAGACGCAAAAACTCTTCAATCCTTATGTGCTTTATTGATGCTTCCAAAGCCTTTGACTGTGTTAATCACAGAAAACTGTTTGGTAAAATGAGTCAAAGAGGGGTTCGAATTCTGGCCTGCTGGTATGCCCACCAGACTATGCAAATAAAATGGGGCAATAGGGTCTCAGCCCCATTTGGGGTTAGCAATGGTGTTAGACAAGGGCGATTTTGTCCCCAGTCCTTTTTAATCTATATATTGATGATCTGTCTAAACAATTGAAAGCCTGTAACACTGGGTGCGTGATTGGTAATATTTTAGTAAACCATATTATGTACGCAGATGATCTTGTGGTCTTTAGTCCATCTAGCGCTGGTCTCCAGCAGCTCCTTACTACATGTTCCGTGTATGGTGTAGAACATGACATTAAATATAATGCTAGTAAGAGTGCTGTTATGGTCTGTAGAACCAAAGAGGATAAAAGCCTAAAATATCCTGATTTTATGTTGTCTGACAACAATCCTAGTGTCTGTAATAAGATAAAATATCTAGGGCATATTATTACAGAACAAATGACAGATGATGAGGATATTTATAGGCAACGACGCATGCTGTATATACAGGCGAATATCCTCTTGCGTAAATTTGGTACGTGTGCAGATGTGGTGAAGATGTCGCTATTTAGAGCATATTGCACACCCCTCTACACTGCGCACCTGTGGTCGAACTATTTAAAGACAAGTAGGCAGAGACTAAAGGTGGCATATAACGATGCCATGAGAACACTGCTAAGGCAACCAAGATGGTGTAGTGCCAGTAATATGTTTGTGGCTGCAGGAGTCAGTACTTTAGAAGCTATCCTAAGACACCACATGTATAAATTCATTTGCAGGATAAATGACTCTAAAAATGTGCTTATTGTGGCCTTGACAAACATAAGGGTTAGCACTACACGCTACGAATCCCAGCTGTGGAGACACTGGTATCGTTGTCTCGTTGTACGACATTGATCATCTTTTACTCTGGATTTTTAACTTAAGTATTGTGGGTTTTTTTAATATATAAATTATGATGTTTTTATGTGATTTACCACGTTTTTATATATATTTATGATATTTGATATGCAATGCATTTTTAATGTAATTTTGCCCCTTGTCTGGACCTTGGGTCCGTAATAAAGTTATTATTGTTATTATTATTATTATTGTGTCCAATTTTAAGGTCGCTTTTTCACATTAATGAAAAGGGTTAAGGGTTATTGACATAAAAAGCTGATGACTTGGTCCGTTGATTTTAATGTCAGATTTTGTTTTATTCATTAAAAGATTACTGTCTAAAGAAGCGTGCAAAACCCAAGATATCACCTGTCCCTCCCCTCTACAGATGCTGCCTGAGTTCCTCCAGCATTTTGCCATTTGCCAATGGTTCCAGCATGAGCATCCAGCATTGTGTCTCCAAAGTTCTCTGTTGTGTTACGTTATTTGGTTTTCTCAGTGAAATTTAACAACATATCTATCTCACACGATACTCCAGGACAGACACTTGGATAGGAAAAACTTAGAGGGATAGGGGCCAATTGGGGGATAATGTGACTAGCTTAGATGGGGCATCTTGGTCAATCTTGGTCAGTCAGCATGGACAAGTTAGTCCAAAGGGCCTGTTTCCATGTTGTATGACACTATGACTCCACATAGCTCATTCAGCAGAATGCTGAAAGTCAAGGCTACCACTTGAATGGGTTAACATCTTATTATCCACAACAGCACAACAGTGCATCTGGTAGAGCTGCTGTCTCACTGCGCTGTTTTCAATTCTAACCGCTGTTTGTTTGCAGTTTGTACGTTCTCCCTGCGACATTGTGGGCTTTCTCTGGGTTCTCCAGTTTCCTTGTGCATCCCAAAGATGCGTGGGTTTGCAGGCTAATTTAACTTTGTAACTTCCCCTGAGTGTGTAGGGAGTGGATGAGAAAGTGGAATAACATGGAACTAGTGTGAACTAGTGTAGATCGAGGTCGATATGGACTCAGTGGGCCAAAGGGCCTATTTCTAGGCTATATTTCTAAGCTCTCTCGCTGAACCAAATGTAGCTCTGCAGTCTGTGATATTTAACCAGTTCTTCAGGGACATCTTATAAAAGTTATACTATTCTCCTTTGCAGTAATGTACATTTTATACATGTAGCATTGTTGCTTTAAGCATGACTTGTATAAAAGTGCAAGCAGCTATGTGGTCCCAGAGCCACAGAATTGGACCAACTGTATGAGTTCTTAAACAAGGACAAACAGTCAAGCATCTACAACTGTTGGGAAACTTCACGATCCCAGCCCTGGGACAATATGACCCGCCTGAATTGAAATGTTAAGAAGAAAAGGCATGCACTGTACAAAACCAAAAGCATAATCTTTTATATTATTTTTTACGTTGCTTTGAATTTTGGCTCAAATCACACTAGCTCGGCCTGTGATATATTTCAGTAAAACACATTCCTTTGTGTGTATCAAATTAAGACTTTTGGAAAAGTATTTGAACCTGTTAGTCTGTGAGATGTAACAAACTAGGCTGAGTTTAGTTGCCTGGGCAATGGCGGGCTGGGATTTGACCTCCCACAAAGGGAAACACAGCTGTTAATTCTTCAAGAAAATCCTAGTTTAAACCAAGGAAAATCATATTGGAAATGTTATTAGAGATATTACTAGTGTGGACTGTTTTCCCATCTTTAAAGAAGACATGCTATAAATACATTGAAATGGAAATTAAGTTTATTTGAATTTGATCTACTGGACTTAATTTCTGATTTAAGATACATCATTCAACATCATTGGAGGGCCTGGATAGCTCAGTCGGTAGAGCATCAGACTTTTAATCTGAGGGTCCAGGGTTCAAGTCCCTGTTCAGGCGTTGTATTTTTGTCTACCTCAGAAATAACTATCTGGCTGCAAGCCATCTCTGTTTATTCAGGAACGGCACAGTGGCGCAGCTGGTAGAGCTGCTGCCTCACAGCGCCAGATACCCACATTCAATCCTGACCTCTGTAATCGTCTGTGGGGAGTTTGCACGTTCTCCCTATGACCGCGTAAGTTTCCTCCGGGTGCTTCATTTTTTTTTCCAACGTCCCAAAGGTTAATTGGCCCCCTGCAAATTGCCCCTGGTGTGTGAGCGAGTGGATGAGAAAGTGGGATAACGTAGAACTTGTGCTTGTGATGCACTTGTGATTGAGGCAGTGCAGCGTAGGCTCACGAGATTGATCCCTGGGATGGCGGGACTGTCATATAAGGAAAGATTGAAAAGACTAGGGTTGTATTCACTGGAGTTTAAAAGGATGATAGAAACATATAAAATTATACAAGGACTGGACAAGTTAGATGCAGGAAAAATGTTTTCAATGTTGGGTGTGTCCAGAACCAGGGGCCACAGTCTTAGAGTAAAGGGGAGGTCATTTAAGACTGAGGTGAGAAAAAACATTTTCACCCAGAGAGTTGTGAATTTATGGAATTTCCTGCCACAGAGGGCAGTGGAGGCCAAATCACTGGATGGATTTAAGAGAGAGTTGGATAGAGCTCTAGGGGCTAGTGGAGTCAAGGGATATGGGGAGAAGGCAGGCACGGGTTATTGATAGGGGACGATCAGCCATGATCACAATGAATGGCAGTGCGGGCTCGAAGGGCCGAACGGCCTCCCCCTGCACCTATTTTCTATGTTTCTATGTTTCTAACTAGTGTGAACGAGTGAACGATGGTCGGCGTGGACTCGGTGGTCCGAAGGGGCTGTTTCCATGCTGTGTCGTTCAAACAATCAGTCAATCAATGTTTGCACTCTGCAATTTAACATTACCCATACACTGCTCAGAGCAGCTCTCACACCAAAGAACTGTAGCTAAATCCAGTCACTTGAATAGGTTAATCCTCCACATTTCTCGTCACTCAGCCAAGTCTTTGAATCCTGAGACAGCAGAGCAATACAACAGTACAAACTAATGCCAACTCCACTTCCTGGAATCAACTTCCACAGCCATCCATAATGAAAAGCTCACTCAATAGCACAATGTATCATGGCTTCTAATAAACAAAGAGCATTTTTCAAAAAATCAAAATAAATATCGCAACTAAGGAAAAGAAACCTCACAGAGTAAAATACCTCTTCAATGATGCATATATTTATTCAAGATTTATTTCCGACGTTAGTATTTAGACGTTATTTCCAGAGCGCCATTGATATGAAGCTCATGAGTGTCACACTTAATTCTAAATGAACAATGATCAGAGAAGTAAGTTGAACAGAGCCATTGAGGCACAGAAGAGGCCATTTGGCCCATTGAGCAGCATGCCAGCCTACAGTAAGGTAGTCCAATTAGTCCTTTTCCCTAATTCTTAGCCCAGGAAATTTTGTTTTAAAAGCTAGGATTGAGTTGACTCGACTTGATCTCTAGAGCAGTGAACTCGTGACTGCATCCGGTCATGGCACAAGAGTTTTCATTGTTTGTTGAGCCATTCGTCTTAAATCAGTGCCCTTGGCACCACTGCCCTGCCATTAATGGGAAGAGTTTTATTTTAAGATTCTTCACGATTCCAAGTACACTTTCAATCCTGAGCAATGCACAAAAATGCCGGAGGAATTCAGTGGGTCAGGCAGCATCTGTGGGGGTAGTGGAGAAGCAGAAGAAGTGTCCCAACCTGAAACATCGCCTATCCATTCTCTCCACAGAAGCTGCCTGACCCACTGGGTTACTCCAGTGCTTTGTGTTTTGGTCAAGATTCCAGCATCTAGTTCCTTTCATTCTTGTCTGCTGTTGTGAGGCCAGCCTGAGGTTCTCTACTTTACCCATGTAATTGAATAACTTTAACCCAGGTACCATTCTGGCTAATATTGCTTGTCCCAACTCCATCAACATCAAACCCTTCTCAGAGCGCTACGGGCCAGATCTGAACATGATTGTGGCCAGATCTGCATTGGATGTTGTGTGCACACCACACTGAGTGTATGTACCTTGTGAGTTAAGACTTTAGCACAGGTAATAGGGTGGAAGATCGCAACCTTCACGTGGTCCGCCCTGTTTCGATGAATGGACTCAACCCGGCGTTGCACAATCAAATAAGATCAAATAGAACAAGTTGTCCGACAACTTTAGGCTGTGCACGCCATGCGCAAGAAGAAGAGGAAGCACAGGTAATGTGTTTTCATTCAGAATGATCTCCTGATATTACGAGGGCCCCACATTGATACTGTTCCCTGCTCCAGCATTTAGTGTCCTATAATGTTCCCAATCCATTCCAGCAGGGAAGTTACATTCTCACTTGGGCAGCACCACCTTATCAATTTAATCCTGATATCTCCACAGTCTTTTCATTCCACCTACTTGCCCTTCTCAAGGCTGGCTTGCTGGCGTATGATTTGGAAAAGGCAAGCCATTGCCTGATCCTTGTGCTCCCAAGGAGCATGGCAGTCACACAGAGGTAGAGCTGCTGCCTCACAGAGCCAGAGACTTGGGCTCGATCCTGACCTCGGGCGCTGTCTGTGTGTGGAGTTTGCACCTTCTCCCATGTGTTTTCTGCAGGTGCTCTGGTTTCCTCCTACACCCAAAAGATGTGCAGGTTTGTTGGTGAATTGGCCTCTGTAAATTGCCCCCAGTATGTAGGGAGAAGATACGAATGTGGGATAACATAGAACTGATGTAAAAGGGTGATCGATGGTCGACGTGGACTCAGTGGGCCAACGTTTCCATGCTGTGTCTTTCAATCAATCAATAAATCAAAAATTACCTGTAGATACCGCACCTCAAGCAGCCGAGGACCTGATCTCATCTACGCTGGCCTGGTTTGGTGTCCCAAGTCTCCCATTCTGCTGGATAGGGCACCAGTCACAAAATTCTCTTGCCCCTCAATGTCACAATGTACTACTCTGATATTCATAACATCACATGTAATTACCCAAATTTATGTGAATTCTTTTTGAATGCACAGTAAGCATAATTCCACTATCAGTGCTGGCTCGAAGGGCCGAATGGCCTCCTCCTGCACCTATTTTCTATGTTTTTATCTAAATTTGTAAAATTCTAGAGGATAAGTTGGTGCTAGATAGATGGAGAGAAACAGGCCCACCGAGTCCACACTAACCATCATTTACACCAATCCTACACTAATCTAATCCAACTCTGAAGACGGAACCTGAGCTGAAACATCATCATTACACCACATCATCATTACACCCCTACATTACACCACTCACCAACGCACTTTACAGGGGCAATTTACAGCAGACCACCCTGCACCATGTTGGGACGCGAGGGCATCCAGAGGAAACCCACGTGGTCACAGGGCGAATGTGCAAACTCCACACAAACAGCACCCAAGGCAGCGGCTCAACACGATGCCACTGTGCTGCTGTTCTGTTATCTGGCATTTCATCACCCCTGTATGACAGGTTTTACGTTCTAAACAAAAGTCACTGCTAAGTCAGAGGAGGTGATTGAGGAGGGTAAAATAACAAGCAAGATATTTGAATGGGTGCAAGGATAGGAAAAGTTGAGACGAATATGGGGCAAATTAGGGCAAATGGGGCATCTTGGTCAGCATGGACGATTTGGGCTGAAGGGCCTGTTTCCTTGCTAAATTTGATCCTATATTAGCCGGTTTCTTCTAAATGTACTCACAAAGGTTATGGACGGTTACCTGATTATCCTGCCTCGCTTTACTGTAAGAATACAGACTTGTATATTCTTTATTTTAAGCCAGGACTTTGAACTTTGACATATGGTAAGGTTCACTTCTTTAGCCAAGTTTCTGTCAACCATTGACTGTTGACTAGAGGCACGTGGATCAGTTAGTTCCCTGGATACTTAGAATGGAAAGAAATGGGCTGTGAGGAAGTCTCCTGCATTGAGTGGCTCTCATCTCTCCACAGGCATTGCCCGTCTTCAGATGAATGTGTTTTAGCCTAAATATGGACAAATCCCCAGGGGCAGTTGCGATGTGTCCGACGATGCAAGGAAGAAAGTTGCCAGGGCCTTTGGAGAAAACACGACAGTGGCGTTTTAGATAGGCAGAGAAACACAGAAAGGACATAAAGTGCTGGCGTAACTCAGTCGAACAGGCGGCATCTCTGGAGAAGATGAATTGGTGATATTTTAAGTAAAGACATATCTTCAGACTGATAGGCACATGGATATTCAGGCAATGGAGGGATGGGAATCATGTCAGGCAGATCAGGGTCGGTTTGGGCATAATGTTGGGCACACACTGCTTGGGGCCCAGGGCCGGTTCCTGGTCTGTGGAGCGTCCGGTTCCGTCGCTGCACTGAAGCAGAGTCGGACGTGGCGCTCAGATGGACATTGGAAATGACATGGTCCAGACCAGAGGTGGGGAAATTGGACTGGAAAGAGAGGTTCTTGTTGTCCGGTCACAGACACGCTCCCGTTTACACTCTCCGTTCAGTGGGAGGCTCGGTGAGGGGCGGCTGTTTGGCCCGGCAGGAGAGCCCCACCGGTAGGGGCACGGACTGGCAAGGCGAGTTACCCCATTCGGTGGCACAGGTGATGCTCAGGCACACGGTGCCGCCTGCGATTCTTTCATTGCGCTAACTATTGCAACTGGTTTTATTAGCACGGATGCGGAGACACCGTTTACAGATTCATTTGGTTCCCAGAGATTAATTTATATTCACATGTTCATAAGTGATAGGAGCAGAATTAGGCCATTCGGCCCATCAAGTCTACTCCGCCATTCAAACATGGCCGATCTACACTCTCCCTCCTAACCCCATTCTCCTGCCTTCGCCTTGTAACCCCCTGACACCCGTACTCATTCAAACACGTAAAGGCTAGAAGACTAAAATGTTCTCCAGAGATGCTGCCTGTCCCGTTGAGTTACTCCAGCACTTTGTGTGTGATTTTGTTTTTGGTACACTGGCATCTGTAGTTCCCTGTGAATGCTGGAGATGATGTTAGTTACTAGGACCTGTTGTTACTGCCCACTCTTGCAAGCTTCTGCCCACACGCACACACTGTTCTGCCTACGTTGCCAATACCACCGTGGTACCACAATGTGCCAACCGCAGCCTACTTCTGTGCCCTGTCCCATGCCCCATTAAGTCCGTGCTTTTTTGTTCTTGTTGATTACAAACTTGGAGTAGAATTGACTGGTATTGTACAGCCCGACCGGTAACGATGAGGGTGCTCTGATTAAGAAAGAACAAAGTGCTGGAGTAACTCAGCGGGTCAGGCGGCATCTCTGGAGAAAGGGGAACAGGTGACGTTTCGGGTCCAGACCCTTCTTCAGACCTCGAAAAAGGGTCTAGGTCTGAAGAAGGGTCTCGACCCGAACCGTCACCTGTTCCTTCTCTCCAGAGATGCTGCCCGACCCGCTGAGTTACTCCAGCATTTCGTGTCTATCTCCTGTCCCGAGCAGTAGTGGGGTATTTGCTGCTGGTTGGTGAGAAGAATGTAAAATGCTAAAGGAACGCGGTCTAAAGGGAAGGGTCCCGTCCAGAAACGGCACCTATTTCTTATCTCCAGAGATGCTGCCTGACCCGCTGAGTTACTCCAGCATTTTGTACTTTTTTTTTTGTAAAGCAACATCTGCAGCCCCTTGGTTCTGCTGCAGAGGGAACTCAGAGGGTCAGGCAGCATCTACGCAGGGAAGGGGAAAACGGTGTTTCGGTTCGGGAAGGACCCAGATTATGGGTCACCTTTCCGGGGTTGGGGGGTGGGGGGTGTTGAGCGGAGTTGGGGGGGGGGGGGGGGGGAGTGGAGAGGGAGAGAAGGGACCTTGAGAATGGTAGTGGAGACACAGGTAACTGCAGATTCTGGTTTACATTTTAAAAAAGACGCAAAGTGCTGGAGTAACTACGCGACCCGCAACACAAACAGGCAACTCGGCTGCCCGTTGCAACCAAACACCGCCCTCGCCTTTGTTCAAGGTGTTCGCCTCTATCTTTGGCATTTAGTAAAACGATGAGTGAGATATCTAGCTCCTTTGACCGCCGCTAGGTCCAGCGCTTTTCCATCGTCCGACCAATTAATAATCCCTGACAGATAATTGAAATTGTAAACACCCTGAAGTCCCTTCCTTCATTTAGACGCATCCAATCCTTCCCCTTTATTCCACTAGAGCAATTGCACCAATTCTAATTTAGTCTGAAGAAGGGTCTCGATCCGAAACGTCACCCGTTCCTTCTCTCCAGAGATGCTGCCTGTCCCGCTGAGTTGCTCCAGCATTTTGTGTCTATCTTCGGTTGAAACCAGCATCTGCAGTTCCTTCTTACACGAGTTAAGTAGCGACTGTATTATCTCTGAGCCGCTGTACGACACGGGTTTGTTTGCAGGTGTGTTAAAGGGGCACATGCACTTCCCTAGACACCCCGGCCCGCTCTCCACACTAAGTGCAGGCCGGATAACCGTGTAACGTCAGCGCATCTCTCGCCGCGGTGCTTTCTCCTCCGCTGCTCACTCAATCAAGCCAGATGCTGATAACACCGGCCCGCCCGATAGCCGATGAAACCCTTGTAAAGGAGGAGATTGAGTATGGGAGCGGGAGAGTATATTCCTGAATCCTCTGGGCGTGACAGCAACCGAGGGAAATACATTCAGTTCGTGGAATAAATGTGGGAATTTTAAATGGTGACAGAATTGTCCTTAAAATCCACCAGGTTGACGGTCGCTCCTGGTCGCTCTAAGTGGGTGCCCTGGGCGGTGGGAATTCTGCAATGAATATTGTCATCGCCGGTGACGCTCATTTTTATTAATGAAGAAAAACAACAACAATAAAAGCAATTTGCTTTCGTTTTCCCTAAACTATTCCAACCCCCTTTTCGGAATCACTAGAAGAACCGCAGATTAACCAAAGACCTCGCGATCGCCGCACGCAATCCGCTCCTCGCTTCACCGTGTAAAACCAAACAAGGATCTGTGCAAATTAACATTGTCACGCATGGACATTTTTCATATTTCAACATCGCCGAGTTTACTCAGACATCAGCGTTTACGCGCCCACATGCTAACTGGGCCGCATAATTAGCAGGACTCGCGATAATTTATGACATGGCGTTTGAATTATTCCCAGCTTTAGGTTTTCACTGGAAATACGGCCCTGATGGTCAAAATGTCAAATGTCAACACGCCTTCTCGGGTGACATGTGTTTCTGCAAACCCTTCTCGTCCCCAGAACCGGTCCCAAGCTCCCGGTGAAGTGCGAATAGTTCCCATTCACTTCAATAACTAACCTGGCAGCAAAACGACTCCAGTCTCTCTGTACCTATTTTGAAAGATACATCACTTAAAAACTATTGACAAACAGGGCCTACTTCAACTAATCTGTGATTCGATCAATAGTTCTTGATTTTAAAAATATATATAAAGCAGTTAGGATTAAACTGATCGAATATAAAAATGTTCGTACAAATAAGGAGGAAATATTCAATGATCTTGGAGGTCAATTGGCCTCTGTAAATTGCCCCTAGTGTGTAGGGAGTGCATGAGAAAGCGGGATAGTGTGAACGGGTGATCGCTGGTCGGCGTAGACTCGGTGGGCCAAAGGGCCTGTTTCCATTCTGTATCTCCAAACTAAACTATACTAAAAAATATATACCATCGGGTTTGTTTTCGGTTTTAAAATTGAGACACTAAATGCGTATAGTATTCACTTAGGAGTGAGATTTTTTAAACCGTGTGACTTTAAGCAGTTTCAGTTTAATCAATTAAATCAATGGAATTCAAATGTGAGGCAGGCGACAGGAATTGGGAAAATGACATCAATTTGTTTATTATTTTACATCACGGTGTTTGAACCTGATGGGTATGACAGTCCAACTGTGTTTGAAATTTGAAGGCGAATTAATCTAGCAGGCTGTCACAACATGTGTCATGTACCGTGATATATTTGTAAAACATTCCGCTCAAAGCTAAAAATATTGTTCGTTTGACAGAGTACAAAGTCAGAATAAAAAGTGCAGCGGGTTTTATTATAAAAAAAATAGCTGTACATTACAGGGGAGATTTGCTGAGGGGGTCTGGCCACATTGTTAGTATTTTTTCAGAGCCATGAATTGAAGGTGAGATGCGTTTTGTTCGCTTGCAGTTTGAAGGCTTATAAAGGCCTTTCTTACAAGGCCGACACAATGCAGTAATGTCATATCCACGCACCACACTCCAGACAAATACAGGCTTCCTGGTGACACGTTTGAGGTGGCACTTTTCAAACTACCTCCTACAAAGACAACATCCGTCCAAAGGCATGTTACAGCCGTATCGCTTTGACTTGCGCGCGGCGACAACAGTTCCAATTCACCTCTGCAACTGATATGAAACGGGAGATCGACCACAAAAGGCACTTCAGCCTAATACACGCCACCAACACTTGCGCTAAAGACCGGTCTAGGAATTAAATAGTTGTTCTAGGAATCCCGCAGAAATGTTACAGTTGAAATAATTTAATAAATTGCGTCGTCGGGCAGAGATAGTTATTAAAAATCCAATTGACTGTTATATTTCAATCGTTCATTGAACGAGGCAAGCAAGACACCTCCACAAATATCCCCGCAAACTCAAGATATAGCCGCAATCTCACACAGAGCGGGCTGCAAGTCCGTCTTATGAAGGGAACTTCAAACTGACAAGTTTGGGTCGAGTTATTACATCGCGCTGCGAAAAATGGCTAATTTGGCCCTGTTAGATGTTAACGGCGTGGTCAACATGCCGACCCAGCGCCGCACAAAGATCTTTCTGTCCCACCGGCTACCCACTCTGTGCATTCACCGCCTTTGATTATTTTCATATAATTATCCCAACGTATCACACATGTGGAAAAGAAAATGGAATTTAACAAAAAAAAAAAACGAAATTACAACAAAAAAAATAGGCGGGTCACAGACACTGAAATGGGAAATGCACGAACAATGAATTAATTGCGATCGTTGGGTGCTGACGGGAGGTGGGATGATTTGAGATTTTTTTTGTAAAGGGAGCGGAGAAACTTTCCTCCAATGTTCAAAGTAGCTCCACTCGCCAAGAGACTGCGGCCGCGGGCTGTTTGTCACACACACACACACACATACTCACGGAAAGAGGTACAAACATCTCCAAACCCCTGGCACATACACACATCGAGCTCGTTACAATTATCACGGGCAGTGTTATCCTCAAGTGTTGTCCTCAAGGGTTAGTTACGATAGACTAAAGTTATATTTAAGGTGTTTATATTCTGCTATTGTTGAGTCGCGTTATAGCGTGTTAATTATGTTGGAATTATGCAATCAGTTTTATTACATTAACTTCACTAGTTGATGTTAATGATGCTAATGTTGGTGGTGTTATACTGGGTTATGAGAGCACAGGGAACTGCAGCTGCTGAAACTTTGAGCAAAACACAAAATGCTGGAGGAACTGCTGGAGGCCGGCGTGGGCAAGTTGGGCCGAAGAGCCTGCATCACTCTGTGGTTCTAACTTAGCGGGTCAGGCAGCATCTGAGGAGGAAATTAATAGGCGACATTTTGGATCGGGTAAAAAGGGCCTCGACCCGAAACGTCACCGATTCCTTTTCTCCAGAGATGATGCCTGACCCGCTGAGTTACTCCAGCTTTTTGTGTCTATCTTCCTGTCCATTTCCTGCCCAGATGCTCCCGAACCGCTGAGTTACTCCATCATTTTATATTATACTTGGCTATGTGGGATATTTTGAGAGTCCCCCCGTAAACTATTCCACAGCGGGTTTCGCAATTAACACATTTCAACGATGCTCTTTACCCAACGGAATTGTACATTTTCCAACTCATTTTAAGCGCTTACCTGAAATAATCCACTTTGCAGAAGATTTCTTTGTTTTTAATGTAGCAGCTGGCGTGCCTGCGCAGGGAAGTCCTGCAGACCGAGCAAGCCAAGCAGCGGACATGCCAGATCAAATTATTCACCTGCAATTTAATGCGAAATATCTATTAACTGTCACCGACCGCGTTAAACACTCACCCGCCCCAGCTAAACACACCAACTGCCCAGAAACCGCCAACTAAAGACAGCAGTCCAGTACATCCCTTGCAAACTTTGGAATTTATTCAATTTAATGCATTCTATCCTCTTTATTCTGCACAATGCCGTTGCAAGCAGACACACACACACATTGTCTAAAACGATGTTACGATGGCGCTGACTATGTCGGAATATTAACTAGCAGTGAAGGGTTTTGCTAATAGATCAGGCAGATTTAAGGCACGTATCACAACCCGTTTTACTTGTAAGACACATACGTCGCAAGTGAGACATTTAATGCGATTTTATTATAAAATACAGAGGGTGATAAAGAGGCGGAGGCGCTCATATCCTCCCCCTTGGAGTTAAGAACATATTTTCTTTGGTTTAAACCATAAACGGCAATAAGACGAAGGTTTAATGAATTTAAGGGAAAATTACTTTAACATTTATGTTAAGCCTTTATTAATCTATTAACTCTGGTCTCTGAGTGTGTGCATACTAAATCCACCTCGACTGCCTGCTTTCTGTTGACTGGTTCAGAATTACGATCGAAACAGCCGATGGCGGCTTTGCCTGATGCAATTTAGGATAAAAATGAATCCTCCCGGAGTTTGTTGGAGAGGAAGTAAGTGCTGACGATTAAAAAGGCGTCCCCGCTGCAGTTGGTTTTACAGGGTATTCGTTTCAGCTAATTCAGTGACCTCCCCACCCATCTCATTGGGGTTACAGGGTCACAAGTCTGTGATGGCAAATTCAACGCAACTTCGAAATGACTTTTAACGCTAAGGGTGGTGAAGTTGCATCGCGCTGTTTGGTGCTTTCCAGCCGCCGCTAACGACAGAGGGAGTCTGCAGAAAGGGGATGGTGCCGAGCAAAGATACTAGAGTCCGCTCTATGATCTTTGGTGCCGAGAACCGCGGTGTCAACAATCAGTAATAAAACGAGTGCTATTCGCCTCTGAGTTCACGGTCGCTAGACCGGCCGCGAGCACTAGCTAGTTGCCTCGTTCACAGTCCGCCAACAACTCTTTCGATGGGATTCCTGAACTGATAATAATCGTTCACTTAAAGTAAAATCTCGTTTGTGGTGTGATTAGCAATTCCACTCGCAGAGGAGCAAAGTAATGACTTCCCATCCGCCCCTTTCTCTTTATAATCTTACTTCCTCGTGTTCGGTTAAGATAGGCCCGGTTTACTTCCCGTAGACCTTTATCTACTCGCCATGCACAACGCCTGCCGAGTCAACATTGGCGAGATCGGGGAACTGCCAGATGAATGTTTAAATCGGGCATTAAACCGCGACTGTTTAAGACGCAATACTTTTCTGTTAAAGTATTGGCATTCTAGCTCCGTGCGTGGGACACCGTGATACATGTCACAGTCACAACCCTTTTATAGATGCACCGAAATTAATCAAATCTCACCGCTAAAGACGCGCCCAGTCGGCCAAGGAATCTGAAATCTATTGGTTTGCTAAAATATAGGTCTAAAATTGACATTTTAATTTCCACGCGAAGAAACATTTTAATACGACAGTGAATTAGAATTGACAAAAGCAGCAAGCTGAATCAGCGAGTTATTTTCATAATGCAAGCTTATGAGACATTTCAGGCAGATGTTCTCCCAGATGTTGATGATCGATTTTTTTAAAGGTTTAAATTGAGGTTTAAGACTGGGCATTAAACGCCAGAGCTTTGTTTTATGAATGGGTCTAACTGCCGCATGTCAAAGCGCGACCTCTCACTGTAACACATCCTCTGACCTTATAATTACAAATACTCACCTTCAACAGATATTTATCTAGGATCTCCAACCCGCAGCTGGCACAGATGTTTTTGTCGGCGGAGATAATAGAGTAGGAGGATGAAGGCGGGGATGAGATAGACGGGGTAGACGGGGGGCTGGGTGAAGATCGAATCTCATCCTTCCCCATGCTCGTTCCCAACGTGTCGCTGTCAGAGTGAGACTACAGGAAAGAACGGGAAAAAATGAATAAGCTGTATCCAAGTACATAATTCTTTAAAAAAATCCCAACCCGCTCTATAGCTCCCTTCGCAGTTGTAAATTTAGAGCCTGACATCGATTAACAGTTACACATTTAAAACACAGTCTATGTACATGTTCAGTGACTATTTACAGTCGGCGCTCTATATTTAGATTGATTATAAAACATTTAAAAAAACACAAGAAAAACCCGTGCAACTAACTCTCACCGCGAGAGATAGGATCT